>CM035791.1:45989108-46009108 GCA_020466265.1 Siphamia tubifer | reverse complement strand
TGCAACAGCTGATAATACTTAAAATATCTGAACCTGTTACTTAATGGAGCAATAATAAGCTGAGCTTGGGGAGTTGGTTGACGTTCTACCGCCATCATCTGCCAACATGCAAAAGTCATTCAGGTTAAGTGCTTTACCTTTCAAAGACTGCGCTGTTCTCACACAAACCTTCTTATAAAGTTTATGGGAACACTTTTCTTTATTATATAAACTTAATTATATAAACCAAAGTGGACACAGAGTTCAGAGTTGTTTGTCTATTTTTGGAACAACAGCTGCAAATTAAAGCAAACTAATCTAGATGATTTCTACTTCTGTGAAAGACACTTTTCCACATTAATTGAGACTGAAGAGGGTTTTTTTAAATGGAAAGAAGGGGTTTTGTTTTGTTTAATTTATTTATTTATTATTTTCCTGTTTGTTTGTTTGCAACTTTACCCGAAAATTACACGGACCAACTTCCATGACATTTTCAGGAAAGATGTGAGGTGGTCCAGAATAGGGCAGTAGGAAATGTGACACTAATGTCTGCTACAGTGATGTATTCTATAAGCACTCAATTCAACATTCACACAAAGAAGTAGAAGACAGCGCTACTATAAACTAGAATAGAGAATGAGGAGGACACAGCGTTTATGTTCTTTATCATGGGAATGTTAATTATGGTCAAATACAGCATCTAATGTCAAGAATGGAGGAGTTTACAGACAGTTAGGAGACGAAGAACCCAGCAGCAGGTGATACTACAACGTATGTTAATTTCATGGCATTAACCCAAAACTGTGTCATTGGTCCGTATATTTATTACTTTCTCTGTTTTTTTTTGTTTTTTTTTTCCCAACACACAGCTGATGCTACACAGACGGTTGTAAAGATAGCGGTCTCACAAGATGAGGAAATGCGTAAATAGTCGTAGTCTCGGCTCTAGCAATCACCAAACATCTAAGTCGTATAGTTCCTGGGTAACTAAAAAAAGACCCTGCCTGCCAGGAGGAACTAAAAAGGAAGGGGGGGGGGTGTTCCAGGAACTACAAATGGTTCCTACAGTGGGAAAACAGCATATGTTTGACAGCTGTTGGCTTTAGGATGATGGATTTGTTGCGTTTGTTGCTCGCAGGTGTGGTCACTGTAAGGGTCAGCAGCCTTGTAAGGTGACAGAAGGACGCTGCATCACCTGTGACCGAGGCTGGAACGGGACACGCTGTGATCAGCTCTGCTTTAAAGGGTTCTTTGGCGAAAACTGCCAGGAAGTGTGTCCCACCTGTAAAGACGGTCACCACTGTGACCCCATCCATGGAAAATGCTCCCACTGTAACCCTGGATGGATAGGAGACAGGTAAGATACAGACCCGAACAAGACTAAGTACATGTACCCCATTACTGTAGATTTATTTATGTATCTGTACTTTACTGGAGTATTTATTTTTCTGTTAACTTTTGACTTTACCCTCCCTATATCTGTTCATAAATATCTGTACTTTATACTCTTTACATTTATATAAATAGCTGTACTTTATTTTCCTTATGTTTATATGAATAGCTATACATTATACTCCTTACATTTCTATAAATATATGTACTTTATACTACTCTATACTATACATACTTGTGACTTTTTATGTAATATTTATGACTTTTGATCTCAATTGTGCCATTTTATGTCAAAATTTTAACTTTTTCTCATAATTATGCATTTCTTATCTCATATTTATGCCTTTTTTACAACATTAACTCAATTTTAAAGGGTTTATTTTTGGATACTTTTGTAACTTTTCTGATTTTGTTTGTTTTTTACTTTTACTTCAGTAAAGGAGATGAATCAGTACTTCTACACATTTACCAGAGTATTTTTTTCACACCAGTAACACACACAGAATGTGAATACATTTACCACCTCTGCTCAGGCATCATACACAGCACTAAACAATAATGACATACTGTCGGTGCTGTGGCTTTTCTTTCATCTTAGCACACTGCTTTTTCATTTTCAGGTGTTCCATTACAGCAGTGGCTTTAAGCAGTAGCTACCGTGTGCCATTTTCCACATGTTATCTATAATGTTCATGCCTCACACTGCCAGGCCTGATAATGACTGTAATCATGGTGTTCCTTTTGTGTCTGATAGGTGTGAGGTGCGCTGTCCCAACGGCACGTACGGCGAAGACTGCATGAACAACTGCAGTCACTGCTTTAATGGAATCTGTCACATTGTTACTGGGGAGTGTTTGTGTGACCCCGGATTTTACGGAACCTAGTAAGTGATAAATCAGAGGTAAAGGTCAAGTAACAAAGTACAAGTACTTTGTTACTCTACTTAAGTAGATTTTTAGGGATCTGTAATTTACTGAAGTATTTAGTTTTCTGTAAACTTTTGACTTTTCCTCACTACATTTTTTCATAAATATCTGTAATTTATACTCCTTACATTTATATAAATATCTGTAATTTATACTCCTTACATTTATATAAATAACTGTACTTTATACTCCTTACATTTATATAAACATCTGTACTTTATACTCCTTACATTTATATAAATAACTGTACTTTATACTCCTTACATTTGTTACGATCTCAGTACAAGGGATAGATTCAATTGCAGGACTCGAACACAATAGGCTGCGTTTACAGATTGTATTGATTACAATAGAATAGAATAGAATAGATAGCTTTATTGTCTGTTCCACATAAAAAACAGAAATTCTTCTTTGTCACAGCTTCTTACAACAAACACCCTCCCCAATAAAAATACAGTGCCACAATTTAATAGAAATGAATAAAAATGAAATAAAATAATTAAAAACCCTATAAACACAGTGCAGATATTTTTGTAGATGTTCTTCCTGGCCAGAGGGGGGTTTCTGTAGCATCTGCCTGTAGTATGAAGGAGTGATGGAGGGGATTGGTGGGGTCCTCAGTGATAAGGGGGTGTGGCTTTCTTCATCACTGAGCGACTGTAAAGTTGGGTTGTTTGGGTGATTTTACTGGCCTGATTTATTATTCGTTAGAGTTTTGTTTATGTTTCTGAGGAAGTTGTACCAGGTGGAGATATTGTAGGTGAGGATGGATTCAATGAGTGACTTATAAACAAGTGTTAAAATGTCCTTATTGATGTTAAAAGACGGCATTACAATCAAATTATATGGAGCAGAGGATTCCTCAGTAAGGATCCACGAGTGATCAGGAAGACAGAGAACCTCGTTAACTGAGGACGGAGGCAGAGAGACAGGAGTCAAAAACAGGCTAAACACTTGTCTCCAGGAAAATCCAAAAAATACACCAGCGTCCAGAAGCAAGGTCAGGTCCGGGGTCTGAGAGATGATGAGGAAACGGCAGCGGAAAAACAGGCTTGTGTTTGGGGACAAGCCAGAGATCAACTGCACAAATCCAAGCAAGACGGACAGGGGCCAAGACAGAAACTGAAAAAACCAGAACAAGGTCGAAATCAAATACTAAAATACTGCTCATAGGTCGCTAACCAGGCTGACGAATTCGCACTGGACAGAGACAAAGTTGAGACTTATATTCTGGGGAAGACAGGTGGGACACAAGTAGAAATTAACGAGAGGGAGGGATAAACACAGATGACAGGAAGCAAAGAAAGTGTGAACATGAAATTGATCCAAAAAATAAAAGGTCAAACATTAACAATGACAAAAATAAATGAAGACAAACAGAAAAATAAGACAAAACACCACAACTTGAGGCCGGATTATGATAACATTTATATAAACTAGTGCAGAGCCTGTAGAAAATGTGAGATTGTTTGCTACTAATGTGTTGTGGAAGTGGGTAAAATGAGGTGAAATGAGCAGAAAGAAAGAGTATAATAATTAGTTGGGGATGTTTTGGAAGTGTGTACTGGAAACTGAGTTAGATAATGCTAATGGTGTCAATATCTGTACTTTATACTCCTTATATTTGTATAAATATCTGTACTTTATACTCCTTATATTTATATAAATATCTGTACTTTATACTCCTTATATTTGTATAAATATCTGTACTTTATACTCCTTATATTTGTATAAATATCTGTACTTTATACTCCTTATATTTGTATAAATATCTGTACTTTATACTCCTTATATTTGTATAAATATCTGTACTTTATATTCCTTATATTTATATAAATATCTGTACTTTATCCTCATATTTGTATAAATATCTGTACTTTATACTCCTTGTATTTGCATAAATATCTGTACTTTATACTCCTTATATTTGTATAAATATCTGTACTTTATACTCCTTATATTTGTATAAATATCTGTACTTTATACTCCTTGTATTTATATAAATATCTGTACTTTATCCTCATATTTATATAAATATCTGTACTTTATCCTCATATTTATATAAATATCTGTACTTTATCCTCCTTATATTTATATAAATATCTGTACTTTATCCTCCTTACATTCTCAGAATAGACTCGTTATTATAAAGGTTTATTAATGTCATTTCCTGTCATCTCTGGCTTAAACATTAAAGTCATGTTATTGTGTTTCCTCTTTGTGTTTCAGCTGTAACATGACCTGCCAACGTGGACAGTTCGGAGTCAACTGCAACCAAACCTGCCCGTGCCACGACAGGAACTGTGATCCTGTGTCCGGTGCCTGTTATCTGCGTAAGGAAACACTTTTCATGCTTTGGCTTTGATTATGTTTTCTGGGAACAGTGACAGGACAGCACAAATGAGTCTTTTTCTAAATGACATAGTCAGCCTCCCCTAAAAGAACAGAAAACCCCTCATTTTTATCCTTTTTTTTTAGATTTATTATTTCTTAAACATATATATTTTTTAAATTCTACACACCTTTATTTTCATTTATATATCTGTTTAAATATATTTAATGTCTCTTTTAAGACATCTTAACATGTTTGTGTGTTTTTAACCATTTTAAATACTCACATCTCTTTCAACATCTTTTTGGGGGGGTTTCAGCATCTGTTATGATAAAATGTTTACATCTGTGTATGTTTTTAACATTTGTTCCTCTATATTTTAACATCTTTTTTTTAACACATCTTAATTTTTACTTCAGGTGTAATTAATTTTTTTCCCCCTGAAACATGTACTGTAGTTAGCTAAACACATTTACACATTCTTACTTTATTTAGGTTTATTTTTTCTCATGTGATGCCTCTGGTGACCCCCAGGGGAGGCCCACTTCACTATTTGAAAAACCCTGTTCTCTAAATAATGTTAATTTTCTCATACAAAAAAATACATATTATTGACTCCTATTTTTTTTCTTGATTTTGTATTTTATGTTATTATTTTTACATTTGTAAGTTTTTAATTTCTAATATATATATATATATATATATATATATATATATATATATTGATTTATATTTTTGGAATTTCTTTTATTCGAAAAAAAAAAAGTTTCAGTATGATGTGTCCTGTCAATTTTTCCTTTTTTACTTGATCACACACATTTGTATTTTTTAATATTTTAAGTTTTATTAACTTGCAGTGCACTTCTGGAATGAATAAAAGTCCATATGTTACATATTTTTATTAGTATCACATTATTAACCACAGTGATTAATAATAGTCCTGGTCTTTCAGGGACATCTGTTGGACCTCACTTTGAAAACTTAACTCGTCTATTTATTTATTTATTTTTTGTTTTGGATCTTAAATGTCCTCGAAATAGTGTAAAAACCTATTTTTTGCAGCGTGTACAGGTGGGGTAGGAGCCTCAGGGGTGTCTTGCTCAGAGCCCCTACAGGCCCTAGTAACGCCCCTGCTCTAATAGTTGGCTGTACACACACAAAAACATCTATTGAGGCCAGTGTGTGTGTAGCGGTTGAGTTAGCAAGGCCGTGATCGTGTTTCCAGACGCACAACAGTGACCGGTGTCCTTTTTATGGCTGTGTTTGTTGGCCGTCATCCTGAGGAAGGAAGAAGAAAAAATAATGAAGAGGGGGATGGTGAAAAAGGAAAGAGAAAAAGAGAAACGACTTGGAAGAGTCAACGTCAAAGTAGATTATTTTAGACCAGAGTTTTTTAAAGTTGTGGGATAGTGAGACTCCCTTAAAATAATTTAAAAGCAGCAGTGCCCCCCCCCCCCCCCCCCCCCCACTCCCCACCCCCCCAAGCAATAATTTTTTTATACACGTCTTTATCTTTACTTATTTTTTATAATTGTTTTTATTTTAAAAATTTATCTTCATCTTTATATGTGTTTAAATATCTTCTTTTAAACACATTTTAACACCTGTGTGTGTTTTAATATATGTTTAAACAAATATTTAAATGTGTATCTTTTTAACATGTTTGTTTTTAACATCTTTTTAAATACATTTTCACATCTGTGTATGTTTTTAACACTTTTGTTTGTAACAGTTTTGAAACACGTTTTACGTCCCCCCCCCCCCCCCCCCCACAATATTTAACCACCTTTCTGTGTTTTAGGACATTTACTTAATTTTAAAAATCTGATCAGTTTGTTTCATCTGTTAAGTTTGAAAAAGGAATGTAAGGAGTATAAAGTACAGATATTTATATAAATGTAAGGAGTATAAAGTACAGATATTTATATAAATGTGAGTATAAAGTACAGATATTTCTATAAATGTAAGGAGTATATAGTACATATATTTATATAAATGTAAGGAGTATAAAGTACAGATATTTCTATAAATGTAAGGAGTATAAAGTACAGATATTTATATAAATGTAAGGAGTATAAAGTACAGATATTTATATAAATGTAAGGAGTATAAAGTACAGATATTTCTATAAATGTAAGGAGTATAAAGTAATGTAGGGAGGAAAAGTCAAAAGTTGCCATAAAAGTAAATACTCCAGTAAAGTACAGATACTTAAAAAAAAAAATCTACTTAAATACAGGAACAAAGTCCTTCTACTTAGTTACGTCTCACCTCTGATATAATGTTGTCATGGTAACAGGGAGTCAGTGAGTGGTAGCAGGTAGGTAGGTGTATCATAAACCCTTGTCAGTTTAGCCCCTCCCCCTCCTCCTCTTTCCACCATTTTCCATCCTTTATCCAGCTGTGAGCACAGAGCAGTGACAGCATGCCCCGCCTAGGCCGCCTACCCATCCATCTGCAGCTTTATATGACAGCCTAAAGACCCCTGGGCCGACACTGTTTACCCTCTGACTGATAGCTCCATCCTCTCCTGCTGTCATTTGTCCTTATGAGCATCAAATGTCGTCCGTTATGCAATACAACACGTATGGTCTTTAGGGTGGAGGAGGGAGGGGTGCTACTAAATCACTGACGAATTATTATTCTAAAGGGTTTTTGTGGTAAGGGGGGGCGAAGGGTTTGATGTCTGGAGGAAAATCAAATAGGTCTGACTGCTTTATATGTCGAGTAGGAAACTAACTGTTATCCACTAGGCCTGTTTACATGCAAGGTTTTTATTCCCGTTTAATTCTGAATAAAGGTTAATTCCACTTTCAGATGAACCCCGTAAACTCCTAATTCCAGTTGAAAATGATCATTCTGAATTGAATTTACCGTCATTTTGAATAAAGTCACTGGTTTATTTTGATCTTTATTCTGAGTTTGATGATTCCTCTGACATAGGAACAGTTAATTCCTCTTTAACATTATTCTTGTCATTCTGCACATGTTCCTAGTCTTGTCGTCATGACGCACATATTCGGCAGTCGGCATTAGTTTGTTGATTCATGTGGTTGATTCGGTCGAGCTTTTGTTTCATATTTATCAAAAAAATAAATGCAAATATAGCATTTAGTATCTGGTCTAATATGTTGATAGTTTAGATGAAAGGAAAACTAAACTGCTAATGCGGCGGTTGTTGGTAATGTCATTGCTGCTGCTAATGCTGTTGGTCATGCTAATGCTGCTAATCCTAATGCTACTGCTGCTTAATGCTACTGCTGCTGGTAATGCTAATGCTGCTGCTACTAATCCCACTGTTGCTGCTAATGCTAATGCTACTGCTTCTGCTAATGCTGCTGCTGTTACTAATGCCACTACTGCTCCTAATGCTAATGCTGCTGCTGCTATTGTTGCTGTTAATCCTGACGCTGCTGCTGCTACTAATGCCACTACTGCTCCTAATGCTACTGCTTCTGCTAATGCTGCTGCTGTTACTAATGCCACTACTGCTCCTTAATGCTAATGCTGCTGCTGCTATTGTTGCTGCTAATCCTAACGCTGCTGCTGCTACTAATGCCACTACTGCTCCTAATGCTAATGCTACTGCTTCTGCTAATGCTGCTGCTGTTACTAATGCCACAACTGCTCCTAATGCTAATGCTGCTGCTGCTATTGTTGCTGCTAATCCTAACGCTGCTGCTGTTGGTAATGGTAGAGTGACATCATACGTGGTCAAATATTGAAATGGCCATATCTCAAAAACGAGACCGGATTTCTTTGAATTTTTTTAAAACCCTCTAAGAGCTTGCTAATGATCGATAAAATAAATTGTTAGCTAACACAGAACATTAGTTTAAAAATAAGTTTACAAACATCCAGATCCAAAACTTGGCAGACTTGCGCTGCTTCGCAGAGGTCTGTTCTCTTGGAGTGATCTAGTTCGTCATCGTCGTCTCCTGCTTCATCCGGGTCACGGGGGCAGCAAGCCTCAGCAAAGTAGCCCAGACTTCCCTCTAGTTCATGTTGGGATATTTTCACTGCACTTACTAGACAAACATGGAATAATTATCATGCACTTTGTGAAGAAATAGAGGATATTTTTATTCCACATATTGGACAAATAAGGGATATTTATACTGCATTTATTGAAGAAATATGGGATATTTTTCATGCACTTATTGGACAAATATGGGATATTTTTCATGCACTTAGTGGACAAATATGGGATATTTTTCATGCACTTATTGGACAAATATGGAATATTTTTCATGCACTTATTGGACAAATATGGAGTATTTCTCATGCACTTATTAAACAAATACTTCCTCTGCTATTGATTGCAGTAACAGACCACCCCAGGAGTCTGTGCTATAATGTATTCAGTTAGTCATAGTTATATTTCTACATGAAGCAGGCTTGTATATGAACCAGTTGAGGTGTTTTGTGTCAGTGTCCAGGGGCAGGACAGTGGAAACCATGTGAATGTAACTTGTGAGTGTATCTTCATCACTGACTTTGTGGTGTCAGAGCTCAGACTGACAGATTTGTTGAAGTTGGCATCCAGAGCGCTGCTGTACCAGTATGACACACCCAGAATTCCCTGCTTCTCATCTTTCAGAGCCTAACCAGCGGATGGGTGTGATCGCTGCTGGAAGCCTGGTCTGCTTTTTACTTATTGTCCTGCTCTCACTACTGTGCTGCTGCTGCCTCTGTCAACACAAAGATGACCACAAGTGAGTCACACACACACACACGTACATACATATGTATACACACACACACGTACATATGTACACACACACACGTACGTACATATGTATACACACACACACACACACACACACACACACACGTACATATGTACATACACACACACACACACACACACACACGTACATACATATGTATATATACACACACACACACACACACGTACATATGTACATACACACAAACGCGTGTACACAAATACGTACATACACACCCACACACACATACACATATGTACATAAACATGTACACACACACACACATATGTACATAAATGTGTGTACACACACACATACACACACATGTACACGCTCACACACATACACACATACATACATACATACATATATACATGTGCACGCACGCACAGACACACACACACACACACACACACACACACGTACACACACACTATATATGTACACACATATACACAGATGCACACATATACGCACACTTGCATGTATACACACCAACATACACACACAAATACCTCAGCACATACACATCCAGGGACACACACACACACACACACACACACATTGGTTTTCATGTTTCATAAAGAACAAGTACAAACAATACAAGTTTCCCTTTGTATTTGTTTCCTTTGTGCTTTATGGGGATTTCCAGAAAAATGAGTTACTGTGTTTATAGTGATTTATAATGATTCACATTTTAATTATAATTAAACTTAATTATAATTAAACTTTTTTTTTTTAATATCTTTTGGATGTTTCATTGCTTTTTTGTGTTAGTTTATATTTTGGTGAAATGTATTGGATTTTAGTATCTTACTTTCATAGTTTATTTTTCTGTATTTTGTGTGAAATTTGAGTCCCAACACACCCACCTGACAGAACAGGCGACCGACATAGTCTGTTAATCATGATTAGTTGAAATTAATCCAAAGCAACCCTGTGATTAATCTGATTAAAATTTGTAACGCAGTTAAATGGTATAATACTTTACTGATAAAGGTGTTGAATAAACATGTTAATTATAATCCAATTTCTGTACATTTTGGTGTGGGTTTTTTCCCTGTATTTTAGAAGAGTTTATGAATGTTTTAGATTTTTCATTTCTTTTTTTGTGTGTGTGTGTGTTTCTTAGTGGGAAATTTGACTCCCAACACCCCCAACCGACACAACATAATGTGTTAATGATGATTAATCCATATTAATCCAAAGCAACCCTGTGATTAATCTGATTCAGACTTGTAATCATTTGACAGCACTCATTTTAAGTGCTTTTATGTGTTGATTTTTCAGTGAAAGTAGCCTCCGAGGCCCTGAAAAGAGGCAGAGGTCCAGGTTTAATAAGCCTCTTTTGAATGATTCATTTGGGTTTTCCATGGCGTCATCCCTTTTCACTTCTAACCAAGACATCTCTACCAACAGCAAAAAAGCCAAGCGGATCCTGTGCGGACGATTCAGCCGAATCAGCACTAAACTCCCCCGTATTCCACTGAGGCGACAGAAACTACCCAAAGTAGTCGGTAAGCCTCAAAACTCTTTTCTCATATCCCGCCGCAGCGCTGCCAGAAGCTGCTGTGTTTTGTGTAATCATCTCTCTGCTGCTTGTACAAGGCAATTTGCTAAACTATATCATTTTAATCTTCCTTAACCCTTTACTGATTTATCTTAAAAACACCTGATAAATTACCTCTGCAAATGAAGACTGCAGCTGTTCATCAAGCATATGGAGTACAGATAAATATGCTTTTTGTGGAGGTAAAACCCTGGAGTTTGGACTAAAACACTCACTTTTACTGTTTGTTTAACAGGGAAAAAGATGTAGACTGAAAAACACTAATATATTTAGCCACCCCCCCCCCCCACACACACACACACACACACACACACACACACATACACACATTGCCTTATTTTTAGTGCTTAAACTAGGGTGTATTTGTCTTAATGTATATTTTGGACCTAAATACTTTACTGGATTATGGAGTGGAGTGGAGTGTTACCATGGAAACCACACCACAATTGTCCCGATCCATAGAGAATTTATCAGATGATAGCCTTCAAAAGGGAAAAAAAAAACCCGAAAGAATTTGTCATATTAGTTTTTCGTGTAAACCATCTTTTTGAGTGTGTGTTGTTACCGTTGTACTTCAGAATGGTTTATATTTTCACAAAGATGACTTTGTTCACTTTTATTTCATGTGAGGCAAGTGCAGGTGCATTAATGTGGGAGCTGAATACATATGTTTTATTAAAATAATGTATACAGTGTGTCCCATAAGTCTCCATACATAGGAAAAATAAACGTTTCTTCACATAAACCATTTTTATTTATATAATATTGAACCAGCCATCAGGATGATTTCAATTCATTGCTCTATATTCAAATGTTTTGTTTGGGTTATCTGAAATATAAAGACATACATGTTAGAACCATATATATATATATATATATATATATATATATATATATATATATATATATATATATATATATATATATATATATATATATATATATATATATATATATATATATATATATATATGGAATATATTATGTCTCCTATGTATGGAGCCTCATGAGACACCCTGTATAGGTATTATTAAAATAATCTATATTGAGTGGGGTTGTCCTGATTCAATCATGTGATTGGAAATAGGACTCGATCCGGACTCAGATTTGATCAGATATTGAATAAAATATATATATATTTTATATATATGTAATTGTTATACGTAGTTATATTAGGTGTTATTAAAATGATGTGCCAGGGTTGGGACTAGAGGTTGGGTGGTAGGTTAACGGTCATGAATGTTATATAGTGAATTCATAGTTTGTGAGGATATAAAATAATAAAATAATGAGTAATTATGGTTGTGAACTGTTGTGTGTAACACGGTAGATGGTGTCAGAGCGGACGTTTCTTCTTCAGTTCTACCTTGGTCTGCGTGGTAGATGATGAATAGGGTTGAAAAGTGTACGGTGTCTGCCAGGCCAGTGTGGGCTTTCATTTGAAAGGAATGCACTGGTTTTAGAGCCCCTTATTATTCTTGGCACCCCAAAATGCCATGTGTTCATATTATTACAACCCTAAACTGGGCTGGTTTTTTTGTTTTTTTTCTTCCCATTTTCTTTACTTGTTTCCATCATCTTCTTCTTCTTCTTCCCCCAAGAAGATTTCTCTGGGGCTGTGGAGGAGGAGGAGGAGGCTATGTTATTATTATTAACCCATAAAGACCCAAAAAACACTATCTACTGATCTATACTAGTGTATTTAATATCTGTCCATTCATTCTATTTACCTCTGGAGACCCAGGAAAGTAATAGTGTTGACTTTTTTTTTTTTTACATTAAATCAGGGGTTTTCAAGAACAAAAAATTAGCCGTGCCCCAAAATTAAAATATAAAATCATACAATTGAGATTAAACAAAGGGTCATAAACTGTCATAAATACGAATCAAGAAATGCATAAGGATGAGAAATAAGTTAACGTGATGATAAAGTCATGAATATAAGATAAAAATGCATAATAATGAGAAAAAGTGTTGAAATTATGAGATAAAAAGTCACAATTATGAGATATGAAATGCATGATTGAGATGGAGTCCAATTTATGATGTAAAAAGTTGTAATTATTAGATAAAAAGTCATAATTGTAATGTATAAAGTCCCAGTTTCTCTCCTCCACTGATTTTTCCTCTGAAGTGACATCTGTTTAGTTTGAAAAACTAAAAAGTCTAGTAACAAAACTAATGAATGTAAGGAATATAAAGTACACATATTTATACAAATGTAAGGAGTATAAAGTACACATATTTATACAAATGTAAGGAGTATAAAGTACACATATTTATACAAATGTAAGGAGTATAAAGTACACATATTTATACAAATGTAAGGAGTATAAAGTACACATATTTATACAAATGTAAGGAGTATAAAGTACACATATTTATGAACAAATGTAAGGAGTATAAAGTACACATATTTATACAAATGTAAGGAGTATAAAGTACACATATTTATACAAATGTAAGGAGTATAAAGTACACATATTTATACAAATGTAAGGAGTATAAAGTACACATATTTATGAACAAATGTAGGGACAAAAGTAAAAAAAAAAATACAGAAAAATAAATACTCATGTAAATTATAGATTCCTAAAACCTCTTCTTAAAAAATAGTAACAAAGTACTTTTATTTAGTTCCTTCCCACCTCTGATTATTAGTTTGAGAAGGATGTGGAACGAAGGCTTTGCTATTTGTAGAACGTATTTCCAAACTGCAGAAGAACTTTTCAACCACTTGCAATATGACTAAAAACAAAGTATTTGGACCACTGCTGGGTCTGTATGGGTTAAAAGAAGGCCAGCGGTTGTCTGGGTGGGGGTGGACGGGGGTGGGTGCTGAGTGAGGCGTTATCAAAGGGTGCAGTGTTTGGGTGGAGGCGACTGCTCTCCGGGTCCATGTGGAGGTCTCGTGGTGTATGACAGATGTGTGTGTGACCCCAGTCTGTGTTTAAAGCAGACACTGGTGATAAAGACACTGTCACACTAACTCTGATGAAGACGTAAAAACACCAGCGGCACAGACCGTCTGAACCACCACATAAACTGTTGATCCATTCATTCCATCAGTCTGTGAAAACAACTGCTGTCAAACACACTTATTCATCTGTTCATCAGATGTGGCAAGTAGCTAAATACAAGTAGCAGTTAACACTAGTGAGTGTGAGTTAGCCTTAGTTAGCATTTTAGCAATATTTAGACTCGGCATTATTTATCCTCAGTTAGCATTAGTTGGTGTTGGCTAGCATTTTAGCGTTAGTTAGTCTCAGTTAGCATTAGTTAGCATTTTAGCATTATTTAGACTCAGCATTATTTAGCCTCAGTTAGCATTAATTGGCGTTGGTTAGCATGTTAGGATTATTTAGCCTCAGTTAGCATTAGTTGGCGTTGGTTAGCATTTTAGTGTTAGTTAGCCTCAGTTAGCATTAGTTAGCATTTTAGGATTATTTAGCCTCAGTTAGCATTATTTAGCATCAGTTAGCATGAGTTACCATTTTAGTATTATTTAGTCTGTTAGCATTAGTTAACATTATTTAGCATCAGTTCGCAAAAACACCCAAAGTGACCAATAAAAACGAACAAAAAATAAATGAACCAACAAAACAGTAACATGAACAAAGACACAAATGGAACAACAGTGAAGAAAAGTAACAAAAATGTAAATGTAGGAAAAAATAAACAAAAGGAATTTCATATAGCTCTCACTCTACATACATATATATATATATATATATATATATATATATATATATATATATATATATATGTATGTATGTATGTATATGTATGTATATATGATAGAAATGTATGGTCACTGTCATTAATTGTCATTTAATGGTACTTGTTACTGTCATATTATATTTATCATGTATTATTAAGTGAATCAACAGTGTATAATCTTAATATAAAGTGTTGAACCAGTTTGACTGAGGGAGAAATGGGGAGAGGTATTTTGGTGTCCAAGGACGTATTTTGGATAAAGACGCCTGCAGATGGTTTTGTTTGTATAAACATAATGGTGCCAGAGATGTTGTTTTCAACTGTTCTTTTCCACTGTGAGTGTGCTGTAACTAAGTGAAATGTTTCCAGTCAACTATAAAACCACTCTTTCTTTACTTCATGGTTAGAACATCTGACTACAGCTCGTTTTGTTCATGTTCTCACTTGCATGCAGGCTTCTTCAGGTTTATCTGATCAATAAATGATTGTTCTGATTTGAACATTTTCTCTCCTTGTGATTAAAAAAAAAAAATAGGCTACACATTCACATACACACACAAATATATATATATATTAGGGCTGTCATGATTAATCAGAATCAGAAAGAGTTTTATTGCCATTGTTCGTATAATACACATGTAGTATACAACTAGGAATTTGTCTCGGTGTACCGCTGTAACATTCAACATATAGTATATCAATAAAAAAATAATTGTGTGTGTGTGTATATATATATATGTATATATATATATATATATATATATATATATATATATATATATATATATATATATATATATATATATATATATATATATATATATATATATATATATATATATATAGTATAAAAAAATTAAATAAAAAAATATAATAAGCATGCACCAAGATAGAATAAGATAAAAATAAATATAGTGAAAGTCCTAATGTTTAGTAGCTCTTCACGGGTGTAAGAGCAGACAGACACACAATTAACAGACAGAAACAGACAAAACAGGACGCAGCGAAACTCCATGGCGGCCGCTCTGGGCGCCATCTTGGATCATGGAGTTAATCGTGGTTAAATAGTTTTTAATTGCTTTTTTTTTTCATCATGATTAGAGTTCCCAAGCATTTTGTCATTTTACAAATACATATTATTCTACACCACAGTATCACTTTATGTTAAAGGAGGCAAAAAAAAATCTTTTGTATCAGCCTATTTTCAGGGGCTGTTTTTGAGCTTTCATTATTATTATTATTTTATGTTTTCCCCCCATTTGTCATATGTTATTATTGCAGATGTTAGTGTCTGTAACAGTACTTGTTTGTTTTTAATAAAAAAAACAAACAAACATTTGTACAAACCAAACCTATTAATTTTTTTATATTGATAAAAGTATTACAATTAATTTAAATGACACAAACATGTGCGATTAAACTGTGATTAATCATGAATTAACTATTGCATTTATGCGATTAAATATTTCAATCGATTGACAGCACACACACCACTCTATCGGCATGCCTGGTAATTTTAAATTCTGAGCAAATGTTTGAATTTTTCGGAATATTTATACTATTCTATTCAGACTGTATCAGCGCTGACACGTCGCAGGTTAAAGGGTTAATAATGACAGTTCATGAGAGTGGTCTTCTGCAGGAATGAAAAAGGACTTTTCAGCAGCTGATTAACCGTGTCCAAACATAAACATGTGACGAAACGATGCGTTGCAAGTTTCTTTTGAAGTGGGATCAGCATGGAAGGAGTTAAAACATGATGACCTGGTTTCTTTTCCATAACTGAGCAGCATGTGCTTCCTCAGTTATCCAGCTGATTATTTAAGCTACGATCTGTTTCCATTCTACCACAGCTAAAATACAACACTAAGACAGAGTGGCCTTTGTTATGACAGTGTTCAACATTAACCCTTTAACTCCTGAGACGTTAGCAGTTCCACAGACAAAAAAAGTAACATAGGGGAAAAAAAAAAAAAAAAAGACTTCCCCTGAAGACATCTGGCGCCCCCCAGGGGAGTCCCACAAACCCGTGCGTTGGTCTACTGTCATTCTATTCTTTTTCTGGTTCATCTTATTTCCACTCTTGCTACTTGTCTACCCACAGAAGTGTGGACTTGCCAACATTTAGAGTGTGTGACTGGGGCTGCACAGTCCTGCACACATACATTCCAGAGGGGGCCCGATGGTGCTGGAAACAGGAAGTGGTCAAATTTACCCCAGCCCGTGTCAGAACGCTGATTTATCCACAGCGGGCCCAGTGGTAACAGATGAGACAAAATGAAATAAAAGTGACAGAAGACAACGATTACTGCTCCTTTTAACATCAGACTTTTTTATAACTATGTAAATGTATGTGTGTATGTACAGTAGAGATGAGTGTATGTCTGTGTTTATGCACTTACAAGGCCATGTAAGTGCTGATGTGTGTGTGTGTGTGTGTGTGTGTGTGTGTATATATATGTATACATAATGGATTATATTTACATATTACTTTTTTGTCCATTTAAAGTGCTTTACTTTAGTGAGCTATTATTCATTCACTCTCTCATTGCTGTGTGTGTGTGTGTGTGTATGTGTGTATGTGTGTGTGTGTGTGTGTGTGTGTACAGAGTGTCCCATAAGTCTCTATAAATAGGAGACATAATACATTCCATACATATATGGTTCTAACATGTATTTCTTTATATTTAAGATAACCCAAAGAATGCATGTGAATAAAGAGCAAGGAATTGAAATGTCAGTTATATAGAGCATATTATAGAAGCACTCAGAGCGCAGACCTCCACCAAGGTAGACAGACCCCCTACGGATCACCACCAACCTACCTTGAAAATTTCATCAAAATCCGACCATATGTTTTTGACTTATCTTGTACACAAACAAACAAACAAACCAACGAACGCCGGCAAAAACATAACCTCCTTGACAGAGATAAAAATGGTTTATTTTTCCTATGTATGGAGACTTAAAGGACAGCCTCTGTGTGTGTGTGTGTGTGTGTGTGTGTGTGTGTGTGTGTGTGTGTGGCCCACCATGTTTCTGTAAAATTTTAAACTTGACAAGCTATATGAATTCCTATTCACTATGTGTTATTGTACAACATTTATTAACAATATTTACACAAACTGGTAACAAAACTGCACATTCTGAAATACACTTTATTCAACTTTAATATTAAATAAATAAATGTCAATGACAGAATCCACAAAGTATGATAAATGGAATAAAGATTTGTCATCTTGAGGCTTCATTATGATTTATTTAATAGAAAATAAGGATGTATAAAAAGTACATCTACAGTTTATTATACAGATATTTAAACAGAACCAAACCAGACTCTGACATTATATTAATAACATTATGGTTAGTATCACTAGTTGTAATGTGTAGAAATGTCTTTAAAATAAATAAATAGTTATGCTTAGCCTGGTGGTGGGGGGGGGCTTGGTGGTCCACCAGGTCTATAATGCATTGAGGGAAACACTGATATATTTTTTATATATGTCATGTCATACCCACTCTGCAGCCAGTCACCTTTCACCTCATTCTATTCACCTGTTTCTCACACCTGTCCTATCACCTCACACTATTTAAGTTCTCTATCAGTTTGCCACTTTAGTCTGGCTGGT
Source organism: Siphamia tubifer (assembly GCA_020466265.1). Taxonomy (NCBI): domain Eukaryota; kingdom Metazoa; phylum Chordata; class Actinopteri; order Kurtiformes; family Apogonidae; genus Siphamia; species Siphamia tubifer. Next base: position 45,990,830 of record CM035791.1, on the reverse strand, counting down.
TTTTCCCTCTTAGACGTCCTTCTCCACTCCCTGTTAACCAGACCTGCTGGTTACACTTCTTGTTCTTTTGGATTTTAGACTCTAAACTCTAGTGTCCAGTATTAGTTATTGAACAGTGTTACTGTCACCCTGGTTTGTTTCTGATTATCTTCTACATTCCTGTGTTGTGCTCAATAAAGACTTTCCATATGAGTTTGTATTTGGGTGCGTCATACCGTTCTATTAGCCTAGCCGCGCTGTCCCTATTCATTACATGTATGGGTCTAGGAACGCTCCATAGTCAGGAGAGGCAAGGTTGTCTTTCAAATCCTCTGTATGTAATAGGACGGTTCTATAACCAATCAGCGTAATTTCTAGGATGACATAGTTACGACGCCGGAACGTTCACGGAGGTGTCCGGAGAAAGTTAGGAATGACTAAACAAAATGGTGGATTATGGAGTTTAATGAATGTTGTCGCTTCTGTAAAAAGAATTTAAAGGTTAGTGACGTTTTCTCACATTCTTCACTCATCTTTGATAAAAGGAAATCACCACCTGTTGTTGTTGTTGTTGTTCTTCTTCTATGGTTGTTTCTCTCCAATCATTGCAGCATCACTTTGTTACTCCCGCCCTCTGACTATGCACTTCACCGTGATTGGTCGGCCAGTTTCAGGGAAATCTAGCCAAAAGTTACATTGAGTGTAACTAGACTACTGTTACCTACCTACCTATCTACCTATTACAGACTGTCTGTCCCTCCTTCCTTCCTTTGGTCCTTCCTTCCTTCCTTTGGTCCTTCCGTCCTTCCTTTGGGCTTTCCCTCCTTCCTTCCTTCTTTCCTTAGGTCCTTCCTTCGGGCCTTCCCTCCCTCCTTCCGTCCTTCCTTTGGTCCTGCCTTCCTTCCTTCCTTCCTTCCTTCCTTCCTTCGGTCCTTCCTTCCTTCGGTCCTTCCTTCCTTCGGGCCTTCCCTTCCTCCTTCCTTCCTTCCTTCGGTGCCTCCTCCCTTCCTTCAGTCCTTTCTGAATATGACTAATTTACATTTTTTTAATGTGTATTGTTATTGTTTGCTTCCTCAATTTGTTATTTCAATGCTGTGTTGTTTGTCGACTGGCGTCAATTGGGAAGCTGTTATCACTCCGTATTAAATAAATAAATAAATAAATAACTATTCCCCTCTTGGCAAAACTGAAGCTGTTTGCTGCTCGTTTGGCATTCCATTCCTAAGCGTATTTACTCCACGCCCAACACACTCGCGTCTGTCCGACATTCCTCGCATCCTCTGTGTCCAAATGTTTCCCTGTGGATCAGTGCAGAGAGCAGCAACACCTGCTTTTTTCATCTTTATTTATCCAGGGAAACTTGGCCTGGATTGGAAATGTGTTTGCAGCTCCGCTCTGCTGTGCATTCACACAGTTGTGATCGGACTAATAAAACAGGCAGAAAATGTTCCCACAAACCCAAGTGTGTGTGTGTGTGTGTGGAACCTGAACAAATGAACACAAAGCTGCTCCAGTTTCAATAGTAATCATGCTTTTTTTTTTTTAACACATTTTTACACTGTTGTCTTGTGTGTATAATAAATATCATCAGTGTTTATGGCCTGTAGACCTGGACACTGGCCGCTATTGGCTCGGATTACACTGGTCAGTGAGTAAAATGCTTCCGGAATACAAGGAATTAAATGTTCCCACATGTGTGTTACTGATAAAGAAAACTCAAGTCTTCAACACTGGTTGGCTCAA
>CM035791.1:45926608-45984108 GCA_020466265.1 Siphamia tubifer | reverse complement strand
CTTATACATTTTTCTTTTCAAGAACAATGTAACTTTTAATATTTGGCCATTAATTATTATTATTATTATTATTAGAAATAATAAATGCTTAAAACAGTGTTTTAGTAAAAAAAAAAACAAAAAAAAAAAAAAATGACTATGTATTTTCGGAAACTGCGGTAAACTGTCTGTAATGAAATCTGTTGAGATTGTAGAAATTAACGTTCAACTATTTTACATCTGCTCAAATATAGTTTTTGGTCTTGAGGATTCAGTATTCATATTTCAGCTTCATATTTTTTTGTTATTTACAGGTGTTTTTAACCTGTGTGCAATTGTGTGATATAGTTCCTTTCTACTTGTAATAGAGTTGCTGCCATAAAGTGTTACATACTGTTGGAAAACACATGAAATTCACTTTTCAATACTGTATTTATGAATAGTGCAAAACAGTTCAGGAGTTACAGTCATTCTAATGATGTGAAGTGCAAAATTATGTATTTATTGATTGATGAATTAATTTCTATATTTATTTAGGCAGGAAAAGCATATTAATGAACACGTTTCATTTCAATATAAACGTATAAATATGGTAGAGTTAGCACCAATGCAACTTTTTATCCCACCCCCACTTCATTAATAAACAAGTGTTTTTTAATTTCATTTTAGTTGGGTTTTTTTTTTTGTTTGTTTTAATGAACTTGATCTGTTTATTTTAATGTAGTTGATGTTTTTACTTTAATGTAGTTGATTTTTTGATTTTAATGAACTTGATCTTTTTTTATTTTAACATAGTTGATCTTTTTACTTAAAGTAGTTGATCTTTTTACTCGTAGTCAAACAACTGCGACCAGGCAAAATCATTCTGTTTTTTTCTCCTGTATGAGGTCCTGGTGTAGTGTGTGTGTGTGTGTGGGGGGGGGGGTTCCTTCCATGGAGGGTTTATCTGAGGTCTAAACAAACACTTGGAACCATGTGTAAACAGGAGCATCTGATGTGGTCGGTCACGGAGAGTTAACGCCCAAAAAGCTGCTCTGGTGACACCAGAAGGGAAAGATCAACCACAGGGGTTCTTCACAAACCACAGCTGTCCTTAGAGGGTCAGCAGGATGATGAAGAGTCTGAGGAGGAGGAGGAGGAGAGTTGACCTACATACTGTTACAGTAGAAAGTGGATTTGAGAAAGCACTTAACCCCTTAACACCTACTGTCACAAATATGCAACCTACCCCCAAAAATTAATTATCCCTACTTAAGTATTTTATATACTTATTTTTAAAGTCAGGGATTAAATTAATGGTTAAAAACATACGTGTTTATGCTTTTGGCCATTTTTTAATATGAGTACATTATCCATGAATGTTGAATTTCTGTCTGCTAGATAGAAAAAATAAGGGTGGCTTTGAAAATTAATGCATTTATGGAGATTAATCCATCATCATAAGTAATCTGATTATAAATTTTAATGCAGTTAAATGGAACAGTTTACAATTGTCTTGTTGAAACTGTTGAAGGTGTTGAAAGAATATGTTAAATGCATATATATTCAGATTTTTGCATGTTTGGGATATTTTTGAGTTTATTTTCTGTATTTTTTAACAAGTTTTGGATTTTTTTGTGTTTATATATTTGTGATTTTTACTGGATTTTAGTGTGATTTTTTTTTCTCCACATTTTATGTGTCTCATAGTGTTTTTTTGTGCAGAATTAACATTTATTCAGTCTTAAATGGGAATACAAACTCCCATTAAACAAGGCTATTCAACAATAAACACTTAGTAAAAAAAAAAACCTAAAAAAAAAAACATTTAAGCTAGCACTACACTAATGCATTGCCTGGTTTGGAACAAAAATATTCTCTTCTTTCTTGAGACTGTTTGTTCATGCAAAATGAAACGGAACGAATATGAATAAAAAAATATAATATTGACTGATGATTAATTACTAATAATCCAAAACAACCCTGTGATTAATCTGATTTAAAAAGTGAAATCATCTGATAGCCGTACATTTCTAAGCATACTGTGTGTAAATCTGCAGAAACATGCCGTGTTCTTTCTTTACTTTCCTGTCGTCTTGTTTCCGCCTTGTTAATTAATTTGTCTTAAGTAATTTAATTCCAAGTTCCTTTACAAGTGGACAGCTGGTTTGTTTCTGGGGGGAAAAAAAAAAAAAAAAATTAAATAAAATAATCTGCTGAGCCAGTAAAACGAACAACTTTAATCATGGGTGAATTAATAACATCTTGGTGTGATGGCGTACGTAATGAAGAAACCTCTCCCCCCTAGTTAAGGAAGAAAATCCATTAAAGTCTTTGTCCCATCACATAAACAATAGTAGATTGCTTTTGAAGGGACATTTGAAGCCAATAAAAGCCACACTTTCTGCAGACTCACTTAAACCAACTCTTTGTGCAGATTTCCTCGCGTGTTGAGCCAGAGCAGACTGTTGTTCTTGTAACTCGGTACAATAGCCTCTGCCTGACCTTTCGACTTGTGCGTTTGTTTTCTGTTCTTGTCAGTCGCCCACCACGACCCGGAGAACACCTTCAATTGCAGCTTCATCGAGCCGCCGTCGGTAGCCGAGCAGCCCTCCCCCTCCTCCTGGTCGTCCCAGGAGTCCTTCTCTTCCTTCGAGAGCGGAGACGAGGGTCCGGTTTACTGTGTACCCCACGAAGGTGAGCCGTCAAAACAGAACACTAACACTCATTTCATTAGTTTATGGATAAGTGGGTTTGTGGGTGTGGGCAGGAAATTTAGGAAAAATTTGGGGAAGAAAAAGAAGTCATAACTGAGATAAAAAAAAAAAGTCATAAATATGAGATAAGAAATGCAGTTGTGAGAAAAAGAGTCAAAATTATGAGATAAAATGACACAGTCCTAAATGTGAGACAAATCCATAAATATGAGGAAAAAAGTACAAATTATGAGATAAAATGGCAGAATTGAGATAAAAGGTCCTAAATGTGAGATAAAAAGTCGTAAATATGAGATAAGAAATTCATAATTAGGAGAAAAATTCAAATTTGTGAGATAAAATGTCATAATTCTAAGATAAAAGGTCAAATATGAGATAAGAAATTCATAATTAGGAGAAAAATTCTAATTTGTGAGATAAAATGTCATAATTCTAAGATAAAAGGTCAAATATGAGATAAGAAATTCAATAATTAGAGTCAAGGAGTCAAAATTATGAGATAAAATAGCAAAATTGAGATAAAAGGTCATAATTCTAAGATAAAAGATCATAAATATGAGATTAAATTGTACAATTGAGATAAAAAGTCATGTATATTTCTCTACATTTTTGGATATTTTAGCACATTTTTGATTTCCCATCACTGTTTTTGTGAATCTTACTGGAAGTTTTCTATGTTTTCTCCTGTGTTTCTTCGAGTATTGTTCTGTATTTTGTGGGAAAGTTGAGTAACCCCCCCCCCGGAGACAGGACAGTTGACAGACGTACAGTGTTTTGATCACGATAAATCAAAATGAATCTGAAACAACGCTGTGATTAATCTGATTAAAATTGTAATCACTTGACAAGACAGCTTTGGGTTCTGGTTTTGGTCATTTGTGTTAGTTTTCCTTTAACAATAATCGGCTCACATTCAACACACGTACATAGTTATTTCAGAGGAAGACGGTGACTCATCCACTTCTGCTAATCTCATTATGGAGATAGTTAGCTCTTTATCGTAGACCATCTAGGTCTGGGTTTGCTTTGAGAACAAGAGTATAAACAGGAAATGGAACAGTCAAGTCGGCATATGACACACGTCCAAACTATGACTAACCAGTTGAATAGTGCAAGTCAGGGTTTATTTTAGGGAAACGTTTTCATGAGTTCTGTGTAATTAATGGATTTCTTATGTTCTCTGAGTAGCTAAATTTAGATCAAATTCTCCGCATGAATGGTTCAAGGACTTTTAAAACAATAGATTTGTCCTTAAAAAGCCTCGGACACAAAATAATTACTGTACAGGCTTTTAAATTTGACTGAAGCGATGATAGCTGTGTCTACAGAGAGCAGCAGAGGTGGTAAAAGTACTCATATTCTTTACTTAAATTGAAGAATTACAACTACTTGTGTGAAAGAAAAACTCTGGTAAAAGTAGAAGTACTGATTTAACTTATTTACTGAAGAAAAAGTAAAAAAAAAAAAAAAGAAAAGAAAAGAAAAAAAAAAGTAGTACAACTTCTCAAATGTAATAAAATAAAAGATTAAACTGTTTTGTTTTGTTTTGCCATGCATGAAATAATACTTATTTACCAGGAAGAATCTGAAGAGGTTTGAAAATTTAAAAGCGAGTCATTGTGTACATAACGTGTTTGATCAGGTCAGAGTTAAACAGTTTAGTGGATACGGAAAGAAGAAGAATCACAATTGAGATGAAAGTCATCATTATGAGATTTAAAAAAAAAAAAAAATCAGAATTATGAGAAAAATGTTCAAATAATGAGATGTAATGTTACAATTGAGATTAAAAAAAAATCATAAAAATGACAGAATTTATATTAGGAGATGAAGTCATAATTAAGAGTTAAAAAGTCACAAATTCTCTTCACTGATTTTCCCTCTGAAACATTTAGTGTTTGTGTTTTAGCATTATGTGTAGGTTGAAAAAGTAATGGGTCTATTCTGAGAATATAAGAAGTATAAAGGATAGATAGTTATAGGGAAAAAAAAAAAAAAAAAAAATATATATATATATATATATATATATATATATATATATATATATATATATATACACACACACACACCAAAAATAAAATGTCCAGTTCAGTACTTAAAAAGTGCTAATGTACTAAAATGCAAATATGCAATAAAATACATTAATATTTATTATATAAATGTAAGGAGTATAAAGCACACATATTTATGAACAAATGTAAGGGAAAAAAACTAAAAACTTTGCAGACAAGTAAATACTCCAGTAAAGTACAGATACCTCAAAAACATTCTTAAGTACAGTAGTGGTGTACTTTTACTTAGTAACTGTCAGTACTTTTCTGGTAAGATATAAAAAGCAAGAAACATCCTGACAGATAAAACAATTCATTGCTGTTTGTGAAACTCACAGCTCCATGTTCCAAAGCTGGAAAACATTCACCACATTAGTAAGAGTAGTTTTTTTCCCAGTGTTGTTTCTTGTTTCAAAAGAGCAGCCACTTTTTAATTAGTTTTTATTTACAAATGTTTACAACAGACGAAAGATAGATTGTGACACTGAGTAAAAAAAAAAAAACTGATCAAAGAAGAACAAAAGCATAAAAGAACAAATGATTAGAACACAACATCTATCAAGTCTAACACAAACTAAAAATAAGTTCACATTCCTGTTTGACTCTTAACTCATAAAGACCCAGAGGTGGAGGTAACTAAATATAAGTACTTAGTTACTGTACTTAAGTTTGTACTTAACATTTTTATTTTTCTGCCAACTTTTGACATTTGTTCATAAATATATGTACTTTATACTCCTTACATTTATATACATATATGTACTTTATACTCCTTACATTTATATACATATATGTACTTTATACTTCTTACATTTATATAAATATCTGTACTTTATACTCCTTACATTTATATAAATATATGTACTTTATACTCCTTACATTTATATACATATATGTACTTTATACTCCTTACATTTATATAAATATGTGTACTTTATACTCCTTACATTTATATAAATATCTGTACTTTATACTCCTTACATTTATATAAATATATGTACTTTATACTCCTTACATTTATATAAATATCTGCACTTTATACTCCTTACATTTATATAAATAAATGTACTTTATACTCCTTACATTTATATAAATATCTGTACTTTATACTCCTTACATTTATATAAATATCTGTACTTTATACTCCTTACATTTATATAAATATCTGCACTTTATACTCCTTACATTTATATAAATATCTGTACTTTATACTCCTTACATTCTCAGAATAGAAACAAAGATTTTTTTGGATTTATATTTAATTTCTGTCTAATCTGTGGTTCTTTAAACAATCCACAGAGTCTGTGAACGAAGGCAAGGAGAAACAAAGTCCCAGCCCACAAAATGAGAAGTCTGAAGCTGTTCCGAATGAAGATGATGCGGGAGAGTACACCTCCCTGAAAGACACCAGTGTCGCCAAACCAGAGGGCAGTGAGCAGCCCCTCCTGAAATCCTCCGATTCCAGCGAAGGCTCCACCAGCGGCTCAGAGTCCACCGTCACCGGCCTCTACGCCCGCATCGCACGCCTGTCCAAGCAGTCCAAAGAAGACGAAGGCAACGGCAAAGATGGTGACGGCACTCCTACGCCAGAGGCCAAGCGCAACGGGAAGCCTCCGCCTTCGCCCGGTAAAACCAAACCGCGCCCGCCAGACCCGTCCACCAAGCCCAAAGTGTCGTGGATCCACGGCAACACCACACCGCAGCCCGAGCAGCAGGCACAAATGAAAGTGCTGGCAGTGCCCAAAGAGAAGAAGAGGAGTTCCAGTGACGGCTCGGCCAAAAGCGAGGAGCGACCGAGAACGAAGGAGAAGATCCACGAGCAGCAGAAGAAAGCGGAGGCGAAGGAGGCCGACGCTAATGGCTCCCCCGGCAAGCACAAACCTCTGCGAGGTAAGAAGTCTGGGGAGGAGCACAGCAGTCCCAGCCACATGGAGCACATCAACGGTGTGGTTCAAAATGCACTTAAGAAGATTAGCAACTTCCACAGCTCGTCGTCGGAGAAGAAAAGTGCGGAAAGTCCGAAAGAGACCCCCAAGGAGCCTCCGAAAGTTATCCATCCTCATATGAACTCTGAGGCGGCCACGCTTCTGGCTGCTCAGCTCAAAGAGAAAACGCAAAGCATCAACAGGAATGAGGGAACAGGCCTCACGAAAACAAATGGTCTGTCCACTCCGAAAGGTAATCGGCCCACTCCTCCGCAGAAGGCCAAGAGGACCTCCTCAACTGGTGTGAACCAGCAGGGTTCAACCAAGCCCCTGCTGCCCACCTCTAGCAGCCTCCAGAAGATGGTGGCACCAGTCACCCCCGACCCTGGGACCCCTGACGTCAAGAGCCCGGAGAAGCAGGACTTGAACGGCTCCAAGGCAGGGGACTCGGCGTTGGATCCCACACCGAAGAAGATGCCCATAAAAAAGCCGCCCAGGAAGAAAGGCAAAGAGGGTACTTTGGAAACATCGGAAACTAAGACGCCCCAGCAAAAGACGGCCATTATGCCACCGCAGATTGTGAAATAAATGTTTTTTGGCAAGACAAGTTTGCAATGGATTCCAAAGAGACGAAAATTGCCTTCTTTTTTTTTTTTTTTTTTGTACCTAAAAGTGAACCATGAAACATTTCAAACCAGGAATTTTAAACGTATTTCTGTGAGTTTGCTGAGACTCCAGGACCAGTCAAGAAGGAAAAACACTTTAAAAAGAGAATAGTACTGGTAAGTTTGACTATAATGACCTCTATACGCCATTGTATTTCATTTCAAGAATAATTTTTTTCATATAACAACTATGCATCGACCTTAAACCACAACCTGTGGCAAAGCCGGACACGACTGTGGGAACAATGACGAAAGAAACCCGAGGTTGATTCATCTCCATCTCGCTGCAGAATGTCCACCACTATATTTATATATGGATTGCTTTGGAATTTGTATAACTGTACTTTTTTGCAATGAAAAATACCTATTTTGATGTCTTCCACAGGTACAAAAGGTACTAAAAATAGACAGTTAGGTCCCCTGAGTGTTACAAGCTAATTCCTGTTTTGTTTTGTTTTTTCTTTTAAATCAACCAGCATATTGAGCATAACAATCATCTTTAGCTTTGTAGTAATGGTGTCGAACAACACTATAGCAAAACATGCTATATTTCCAAAAGTATTGTCTCACCTGCTGTTACGTCCCAACCTAGGGGTGTACTAGGACGTACCATAAAAGTGCTCAAACTGTTCTACCAACTCCCACATATAAATGCCAGTAAGAAAAATCACAATTCAAAATATGTATTTTACAAATTAAAAAGAATAAGGGAGTGCTCAAAAGAACAAAGAAAAAGTTTTTCCCAAAACCAAAATTCTTATCCCCAAAAATAATGGTCAAAATAAAAATAAAATACTAACTAAAACTCCCTGGAACAAAAACAGGAGAAAAAGGGTCAAACAAAAAGAGCCACTCACAACTATCAAAATGTTATAATCTATCATCTATAATATGTACTAATATTTACAACAACTATGTCAATCACTAATACAAAAGCGCACAAATACATAATATTTATCCAGACCTTTGCACTCGATAACACACAGCAATGAAGCTTGGAAGTCGGAAGTGCAGAGACGGCCATTTTTAACCTCTTTAAACCTACCGTCACAAATATGCAACATACCCAAAATATTATCTATTGTTTGTGTTATAGTCAAATTAATTATCTCCACTTAATTTAGCATTTCCTTTTTTTTTATATACTTATATTTCATTTCAGGCATAAAGGGGTTAAATGCCACCTCATCGGTGGACCACCGAACAGCATCATCCTCCTACTGCCTAAAAAACAAATAGAAAACACAGTGAACCTATAGAATTACAGACATAGACATACATTAGTAATGATGACTCATAACACTGTCTTGACTCCCATGGGAACGTTCCCATCCCATAGTTAATCCATAGGGTTTAATCTGATGTGGGTTTAATTTGATGTGGGTTCACCCTTTGTATCTTCAACAGCTTCAACTCTTCTGGGAATGTTTTCCACAAGGTTTATGAGTGAGTTTATGGGAATTCAGGTCCACGTCCTCCTGAAGAACCCTAACCCTAACCCTGGTTCTAACCCTAACCCTTGCTCTAACCTTAACCCCGGCTCTCAGTCTGCACAGTGTTCTATGGGGTTTAGTCCAGCCCAGTTCATCCACTTCCAACTCTCATCCATGTCTTTACTTTGTGCACTGGTGCACAATCATACTGGAAAAAGAAGGGCCCGTCTCCAAACTGTTCCTACAAACATGGGAGCAATGGAAATGTCCAAAGTGTCTTTGTTTCCTCTAATAATATGTAATAATATTGAATATATCAGTAAAACAACAGGATATTTACACTCGTCTGCATGGTTCCGAAATGGTTTCCCGTGTCATCTTGCAATAAATAAATAAATAAGTTGTTGCTTTTGTAATTTTAATGCAAAAAAAAAATCGCATATTTGTTTTTTCAACATTTAGTATCAGTAAAGTTTTGCACAGATATCCAATGGAAAAGCTACAAACCCCCCCTAACCCAAATCCTAACCCTGCGGTTAGTTTTCATCCTCTGTGGGGGACATCAGTCTCAGACCTCTAAATTAAACATCATTTGGAGAATCCATGTATATCCTACTTTACCTTTCAGAGTTCATCCTCGGCTTTGTTCTCATACCCCAATTGTGGGCTTTAGCCAAATATAGCACATGCACTGTCTTTTAAACTTTGGGAGGAATTTCAGATGAAGTTATAATAAGTCATAATAATAATAATATTAATTTAAGCAGGACATATAGGAACTTAATCAAATACAGCAAGAACACAAGACAAACATAGAACTATATCAAAACAACTAGAAAACTATATGCCCGTAAAATATCTATACGAATAAAAGTGTATAAATACTTTTTCTTTTTGTAGATATCATCATGTTTCTGTTTCCAAAAAAAGTTTTTTCTATGAGTGTTGACTCCAATTTAGTTAGCATTTTTAAAATGTTCAATAATTAAATTTAAATTTAAAATGTTCAAAACTGGAAACAAAACAACTGTTCTATTTAAGTGTGTTAAAAATTTTAATCTGCTTAATCATGATGCTGGATTAATCCATGTTAATGCGTTAATTTTGACAGCCCTAAAAATATACAGTAAGAAACGCACACAAAAATATAATATATTAAAAGTCACACAAAAAATAAATGACAAACAAAAAAACAGATGAAAAATCCAGAACATATTCAAAAACTAAACTAAAAATGTGCTAAAATAGGAAATATGGAAAAATATGAATATATATATATATATATATATATATATATATATATATATATATTTACAATTAACATTTTTATTCAATGCCTTCAACAGTTTCAACAAAACAATTGTTCCATTTAATTGCGTTAAAATTTTTAGTGAGATTAATCATGATGATGAATTAATCTGCATTCATTTTAACAGCCCTCATTCAAATATTTAAAAAAAAAAATCCAAAACGCAAATAAATAAATAAATAAATAAATTATCTGGTTCTCAGGAGGATATTAAACTATAAATTAAAAATGGGATGTCACTGAAGTATATTTGAAGGCAGGTGAGTGATAATACTTTTGGGTAATATAGTGTACACGAGGTCCTCGGGTTACGCTGTTTCGTGTTTACGACACTTGAGTCTCGACCGACATTTTGTCTCCATTCGCCCTGTAGTGATGAGCAGGGGTGTCAACGTCATTTTAGTTCAGGGGCCACATGAACCTGTGAAATAATAACATAATAATGTATAAATTGTAGAATTGGGTAGAAGCAATACTAATGGAAACATGGCTAAAAGTTCAGTGAAAGATGACATGACGACGCACAGAACTGAATCCATAGGCTTCAGTTCGCTAACGGTGGTGACCATTATTAAGGACAAAGGCCACATTACTGTTCAAATATCCATACTGTCGTGAGTACACTTACACCCAGTACACTTTCCGTACTTACTAAGTGTACATATTTCAGCCGGTAAGTGCTGTTCCAATACTGTGGTGCACTTATCAGAAATAATCACGACTATGACCCATCAAATGATGTTCAAAAATCCCCCCAAAAAAGTTAAAAAGTTACTCTTTTCTTGTCTGCTGATTGGTTTGTTGATTTGGGTGCAGGGGCTGCTGACATTTCTGTCGCCATCTTTACTATTTGTGAGCTGAGTTGAATCCCGTTAAGCAGCGAAGATGGCACCTGTTGAGTGTCCATGTTTCTACACTCAGAAATGTGACCATTCTGAACCGGGTGCGATGTATCCAAAAACTAGAGGGGGGATGTTTGTTTTTTGTCCTTCGTAGAGGTCCTCTGCGACCAGCTCTGGGTTGGCCAGGAAGGGGTCAGGGAGCGAAGGTGGCTCGTAGCTCCGGCTTTACGGCGCCCTCCACCCGTACTTCACTGCTTCCCAGTGCGGGGAGTACATGGTGTGCACTCTTCACCACCACAACACAAGGGGAACTCACCAACTTGCTAGAATTTCTCACCTGGATTCCCGCTCCTTTTCGATATCAGGCCCTTTCGTCTAGCAGATTCTTCCACTTCCTCACACACTTGACTGAATCCATGTTCATACGAGCCGTCATCAACAATGAGCTCACATTCACAAAACAAGACGGAAAAGTAGGGAAGCAGAAGTGTGTGTAGAGTGGATGTAGAATGGACCAATCAGAGGCTTCTATTCTGAGCACAAGTCTCTGTGATGACAGTGATGTCCAAAACCCCCCTGGCAAATCGCACCCAGTTTATGAGTACACATCCTGGTACTTTTAACTACTTAAGTACTTCTCTGTCGCCAGAATTGTAATGTGAACGCCCTGCGAACCTGAACTAGGTACGATAAGTACGGACAGACACAGTTTAGACCACATGAAGGGTTCATAATACGTGCATTTGGATAGTTATTTAGAGGTTTAGGGTTAATTCTGACTTGCGCGGAAATTCGCCACCATAGAAACAGAACTTTGTTGTAACCAGAGGACCTCCTGTATATGAAAATATAGTTCTAGCACATTTTCAGATCCACATTTAAGCCTCAGAACAAATGATATTTAAAACCCATAAAATCTAAACCAATAATTTTTCTACTAATATGAACCTCCTTAAATTCCTTCCCAACTGTCATGTGTGTTTAAAGATTTCTCTGCAAATGAGTTTTAAGATTTGGCATCTTCTGTGTCTTTCTCAAACATTCATAGTTTGTCCAAAGTCCAAAACAAGGCTTTTGAGTCTGTTTTTTTTTTTAAAAAACCAAATCACCACAATGTGCTCTTACTGTATGTTTTATTCAGTCAGCGAAACCACTAAACCCAAAAATGAAATCCTAAGCTATCCTGAGTCCTTACATTATGTCCTGCTTTTAAATCATTTTAAATGCTTTGTATTTAACTAGACGTAATGTAGGACAACATGTTACTGTACCCGTCAGTCCAGTCCAATTGGTAGTTTTGTTTAAGCAATGCTTTAACAGAGGTGGTAAAAGTACTAACATTCTGTACTTAAGTAGAAGTACAGTTACAGGTGTGAAAAAATACTCCAGTAAAAGTAGAAGTTATGAAGTAAAAGTAAAACATATCAATTACAATAAAGTACAAAAGTAAAAAGTAATATTGCTTTTTTTGTTATTATAATATAGATATACTTATGTAGCCGGGAAAAATCATAAAAGTATTAAAAAATAAAGCCTTTAAAAGTCAGTTACTGTGTAGAAAATGTATTTGACTGTTTTGCCTTAACTTAGTTCTGTGGGTATGGACAGGAAATTATGGAAAAGTGGGATAAACAGCCACAAGTGAGTCATAATTCAAATTCAAAGTCATAATTATGAGATGAGTCATAAATCTAAAATTAAAAGGTCATAAATATGATATTAAAAAAGGCATAATTATGAGATAAGAGTCCAAATTATTTGATAAAATGGCACAATTGACATAAAAAACAGATATTTCTATAAATATAAGGAGTATAAAGTACTTATATTTCTATAAATATAAGGCATATAAAGTACTTATATTTCTACAAATATAAGGCATATAAAGTACTTATTTTTATATAAATGTAAGGAGTATAAAGTACATATATTTATATAAATGTAAGAAGTATAAAGTACATATATTTATATAAATGTAAGGAGTATAAAGTACACATATTTATATAAATGTAAGAAGTATAAAGTACATATATTTATATAAATGTAAGGAGTATAAAGTACATATATTTATATAAATGTAAGGAGTATAAAGTACATATATTTATATAAATGTAAGGAGTATAAAGTACATATATTTATATAAATGTAAGGAGTATAAAGTACATATATTTATATAAATGTAAGGAGTATAAAGTACAGATATTTATGAATAATTGAAAGGTGGGAAAGATAAATGAATACTCCAGTAAAGTATAGATACGTAAAAAAAAAAATAAATAAAAATCTACTTAAGTACAGTAATGAAGTACTTGTACTTAATTACTTTGCACCTCTGAACTTTAAGCACAACAGTATGTGATGGAGTCATTTTGTCGCCTGAGAAACAGAATTAGAAAACAACTCATGTCTGGTTTTGTCTTGAATGTCTTCACTGCAAAAATCTAAATCTGACCAACTGTATTTTTCCACATTTTTTTCAAGATTAAATTAAATAAAAAAAAATGTAAATAAGACACAATCACTTCCAGAGGAATTTGTAAATGAGATATATTAGATTTAATGGAGGAGTTTAAGTATCTATTGTTCTGTCCAATCAGAACCCTCTGTACCTCCAGCTCTTACAGCCCAATTAACTAGAGCTGAATACACCCGTTTCCATGGAAACCTTTATTCAGAATTAACATGTCCATGTAAACACGAAGGAAATAGCTTTAATTCTGAATTATTTTATTCAGAATAAGTAATTCTGAATTAAAAAAACATCATCTAAAAATTTGTCTTAAGTGCGATGCGATATTTTGACTTAAAATGAGAAAAATACACGTAATAAGATTTAGACTTTTTTTATAGTGTTGACATGGAAAATTTCAGCCAATTTGACGGTGTGAGCTATTCTCATTTTTGGACATAATTTCATAATTTCTAATTTTTTCAGTGTATTGTGTTGAAATAGTTGTGTCACCTAACGACAATCATCCCTAAAGCTAGAACACCAAGGTGCTTTAATTTAAATGTTTTGGGGGTTTTTTTCTGGATAAGACTAAATGGTACCGTACCTGGACTGTTCCAAAAGTGCCAAGCAAAGGAAGCTACGTTTGCCTTCATTTCATTCTAAAGGTTAATGACAAATGTTGATCTTAACCCCTTCATGCCTGAATTTTCATAGATAAGTCAAATAAATGAATAAAAAAGGAAATGCTAAATTAAGTGGAGATAATTTGACTATAGCGTGTACAGTAGATAGGTTTTTTTGGTATGTTGCATATTTGCGACGGTAGGCATTCAGGGGTTAAATTGAATCTTTCAGGTTTTTCTGTAAACTCATAAATCCATCTTAAACTAAACCTTTTTTTTTTAAGGTTTTTCAATAAATGCGTCTTAAGCCCTGAACGCCTGAATTTAAAGATATGTTTAAAAGAAGTAAATGCTAAATTAAGTGAAGATAATACATTTGACTATAGCGTAGATGCTTTGGTATGTTGCATATTTGCGACAGTAGGCATTAAGGGCTTAAAGCAAAAAGGTGTGACTAAACTGGAGGGAAAAAGACAGTTTAACAATTTTTTTTTATTTTAAAATGAAATTCATTGCGTGGAGCTATTTTGACAGTAGCTGAAAACTTGTAAGAGATGAACATACACAGCGAATTATTTTACACACACAGCTAATTTGAAACAAGCCTTATATTCATCTTTCGTCTCAAGGTACAGCGAGTGTCTTTGGTTGTTTTTTTTTCCCGACATTTTCTACGTGTATACATTGTGTACTTTTGTTTTTATCATCTTCGTAAGCTGTGCTTATACGACCTTTTTTTTTTTTTTTTTATCGTTTTGTTTTCTTGATGTCAATGAACTGGCTTTCATGATGTATTTGCTTTATTTTTTTAGTTTTGTTTTGTTTTGTCTTATTTTTGGAATGTAGCTTATTTTGGTCGGTGGACGGGCGTTTCAGACTAGCATGTTTTGGACTAGCATGTTTCGGACTGCACTTTTTGCAGAGTAGGATTTTTCAGACAGATTATGTTTATTTGCATATAATTGTATTATTCACTCGAACACATATTAAAAATGTATACAATATACTCAAATTAAAGTATCAAAATTACACAAATACTCACATTATTTGAAAGAGTCCATAAGAATTTTACACATGATCACACATTACAACTCATATTGAAAATTATACAAATTGAGCATTTTACACATTGGGGTTTCCTCCTCTCAAAGTTGTGACTGACACCCGAAGGAGTTCCGGAGTGGATTTAGTACCAGACGCTCTATCCTCACAGAGACTTTGGTATTTTCTTATCTGTATGATGTGCTCAGTTTTATGAGATCTTATTTTGGACTCTTTCAAATGAAGTGAGGTTATATACTTTCAATGTAATTAGTATAATTTTGATCCTTTAATTTGAGTATATTGTATATATTTTTAACATGTGATTGAGTGAATAATAAAGTTCTAAGCAAATAAACATAAATTTATGATGTTTGTTTTGGAAAATATGATTTGTCTGAAAAGTCCTACTCTGCAAAAAACAGTGCAGTCCGAAACGTCCTACATTCATTTTGGCCTGAAGCAAAAAAGAACCTACAGTACGAGTCTTTTCCTCCTGTAAAGTTTACATTGGCTTTGTAATTGTTCTCTGTTGATGTTATTGTTTGTGTAACACTTAACTGCATATGACGCAGAGTGTAATTATATGGCATTAATGGCTGCACAGGAAATCTGTAACCTTCTTTTTTTCTATTTGTTTTAGTTGTTGTTATTGCCTCCCATAAAAATAACTCTTCCAGAAAAGATTGTACAATGTTATGATACCACTGTCGAAGCCATTGCATAAACCAAAAAAAGTCATTTTGAAGTGGATTTTTTTTATTTTTTTTTTATCTGACTGGTCCGTGCCTGTTTTTATAAGGGCCTGAAAAGCTGCAAAAATAAGGTGTATTTTGTTTTTTGTTAGTTTTTTTTTAAGCGACTTTGATTTCCATATGTGTATGGTTATTAAACTGGTGTTTCCTCATTTATTTCTTTGGAATAAAAAGCAATATATGTAGCTATAGTCTAACCAGAGTTTACATATCAATCCTCATTTAAGACATTTGCGTTACAAGTTGTTCTCACAAGTGTGTGACCTTTGACCTGAACAACTGGGTGGGGAAAACACAACAAAAAAAAAAGGATGTATTGAGCCGTTTATGGCCTGATTGAATCTCCTGTTATTTTAGTCTGAAAAGATGGATTTTAACTCCAGCTGTCGGATGATTAAGATGTTTAATCAGATTAATCACAGGGTTGCTTTGGATTAATTTGGATTAATCCTGATTAAATATTCATTTTTAATCTATATTGTGTTTCATTTTGCATGAACTAACAGACTCAAGACAGAAGGGAATATATCTGCACTGAATAGGTTTGTCCAAACTAAGAGATGAACTAGCATGGTGCTAGCATTAGCATGGTGCTAGCATTAGTCTAGAACAGAGATTTTCAAATTGGGGGAAAGTGAGCGTCCCCCAAAAGAACTGAAAAGCAGCACACACACACACACACACACACAGACACACACATTTTTACATCTTTGTGTGTTTTTTACCATATTTTAAAAAATTTGTTTTTAACATCTCTTAACACACATTTTTGTGTGTTTTTAACATATTTTTAAATACATTTTAGATCTTTTTTCCCCACACTTTTACATCTCTGTGTGTTTTTAACATCTTTTTTCAAACACAATTTAAAGGTGTAATTCTGCTTTAAACCACTTTTCAATGTTCCTTTTGGAATCTGATGGGTCACCCCGAGTTACCAACACATGCTGCGTTTGTTGCGTGGTGTGTCCCCTCCACTGGCTGTATTTACGATTCATAGAAAACAACACAGATAAACGAGCAACTCCGTAAAAGTCTGTCCACTATAAATCATGACGACATTAGCATCACCCACGTGGGGTTAAGCAGTGAATCTGTAATAGCATTAGCATTACCATCTACAAGAGAAGACGGCGCCACAGTAGCTGCTGCACAAACTTGGGAGAAAAAATGGCAGAGTTAACTGGTTCATTTGCTCTGTGGAAATAAAGCAAAACAAGCGATGGCACAAAACCTAGCTGGATGTTACTCTGGGATGGTAAACACACACAGAGTGAGAGGGGAGGGGGGAGTGTTCCTTCATGCATTCTGAGCCAATCAGAGATGCCTCATCACCGCGTCATGGACATGTATGAGGAAGTACCGGTAAACTCCACCTCCAGTCAATTTTCTACCCTCCAAAAACAGCTGGAAACAAATCTGGAGTTTTTTTTTTTTTAAATAGAAACAACACATAATGTATTAAATAACAATGGAGAACACAGTAATATTAATGAAATGACCATGGAATGACTCCTTTAAAGTATGTATATTTTTATGTTGTGTACGTTTTTTAACGTCTCTTTTAACACATCTTAACATTTTTGTGTTTTTCACAGTTTTGAGTACATTTCCACATCGATATATGTTTTTTAACATCTCCTCATTTTCCCCTCACATGGACTGTAGTAGACTCACCACATATTTACACATTTTTTATCTTTATTCAGAATGATTTTTTCTCCCCTGAAGGAGGCCCACCTCACTACTTAAAAACCACTGGCCTAGTTAGCCTACTGTTAGCATTAGCCTAGTGCGAGCAGAATCCCCAACTAACATAGCCTATGTGTCTCTCAATTCTGCATCTTGTTTGTGTAGAATTTGGCCTATTGTTGACCCCAAGAGGCCAGGGGTCACTGGGTCAATACCTAAAAAAAAGGAAAAAGGAACTATAACAGAAAAACCAGTGCACATAGATACTTGGTTATTAGTCTTGACACATAGGAAACCTGACATGGGCTTCAAAATGACACTATGACCCTGAAAGGTCAAAATCAAAGTCACATGATTTTAAATGGTGGTAACTCCAAACAGAGTGATGACAAGTACTCAGTTACAGAAAATACATGTAGGCTCCAAAATTACATCATGACCTTTGACCTTTTAGTGACCTTGCGAGGCTGTTGGGTTGACCTTTCGTTTTGAGAGGTAGATGTCCATTACGTGATTAAATGTTTGGGAGCGGGTAGAGTTTTTTTTTTTTTTTTTTTTTTTTTTTTTTTTTTTCCTTGCATCACTTGTTTTATTCTTTTTTTTTCCCTCAGGCGTTAAAGGGTTAATGCTGATTCATGTTCGATGATTTCCTGTGACTCGGGGCAAAACCGAGCTCCTGTTGGGTCACGGCGGCATTTCAAAGAACCCAAGGGAACCAGGGGACTGTTGATTTGGCTCCTTCAGGATGGGGGTGGGGGGTGTAGGGGAGTGTATGCGTGTGTGGGGGGGACAAGAGCGCCTTTCATGGGAAAAAACAGTGGAAACTCTGTGCTAAGGAGTTAATCACGCGCTGCATATGTGAGGAGAAGAGGGCTATAGCCTACATTGGCCCATATGGTGGATGGATGGATGTAAGGATGGATGTGGAGGTCATGTGATGGGTCATGTGACGGGTCATTTAATTGGAACCAGGAGGAACAACCTCTATGTTTTGGACTCTACTGTTTTTTTCACTGGTGTTGTATTTAGTTCATACATGTGTGTAGAGCAGGAGTGTCAACGTCATTTTAGTTCAGTTCCACGTTCAGTCCAATATGATCTGAAAAGAACCAGAACCTGTGAAATAATCACAGTGAAAAGAGTCAAATTACATGATGATAATATTTACATCTATAACGTTTCCTTCAAAATGTGAAGAACATTAACAACTTGACACGTCTGAAGAAAAACAAGTGACATTTGAACCGTTTTCTGCCTCAGTCGATCAGTTTGTCATTTACACATGTGCAGAACAACTGACATTTACAAAACAATTCAGACCCTCCAGGATTTCACGATGTTGCGATTTGCAACTTCAACGCAAATTCAGTCGATCCCTGTGAATTGATTTGATTTGATTTGAATGATTTATTTCGAACATGTGCAACGTGCAACAATAATCCATACAACAATAATAATAATAACAATGACATGTCCGAAAAGGAGTAGGATGAAGCATAAGCTTATTTAATCCTACCCCTTCTTCACTTCCCCAATAACCTTAATTCATCTTATAGCAATATAGTGCATAGTACAAAAATGATGATAATAATAAATAGTTGTTTTTTTTGTTTTTTTTCCCTTCCTTTTTCTTTGTTTGCCTGTTTTCCTTTCTTCTTCTTCTTTTCCCTTTATTTTTTCTTCCCTTTTTTTCTTTCCTTTTTCTAATTTGTCTGCATTTTGTTCTTATTTTTTATTTTATTTTTCTATTCATTCACTTATTTTATTCATTTTTTTATTTTTATATATCTTTTAACCCCACATAGGGGGAGTCAACATTGCTTGAGATCAATGCATATTCCAGTCTTGCAGCCATATACTAGACTATTTAGTGCATGTGTGTGACCATCACCGGTCCTCCCCGAAAGCTGAGCAGACATCCCCCATTAGAACTCTCCCTTACAAGCCAGTGAGGGCAGTGCTACACCTCAGTGATGTGCGGAGGAAACAAAGACTGGACAGGACGAACGGTGACAGAAACCAACAGGCGGTGCTATTGTAATTAAAGACTGCAAGGTGATGTGTTATTCCCAACCACCAACTGTCCATCAATAAAAACAAATAGGTAGATTGCAAAAAGAGGAGAAAACCAAACCAGCACAAAAGGAGAGAGAGAAAAAAGAAAAAAAAAAGATTCAACAAACAATTAAGCAATCCACACCGAGCACCGAGCACCACAACCATGGATGTCCTGATAGTCCAAAATAGAATGCAATGTAATAGAATAGGCCAGAAGAGGACACCAGTGCAGAAGAAAAGGAATTTAGGGTAGAGATTGTGGAGAGATTGTCAGCACATTCTGGCGACTCGGTAGTAGCTGGCGAGACCCGATCAAACATGCAAGTGTGAAGGACCCCGAAGCCCAGAACAGCAATCACGACAAGGCAGGACCAAGCCAACAGGGCAACCCCCACCTTGGGCCGCAGGAGCCACAGGACGCCACTCCCAGAGAGCCACCGGGGCCACCGTGAACGACACAAACCCGGAGAACAAGAGGGAGCAGCTACAGACCCCCCCCCCAGTGCACCATGACCGACCCAGGCGGCCCAGGGCACGACGACCCACCCGCCATCCCAACCCCAACCCTGCCCACCCCAGCCCCCACCAACCCCCCCACCCCACCACCTGACCCACCCATCCCCGAGGGGGCCAACGGCCCAACGCAGCCAGGAAGCCAGACACAGGGAGCGAGCGGCCCACCGAGGGGGCGGTAACCAGCCCATCACAAGGCAGGCCGACACCGGGTGCCAGCCAGTGGGCATCAGAGCCCGGACCCAACGCGAGTCCAGAGTGCAAAAATGGACAGTGTGTTGGGGCTCGGCAACGTCAACAGGGAGGCACCCCGCACACCCGCCTCACCCTGCCCCAGGTGAGCACAGTACACCCAGGGCCCCCGCCTCCCCACAATGCGCCCCGACAACCCACCAGGACAGATCCCCCACACGCCACCAGCCCGCAGTACAGCCACAGCGCCCACCAGACTGGCCAATCCTACTCCCGCGACCCGCCAAGAGCCATCGCACCAGCTTGGACCCGACGGGCAAGCAGGAGCACCCCCCCCCAACCACAGCCCCCAGGTCCCGGGGACCCCCCAGCACAGCAACATGGATAGTAGTCTACCCCCGCTACCCCATAGCCACAAGCCATAAGGCATAAGGGGGCCGGGTCCCACCGCAAGGCCATATTAGTGAAATCCCCTCATTCCTCCCTGTTAATATGTTTCCAGATCCCTGACTGAAGACATTATCCCTGCACCATGATTGTGTAACCCTGAGTGTTATTATTATTGTTATTATTATTAATAATAATAATAATAAATAACAATAATAATAACAATAACAATAATAATATATAGTCGTTTTTAGCTGCAGTCGTCCTCGTGTAAACAGCCCCCTAATTGTGACCCATCCACCAACACCATGTTTCCTCTCAAAGTGTTTTTACAGCTGAACATTGTGCATTTCTTACCAGAATCATTTTCTTTTCTTTGTTGTTTTCACGTGACAATGCTCAGTGTCTGTTTTGGTGCCAGGACGGAGCAGAATGTTGACACCACTGCCTCCATCTGTCCGTCCTCTGCTCGCAGATGGAGTGGATTCTCAGCTCAGCGTACCGACACATGTTCTCTGGCTTTTCATCCTCGACATGTTGTGGGAAAGTGGCAGTTTTGGAACTGAAAAGTACAGTGACGGACCGTGTGTTGGGCTGCTGGAGGCTTTTCTGTGCCGCTGCGTCTGAACGGCAAAGGCCTGTGTGTGATTATAGAGCTCGGTCTCGTCTCTATACTCTCAGCTGTTCATGAAAAATAAAAATAAAAAACACTCACAAACAAATATACACACAAGCACAGGGTGCGATTTATCAAAAACCCACAGAAAAAAGTTTGGAGGTTCTGACCCTCATTCCCACATGAATAACATAAATGAGGTTCACACATTTCCCTGGTGGTGCAGTTAAAGGTGTCATTCCGCTGAAAACCACTTTTCCACTCTTATTTTGGAATCTGATGGGTCACCCAGACTTACCAACACATGCTGCCTTTGAAAGTGTTTGTCACCTCTGCTGCATACCGCATTCACAGAAAACAAGAAGAGGAACCAGGGACCCAGAAAAAGCCGGTCCGTCTGATGTCAGATGGACTTTAACGTCACCCATGTGGGGTTAAACCCGTCCCTGGCAGCGAATCTGAAGAAGCATTAGCATTAGCATCTACAAGAGAAGACGGCACCACAGTAGCTGCTGCACAAACTGGAAAAAAATGTCAGATCAAACTGGTTCATGTGGAAATAAAGCCTGTTTTTTTTACCCTGCACGTTTTCAGAACAAGCGACGGCACGAAACCTTGCTGGATGTTCCTTGGGTAAAGGTAAACACATACACAGTGAGAGGGGAGGGGGGAGTGTTCCTTCATACATTCTGAGCCAATCGGAGACGCCTCATCACTCTGTCATGGACATGTATGAGGAAGTACCTGTAAACTCGACCTCCAGTCATTTTTCAACCGTGAAAAAACAGCTGGAAACAAAACGACTTTTTTTTTTTAAAAATAGAACCAACATATATATACATGTATATACAATGGAGAACACAACAATATTAAAGAAATAACCATGGATTGAAAACTTTAATGTGCCTTTTCTGTTTCCTTGTTGGGGGGTCATGTGGGTCCATATACATTCATTTGCTCATGAATGTGAATTGGTTAAAATAAAAACAAGCGCAGTTTTCCCACTGATTTTGCTGCCTGTGTCTGAGGGCAGGGTACGGTGGTACATTGGTTCTCTCTGAGTGCAAAAGCCGAGCGTAGCCACATTCAGAGGGGGGTACAGGGGGTCAAGCCGGTGGGAGTCAGGTTGGGGTGGTTCATGAGAACATGCAGGTAAGACAATACTGTTCTGATGACTTCAATTCAATTGCACAGGCATGAGAGGAAAGGGTGGGGGTGAGGGTGGGGGGCTGTAGGCTACTGGTGGAACCTGTGCATGATTTCAAAGACTATGGTCCCTCCTGTCACTCCAACATTTTATGTGTGCCCTTAATATAGACTTTATATAAGGCACCTCTCCACCAACTCTCCGGTAAAGCTTATGTCCAGTCAGCTGCTGGAGTCTGTTTGACTGATGTCCACTTTCTCCACAAGCATCAGCAGCCGTCCACTCAGCCTTACCCCAGCTGAGCGGCTTCAGGAGCGGACACCGACTTCCTTGCTCCCTGGGAGATTAGGGACCGCCAAAAAATAAATTTACCTGTATAACTAAAAATAATAATAATAATAAAAAATGTGTTGTATATTCATCTCAAAATGAATGAATGAAGGGTTGATAAGCATGTTCCTCAAATGAATTTTTGGAACTTGTGGGGTGTCTGCATAGTCCTTTACACAGTCAGAAGTAATAATAGTTTCTAATGTGTCTTAATATGTTCATCATAGTAAATGAAAGAGGACATTATATGTATTATATCTGTTGGGTGGTGTAATAGAACTATATACTATATACTGTAATGGAACTATATACTATATACTGTAATAGAACTATATACTATATGTCCCCTGTTGGTCAATAGTTTTACTTGGACCAGAAACCCTGGGCCCTTAGCCCCTCTTAGCATCTGGTTGGCCCTGGTTGGCCCAGCTTTAGCCCCACAGTGTGAAAGTGACTATTCACACACAAACAGTTCTAGGGACCCTGTGTGTGTGTGTGCAGTGCCATGTCTCCTGCCAGCCTAAACATGCATTGGACCTGTAGAACCTTAGATCTGCAGAACTTTAGACCTGTAGAACCTTAGATCTGCAGAACTTTAGACCTGTAGAACCTTAGATCTGCAGAACTTTAGACCTGTAGAACCTTAGATCTGCAGAACTTTAGACCTGTAGAACCTTCATTACTCCAGGTCCATAGAACCAGCTTTAAAAACCCCAGTCCTATGAGTCAGCCAAAAGCCCTGGACTCACAGAACCTATTCCAGTCCCTGCGTTACCGTAGCAACGGGAACAGATTGGAGCCACATCTGGTAGCCATTTCAGTCTCTGCAAGGAGAGGAAGAAAGAAATTTATGAGTGAGGGCGAAAAAGACAAATATTTTCTGCAATGCAAAGCAGAAAGAAAGCGGAGTCGAGTTACACTTGAAAGGAGTTGAAAATATTAATTCAACTGTGGACGGAATCAGGTTAGATCAGGATCATTGATTAAGTTATGTGACCTTTGACCAGTTGTGGTAAAAGTACAAACATTCTGTACTGTAGTAGAGGTACAGCTACTGGTGTGAAAAAAATACTCTGGTAAAAGTAGAAGTACTGATTCAACTCCTTTACTGAAGCAAAAGTTAAAAAAAAAAAAAAAAAGTATAACTTCTCAATTATAATCAATTCAAAACGTAAAATGCATTTATAATAAAACTTATTTAACCATAAATGATGATAAGAGTTTAAAAAGTATCCAAAAATAAAGCCTTTAAAAGTGAGTTAGTGTGTAAATAATGCGTTTGATCACGTCAAAGTTACTCAGTTTTGTGAATATGGACAGAACATTTTGAAAAACTGTCAAAAAAAAGTCACAATTGACATAAAAGGTCATTATTATCAAAGTTTAAAAAGTCATGAATATGAGATTAAGAGTCAAAATTGTGAGAACAACAAGTTGAAATTGTGTTTCAAATAAGGCATTGATATTATATATAAAGACTAAGGGTGTTCAAATAATTAAAATGTTTAATCAGATTAATCACATGGTTGCTGTGGATTAATTTAGATTCATTACAAGTAAATAATCATTTTTACTCTATATTAATCAAATAGACTTGATTAAAGAAAGTGAATATATCTGCACCTAATGTGTTTGTCTAAACTAGGTGACACATTAGCCTACTGCTCGCATTAGGCTAGTGCTAGCATAAGCCTAGTTCTAGCATTAGGCCAGTGTTACTATTAGTCTAGTGCTAACATTAGCTGAGTGCTAGGATTAGGCTAGTGCTAACATAAGCCTAGTGCTAGCATAAGCCTAGTTCTAACATTAGCCCAGTGTTAGCATTAGGCCAGTGCTAGCATAAGCTTAGTTCTAGCAGAATCTCTCTGACTAATATTTGTTTCATGTTAATGTGGTATTTTAATCTGGAAGTGCTTCAGTGAAAACAAAACTCCTTCAAAACACTTTATGTTCTGTCCCTGGGTCTTGGTTTTTGATTTTTTTTCACTCAAATTTCAGACAAAATACACTAAGAAATGCAGAAAAATACAGACAACACATGCTGAAATGAATGGGACAGTCACAGTTGAGATAAAAAAAAAGTCATAATTATGAGATTTTATTTTAAGAAGTCATAAATATGAGATAAGAAATGCATAATTATGAAATAAAGAGTGAAAATTATGATAGAAAGTCCAGTTTATTAGATAAAAATGTTATGAGAATTATATAGTTATGGAATAAAAGACATGATAATAATTATATACAGTCACCTCCACCATTTTACCTCTGAAGTGACTTATTTTTCGTATTGTCACATCTGTTTAATGAGTCTGTTCTGAGAATGTAGAGTATAAAGTACAGATATTTATATACATATAAGGAGTATAAAGTACAGATATTTCTATAAATGTAAGGAGTATAAAGTACAGATATTTATATAAATGTAAGGAGTATAAAGTACAGATATTTATATAAATGTAAGGAGTATAAAGTACAGATATTTATATACATATAAGGAGTATAAAGTACAGATATTTATATACATATAAGGAGTATAAAGTACAGATATTTATATACATATAAGGAGTATAAAGTACAGATATTTATATAAATGTAAGGAGTATAAAGTACAGATATTTATATAAATGTAAGGAGTATAAAGTACAGATATTTATATACATATAAGGAGTATAAAGTACAGATATTTATATACATATAAGGAGTATAAAGTACATATATTTATATACATATAAGGAGTATAAAGTACAGATATTTATGTATAAATGTAGGGAGGAACAGTCAAAAGTACAGATACCTAAACATATTTACTTAAGTACAGTACCAGAGTAGTTTTACTTAGTTACTTCTCTGCTGTTTTGTTGTATTTCTTTAAAATGACGCTGTGTGTGACATAAACATGTGGTTGTTTCAGTTGAATTTCCTAAAACGCAGTCATTTCTTCGCTTTCCTTCTCTTATCTCTGTCGACGCAATGTCTGCGAGAAAGTGCTGTAATTGCAGGCCTCCGTACACCGTTAAATGTTGTTTCTCAGCCCTGTGGAAATGCAGTAACTATGAAATGACATTTACTGGAAATGGAGCTGGTGCTTTTCTGCAGCCAAAAACCGCTGAGAACTGAGGTCAGTGTGCGACCAAAAAAAAAAAAAAAAAGAGGAGGTGGAGGAGGTGGAGCAGGGGGTGAAGAGAGCCAGCGTCAAATGTGTGTTTATACGTTTCCAGTGACATGGACTCACTCTGCTGTTTAAGACTGTCATTAGAACAACCCTGGAGGAGGAGGAGGAGGAGGAGGAGGAGGAGGAGGAGGAGGAGGAGGAGGAGGAGGAGGAGGAGAAGAGGGAGAAGGAGGAAGGGAAGGTGGAGGAAGGGAAGAAGAAAGAGGAGCAGAAGGAGGAGGATGACAAAAAGGAGAAGGCGGAGGAAGAGCAGAAGTAGAAAGAGGAGAAGAAGGAGAAGGAGGAAGGGAAGGAGGAGAAGGAAAAGGAGGAGTAGGAGGAGAAGAAGGAAGATGAGGAGGAGGAGGAGGAGAAAGGGAAGGAGGAGGAGCAGAAGAAGTAGATGGAGGAGGAGAAGAGGGAGAAGGAGGAAGGGAAGGTGGAGGAGCAGAAGAAGTAGATGGAGGAGGAAAAGGAGGAGGAGGAGAAGAGGGAGAACGAGGAAGGGAAGGTGGAGGAGAAGGAGGAAGGGAAGAAGAAAGAGGAGCAGAAGGAGGAGGATGACAAAAAGGAGAAGTAGGAGGAAGAGCAGAAGTAGAAAGAGGAGAAGAAGGAGAAGGAGGAAGGGAAGGAGGAGAAGGAAAAGGAGGAGTAGGAGGAGAAGAAGGAAGATGAGGAGGAGGAGAAAGGGAAGGAGGAGGAGCAGAAGAAGTAGATGGAGGAGGAGAAGAGGGAGAAGGAGGAAGGGAAGGTGGAGGAGCAGAAGAAGTAGATGGAGGAGGAAAAGGAGGAGGAGGAGAAGAGGGAGAACGAGGAAGGGAAGGTGGAGGAGAAGGAGGAAGGGAAGAAGAAAGAGGAGCAGAAGGAGGAGGATGACAAAAAGGAGAAGTAGGAGGAAGAGCAGAAGTAGAAAGAGGAGAAGAAGGAGAAGGAGGAAGGGAAGGAGGAGGAGAAGAGGGAGAAGGAGGAAGGGAAGGTGGAGGAAGAGAAGAAGGAGGAGGAGGAAGGGAAGAAGAAAGAGGAGCAGAAGGAGGAGG
The DNA here is from genome assembly GCA_020466265.1 of Siphamia tubifer. Taxonomy (NCBI): domain Eukaryota; kingdom Metazoa; phylum Chordata; class Actinopteri; order Kurtiformes; family Apogonidae; genus Siphamia; species Siphamia tubifer. The sequence continues at coordinate 45,957,211 of CM035791.1, read as the reverse complement.
ATGACAAAAAGGAGAAGGAGGAGGAAGAGCAGAAGTAGAAAGAGGAGAAGAAGGAGAAGGAGGAAGGGAAGGAGGAGGAGAAGGAAACGGAGGAGGAGCAGAAGAAGTAGGACGAGGAGAAGGAGGAGGAAGGGAAGGAGGAGGAGCAGAAGAAGTAGATGGAGGAGGAGGAGAAGAGGGAGGAGGAGGAGGAAGGGGAGAAGAAAGAGGAGCAGAAGGAGGAGGATGACAAAAAGGAGGAGGAGGAAGAGCAGAAGTAGAAAGAGGAGAAGAAGGAGAAGGGGGAAGGGAAGGAGGAGGAGGAGAAGGAAAAGGAAGAGGAGAAGGAGAAGGAGAAGAAGAACAGGCCGACCTCCCAAAGAGATGAGGAGGTCTATGACTGATGGACTGGAACTGGGTCAAACGAGCTGCACACTGTAAAAAATAATAATAAATAAATATACATATTTGAAAACAGAGCTTTAAATGGGTTAAAAGAGCTGTACACTATAAAATATAAAATCATTATAATGTATCTGATGATTATAAATAGTATTTTACACCAGTTGTTTCCATGTCTGAATGGATGAAACAGTTTCAATGGATACTTTTGCTTCAGTCGATGGTAAAGGTTTAAGTTTAAGAGTTAAAAGTCACATGTTTCAGTTGTGTTGACACATTTAAATTAACATTTCACTCAACTGGTTTTGACAGTCTGGAGTTGCAACACCAATAACTCATGGCAAATATGTTGAAATTTCATAACTGGAAGTAAATTATAGGAACAACTCATGACAACTAATTGATCTTATGACATTTTACAGTGTAGCTGAAGGCGTGTCAGTGCAGGATGGAAATACAGTGTTTGTGCTTATGGGTCACATACAGACGACGCAAAAGAAAAGCATCATTTATCATCATTCAGACCACTGTGGCACATCTGTGTCTTCTCTGAGGCGGACTGATGCATCATTATTCTCACTGTTTCACTGTGTTGACGACACTTACAGACACTAATACATTTTCTTTTTCACTACATCTGTGAATGTGGAAATACAAATGAATATGAAAAGCCAAAAATGTAATTAAATTCTTTCCAGCCTTGTGTCCCAGTACCACCACATCGATGACCTATATATATATATATTATTTATATATATATATATATATATATATATATATATATATATATATATATATATATATATATATATATATATATATATACACATTATTATAATAACACAATATATACATTATAATAGCACCTATATATACATTATTATAAAATATACACAGTAAATTTTGCAGTGTTAAATCAACACTTAGAGAGTTTATTTAACTTCTTCTAGAGTGTATTTGGTCCCATTGTCTCCAAATTAACACTGCAAAATCTACAGTGTAAAGTGTAAAGAAACACCATATATACAAAAGGATGCTTTTCACTAAAGACTAATCAGAGAAATGTGTCGTCTTTTATTTTGAAGGCTGTCATCTGATCAATTTTCTATGGATCTGGACAAATGTGGTGTGGTTTTCATGGTAACACTCCACTGAACATAATCCAGTAAAGTACTTAGGTCCGAAACATACATAAAAACATGTTATTTTTGGAGCAGAATACAAGTTTGGACTTTATTTTACTGTTGGTATTTTATAAATTTTATTGACTTTTTTTATGCATTTTTGTTGATTTTGTTGATAGTTTTGTTCATTTTATTGACTTTTTATGACATTTTTTAAAATAATTTTGTTGACTATTTTATTAAAAGTGATTGTTTTAGTCCAAACTCCAGGGTGTTACCTTTCTTTTATCTGTACTCTGAACAGCAACAGCTGTTCTGTACGCTGCAGCAACAGCTGCAGCTTTAATTTGCAAAGGTAATTTTTCAAGCATTTTGAAGCTAAATCAGCCCAGGATAGTAAAGGGTTAAAGCTGCAGTCTCTTTCTCTATCCAGATGGAGATTTTTCTCTCTCTCTCTCTCTCTCTCTCCTCGTTTACGTGGAGGGGTGTGCAAACAGTTGTCTGGGACTTGAAATTGCCCTGGATTTTTCCGCCTTTGTCAGCATAATTCTATGGAAGGAGTGTATTAGTGGAGAAGATTTGGATGGTTAATAGAAAACAGATCAGTCACATGCTTTGTCTTTCTTTTCTCTTTCTCTCTCTTTCCTTCTCTCATGTTTTCCTCTGCAGCCCCCCCACCCCCACCCCTCCTTTAGTCCCTCACACACCCATCCATCCTCTATCTCTGTAGTAAAGTCAGACTTCAGACGTCGTAATGTGGTTCCAGCTTTTAGCTTTAGCATAATTCTACAAGCTGACCCGTATGTGTTTTCCTTTTCTTTTCTTTTTCTTCCTCTCTTTCACAGACTACAAACTAAAAAAAAAAGAAAAGAAAATCCAGCGCCTTATACACGATATTAACCGAGAAAGAACCCAGCGTGGCTTTGTTAGCAGTTGCAAAATGTTTAGTTTTTTTCCTCTCGATTTGTCTCTAGATGATAAGGTACTATAAAGTCAGTATTATCGCTATGACGACCAGCTACCATAAAGTCAGTACTGTCGCTATGACGACCAGGAACTGTAAAGTCAGTGCTATCGCTATGACACCCAGTACTGTAAAGTCAGTATTATCACTATGACGACCAGGTACTGTAAAGTTCCTGGACAAAACTCAGTAAAAATAAATAGGGTGGCTGTGGCTCTGTTGGTAGAGTGGGTTGTCTAATAACAGAAAGGTTGACGGTTTAAATCCTGCTGTCAGTCTGTTGTGTCCTTGGCCAAAGACACTTCACCCTCCTTGCCTCCAGTGTCACTCACACCGGTGTATAAATGTTCAGTGGTGGTCAGAAGGGCTTTCAGTCTGCCCCAGGGCACCTGTGGCTATATATGTAGTTTACCACCACCAGAGGGAGAATGTGAGAGTGAATGAATCATGGGTCACTCATGTAAAGTGCTTTGAGTGGCCAAAAAAGCACTATATAAATCCATTATTATGATTATTATTATAAATAAATAATAAAAGGAAAAGTGGTCTTACTAAATGCTCTGTATTTTACCCCTCAAATTCCACAGGGGGCTGGGCTTGAACTGAGCATGCTCAGATGTATACAGAGAGAAGAAGTATTGTATCAACATGAGTGTAACTTAAACAAAAAAAAATAAAAATACTGAGCAAGTGTTTTAATTTTTCTGGATATTTAAAGTAAACCATCCATTCAGAAGGCGTCAGCGCTGACACGTCAGGGGTGAAAGGGTTCAACGTAAGCGTCGGCTGCGTAGTTAGCGTCACGGTGTTTGTGTGTGTAAGTGTGTACACGACCCTGACAGCCCTGCTCCACTTCACAGGACAACACTGCAGCCATTATTGGGCGCCATGTGTTTGTGATTACCCAGGGGCAGATTAGAGGGAGGGGAGCAGCAGCGGTGCCCCCCCACCCCCCCACCCCACCCCCACTGCTCAGATGTGGTCAGTAACTGGACATCCCTCAGTGTAAATCCCTTCACCAGCCTCACCCCTCCTTCCCACCTCCACCTCCCACATCCGCTATGATGTCACTACCAGGACCACTATCACCTCGTCCCATTTCAGTCTGTAAACACTGCAGTCCTTCACAGTAGTGTTATTTATACTGGAACTGTGCTGTAAAACTAAATAAATAAATAATAAACAATCCTGTAAAAAAAAAAAAAAAAAAAAACCCGCTTTGAATCGTAAACAGATTTACAAGTGTAACAGGTAGATTGAACATTTTAAACATGTGGATTTAACTCTAAATATGCAGATTTAACATGTTGTATGTATAGTCAGAAATATGTAGATTTAACGTTTTAATCACTTTTAATGTTTTTAAATGTAATTTTAACATTGTGTTCTTGCATTTTAAACGGCACAACATTGTTTTTTCAATTTAAAGTTTTATTTCCTCAAAACAATAGAAATACATCATTTTCAGCTAGATCAGCTTTTGTTCACATACACACTGTAAAAGCTACAGCTACGTTTGATTTAATCTTTAATACAAATATCTTGTCAAATAAACTTTTCATTGTATTTTCACTGACAGTTTGTTGACATTACAATTTTACAGCCTTTTGCTGCTAATTCTAGTCATTATTATTAGTATTAGTATTAGTATTTTTAGTATTAGTATTAGTATTAGTATTAGTATTAGTATTAGTATTAGTATTTTTAGTATTAGTATTAGTTTTAGTTTTAGTATTAGTATTAGTATTAGTATTAGTATTAGTATTAGTATTAGTATTAGTATTTTTAGTATTAGTATTAGTATTAGTATTTTTAGTATTAGTATTAGTTTTAGTATTAGTATTAGTATTAGTATTAGTATTAGTATTAGTATTAGTATTAGTATTTTTAGTATTAGTATTAGTATTAGTATTTTTAGTATTAGTATTAGTTTTAGTATTAGTATTAGTATTAGTATTAGTTTTAGTATTAGTATTACAGTGCATATTGTACAGTATTGCCATATTAACCAGTATGGCAATACTGGTTAAAAAAAATCTGAATTATCCATAGTTTGCAAAAAATATATAAAGTTAAGATTTGGATATTGTTCATGTTTTACAGTGTAGTTTTGCAGCTGAAAGCTCTTGTCTTGTGACAACACAAGACAAGAGTGTTGTGGTGGTTGTTGCTGCAGGAACATCATACTTATTTGACTTCCACTGATAAATTCTCTCCCAACAGCAGCTTTTTTTGGTCATTAACCATTAGTGCAGAACCTGTAGAAAATTTGAGATTGTTTGATAGTAATGTGTTGTGAAAGTGGGTGAAATGACTTGAAAAGAGCAGAAAGAAAGGCTATAATAATTTGTTGGGGCTGTTATGGAAGTGTGTACTTATTAACCAATTATTATTATTATTATTATTATTATTATTATTATTATTATTATTATTATTATTATTATTATTATTATTATTATTATTATTATTATTATTATTATTATTAAGCTAGCACCACAGCTCATGGTCCAGTATCTGCACAGAAGCTGGTCTGAACATTTATCTCTTGGGTCTGTCATTTCCAAGTGTGCTATTAGCACAGTGCTAGGCCAGTGCTATTAGCACAGTGCTAGGCTACTTAGCTCTTCACAGAGGCTTTAGTAAACACTGTGTTACCATGTGCTTCATTAAATCAGTTGTATTCCAGCCTTTATATGTAAATGTATTTAACACCTGTAGCATATGGAAGAATCTGGAACTTCCTGTGAACTGGAACTGCATGTTTCACCTTCGCCTTTGACATGTTGTTGTCTGCACCACGGCGTGTGCATGCTTCTGCTTGTGTGCTTCCGTTTAACAGTGGAGAGAGGGTGTATTTAAACAACAGCTGCATGTGTGGTACTGAAATTAACATTAGATTTCGGTCTGGTTAGTACCGTTAATGTTTGCCCAACTCTCTAGGGGCTTGGCTAGGGGTCTTGGCTTAAACCAGTCATGGCTGCTGCAGGTAAAACAGTTGTGGTGGGCTGATAAAACAAGCGAGAGTGACAGACACACATCTTCAGTGTGGAAATATTTTACCTTAGTTGAAAAAAAGCAAAGCACGGCCATCTGCAGAGGCATTCACTAGCTAACCTCAGTGTGAGTAGCAGCGCAGACAACATGCATTAAGAAAAGATGCATGCATCTTGTCGGCCGCTGCCTTAAACTTTTTGCACTTAATATAAAAAGTGAGAAGCTGTGACAGACGTCTGCACAGTCCAGGTTTAGAGCCGTGGGTCCAGAAAAAATATAGACATATGTTCACCTGCTGATGTTAAATTTAACAGAAAACTCTTTGCTAACGTTAGCCTTTGTTTTGTTGGGGTTAAAATGTTGATGCTTGTGTCTTGTCAGTGGACATTGTTTCATTACAGTGAACTTTAACACAAGTTGCTCATTGCTGGACAGATGTGTGTCTGTGTTATTATTATTATTATTATTATTATTATTATTATTATTATTATTATTATTATTATTATTATTATTATTATTATTTAGCCGTGTATCTGTGTTGTTCCTCAGCTGACAATCTGATGACATCATCACAACACATCAACTCGACTTCAACTTTATTGATGGATAAGTTGACTTAAAAAAAACTGAAGTCGTTAATACCCAAATAAAGAGTATAAAGTACAGATAGTTAGGAACAAATGTAGGGAGGAAAGGTTGAAAGTTTACAGAAAAATAAATACTCCAGTAAAGTATAAATATATAAGCAGGTACAGTAATGAAGTACTTACCTCCCACATCTGGGGTTTGGGAAATAGTGTGATTTGGTTTGAATCTTACTGAATTCATTGTAAGTGTTCATGAACATTTATTTTCTTGTATTTCTCATTAAACTAAACCCTGGTAAACGGCTTAAACCCAACAATTAAAATCAGTAAACAGATGCATATGATGGTAATTTCTGTCTCAAAGTTGAAAAGTGCAGCGAGCAATTAAAATGCCATCACATCTATGCACTTATTTGGAAATATCACTATAAAACATATTTTTGGTTCAGAAATGTTGAGTTTATACATATCTGTGGTTCACAACATGTTATTCTGGCAAAGGCTTTTCATTTCATGCCATAAATATTGTGCAAGTCAAGTAGTGCAATATTCAACTTAAATGATGTGAATTGAAACTGGTTTGGAAGTTTCATAATCAGTGCTGAATGACTGAACTGAACTGTGTTTCACATCCAACCAAACAACTTAACCCTTTAACACCCACTGGTACATGTGCAGCAGTTCCCAAATTATTTATATATATATATATATATATATATATATGATTACATTGATTATGTTGCAGGTCATTTAGACTCCCTTTAAATCCACTCAAAACAGTAAAAATAAACAGGTTAAACCCAATAACAACTTTATTTTATATTCTATAAACATTTAGAAAAGATTTTAAATTCCAAAACAAAATTTAAAGGTGTTATTCCATGGTTATTTCATTAATATTACTGTGTTCTCCATTATTGTTCCAGCTGTTTACTGGTACTTCCTCATACATGTCCATGACGTGGTGACGAGGGGTCTCTGATTGGCTCAGAATGCATAAAGGAACACTCCCCCCTCCCTTCACGCTGTGTATGTATTTAACTTTACCAGAGTAGCATCCAGATAAATTTTTTTTTTGTCATTGCTTGATCTTAAAACATGCAGGGACAAAAACAAGGCTTTATTTCCACAGAGAGCACATGAACCAGTTTGATCTGCCATTTTTTTCCAGTTTGTGCAGCAGCTACTGTGGCGCCATCTTCTCTTGTAGATGCTAATGCTAATGCTACTTCAGATTCACTGCAGAGGACAGGCTTAACCCCACGTGGGTGACCCTAAAGTCCATCGGACGTCAGATGGACCGGCTTTTCCTGGTTCCCTTGCTCCTCCTGTTGTTTTCTGTGAATGCAGTATGCAGCCAGTGAAGGTGACAAACCAAAGGCAGCATGTGTTGGTAAGTCAGGGTGACCCATCAGATTCCAAAAGGAGCGTGGAAAAGTGGTTTTCAGCGGAATGATATCTTTAAGAACTATTTCTTCAAACTTTTATCTTCACAAACACTTCTCTGATTCATCCTCATCATAGGAAAATTCACAATCTGGATAATCAATAACATCATCCTCTGTCTCTGAAATCTCTTCCTCTGCATCACTTTCTGTGATAAAGCCTCTTCAAGAATAAACTTTCTGGAGCTAATTTTTTTGTGTTTGTCAAAGAGATGACATGAGAAAAGTGACAAGGACAAGGAAGAGAAAGTTCCTACTCTACACACACCTGTGTCTGAATGGCTCTTCAAAGGAAATCACAATACAAATAAATGTGCAGTCAAAATAAAGTACATCAAAGAGACATGTTTATTTTAGATCTGAGCAGCTATTTACCCACATTAAAGTGTCTGGGTCAAAATGACCCGTAACATCCTCTTTGTATACAAACACTGCACAAACACTAGACTACACATCAAAGTGTCCAGGTTTCACACACAAGTTCATGACCTTTGATGAGGAAAAGTCACAACATTTCATGTAAAAAAATAAAGGTTAACCTGTGATGAGGCGTCTCTGATGGGCTCAGAGTGTGAAGGAACACTCCCACCTCCTCTCTGGCTATGTGAGTGTTTACCATCCCAGAGTAACATCCAGCTAGGTTTCACGTCGTTTCTTGTTCTGAAAATGTGCAGTAAAAAAAAAACAGGCTTTATTTCCACAGTGAGCACATGAACCAGTTTAATCCGCCATTTTTTCCAGTTTGTGCAGCAGCTACTGTAGCACCGTCTTCTCTTGTAGATGCTAATGCTAATGCTACTTCAGATTTGCTACAATGGGGGACAAGCTTAACCTCACGTGGGTGACGCCAATGTCCATATGACCTAATGTGGACAGGCTTTCTCTGTGTTATTTTCTATGAATGGTAAATACAGCCAGTGGAGGTGACACACCACGCAGCAAACGCAGCAAGCGTCGGTAACTCAGGGTGACCCATCAGATTCCAAAAGGAGCGTGGAAAAGTGGTTTTTAGCAGAATGACACCTTTAAAAGATCAAAATCAAGGTTTTAAAGATTTAAAATTGTCAGAACTCCAAAAAGAGTTGTGATAAGTACTTGGTTACTATCGTTGACAGATAGGAAACTACACGTAGACTCCAAAATGGCTTCATGACCTTTGACCTTGCATGGCTTTAAAAAGTCAAAATCAAGGTCACATGATTTTAAATGGTCATAACTCCAAAAAGAGTGGTGACAAGTACTCAGTTACTAGTGTTCAAATATAGGAAACTACATGTAGGCGAAAAAATGGCTTCATGACCTTTGACCTTGAGTGTCCTTATAAGGTCAAAATTAAGGTCACATGATTTTGAACAGTCATAACTCCAAAAAGAGTGGTAATAAGTACTCAGTTACTAGTGTTCAAATATAGGAAACTACATGTGGGCTTCAAAATGGCTTCATGACCTTTGACCTTTAGTGGCCTTAAAAGGCCATAGTCTCATGTTTTAAGAGGGAGATGTCCAATGAGAGCTGCGAGAGGGCAGGGTTTGCTGCGCCTGGCACCAGTTATTTTAAGTATGATGAGATTATTTGGACTAGAAATGAGTGAAAACAGATCTGGATGTTTATGGCAGCGCAGTAACTCCACCGTTTAACAAATCAGACACATGACATGTGGAGGAACTAATATTTTACCCTTTGAACTTCAACTGAATTTCCACATACACTCATTGGCATTGTGTTTTTGCTGACCCCCCCCCCCCCCCACACACACACACACACACACACACACGCACACACAGACACACATGGCCCTCACTTCCTTCAATGCTGCCTCTATTCTTTATGAGCAGCTTCAGCCTCCTCATAAAGGCAAGACCCCCCCACCCCCACCCCCTACCTCTCATCCCACCCTCCAGCTGCCCCAGGGCTCCAGACAGATAACACATACAAAGATTTAAACCCAAAAAATCCTATTTGTATTCATTTCATCTCCTCTGCTCATCCCAAAAACACACAGCAGAAGTATTTCCAAGGTAAAAAAAAAAAAAACTAAAGAGGCAAAGAAAAAACAAAGAGTTATTTATTTCTAACACCTTCAAATGAATGTGAAGAGACTGAGGAGAGCAAAACACACACACACACACACACACACACACACACATACATACTCGTTTCTGTGTTTCAGGAAGACCAAGTTTGTAATGAAGTAGCCAGTGGGTAGTAAGTGTAACCACTTTTTAAAAATAAAATATGAAAACGTAATTCAATAAAAAAAAAAAACATTAATAAATACATAAACAAATAATAGTAATAAGAAAAATAAAATAATACAATTATTTAAAATATACATGAATAAAAAATAAAAAATACAAATAAATAATTTTAAAAATTACTTTTTAAAAAAGTAAACACATCTTCAAGCCTGTGAAAAATACATGTTTTGTATTGCACCCGTTTCCCCCTTTGCTTTATGGGGACTTCTGAAAAAAAAATTCCTGTATTTACGGGATCACATCATTTCTATTTTACTAGTGGGGACCTTTATTTATATTTATATTTTATATGAATTAGGGTCCCCATACTGTCAGAGGTCCCCATGTGTAAACATATCAAAGTCCCCATAAAGATAAGAATACACACACACACTAATGTCTCGCTGGCTGGTGGGTAGCATCCGGTGCTTCTGGAGAAACAGGAAGTGTGTGTCTTTAAAATAAGCTCTCTGAAGGAGGCAGGATTATAGTCAAGTGTTTTAGTCTTTGATGTTTTGCCAGCTGCAAAAGTTGCAAATTGTGAAACTCCTACTGGAAAAAGTTGCTCAGTAATGTTCTAAATGTTTAGGTCTACGACTGCCTTTTCCCCTTTGTCAGCAGATTAATAATAACATCTCCGTTTGGCAAGCGTCATGTGATGTAAGCTAAAACATGCTGATTGTGAACACATATGGTATGCATCCACACGTATGCACTAAGGCGTCTACTCTGCACACATCGCCCTCCCCCCACTCCTCAATGTTAACCCTTTAACTCCTGACACTTTAAGTAGTTCCACAGTAAACAAAAATTAAAAAAAGAATAAAATAAGCAACAAATGAACAAAAAAACAGCCAAAGTGATCAATGAAAGTGAACAAAAAAATTAATAAACCAACAAAATAATACGTAACATGAACAACATAAAGAACAAAAGGGAACAAAATTGAAGAATATTACTCAAATAAAAAAACTAAATGTACAAAACTAAACAAAATTTAAACCGTAAACCGTCCCTCACGACCACTGACAACAGCAGATGGCGAGATGACACCGTACTCTGGACAGGATGTGATATTTGTCCAGAAACGCACAGTTATGTAGGCGGCTCTATAGAGTAACTTATTTGAAATGTTGTGTATTGAATGGGTGTACAACTGTGAGACTGAAAAATGACTGAATTTTTAGCCAAATCAGTGTTTGTATGTTCGTACTACAGCCATTTTAGTACATTTTTGTAAATTTTTAGGGGGTGCTATAGAGCTCCGGATGATGATGTTACATCATCTGGTCATGTGACCAGAAAAAAAAAGTCGACGCAGCCATCTTGGCAGTAATAGTGTTGCTAGATTAGCATGCACTGGTAGCAGAAGCATCACAAAACTACAAACTTGCAACCAAGTTTGGGAATGTAGTTACACCGCAAATAATTGTGGGAGTCAGGGACAAAGCTGACAAATGATCAGCTGATATGAAAGACTGATTATTCCACTCATTGCGGGTTTACGTGGGTGTTCTGTTGTTGTAGTCATAGTCGGTCTCATGGCCGACATGGGGAGCTTCAACAAAACTGTGTTGTTTTTTTTCCCTTTTCCTATATGGAAACAAACTCAAGTAGCCCTTGTATCCAAGGTTACCAAGCGATGTCGTCAGATGTAGCTAGCACAGCTAATAAACATGCTAACGAGACACTTCCCATTAAACTGGGATAATTTAACACGTACCACTCCAGTTTCTTGGTTTAATATTCCACAACTGAATGTTTGAGACAAAGCAAGACTGAGTTCTCCAGCGTCTTGTAGGCTCTCAGTGAGTTCCTTCTGTAAACTGATGTGAAACTGATGAGGTAGCTGTAGCATACTACCGCAAATCAGGGACGTTTTCTTCAACGAGGATGAGGTACTTTTGAAAAGCACCCCAGGGGCATTATACGGGTCCGATATATTTAATCTGTCCAATTTCTGCATATAAATCAGATGTGAACTCTAATGGTACGAAAGTGCTCGTCATGTTTAATGCCATGTTTACAATGGCACTGCGGTACCGAGCTACACCTACCACGAATTGACCAATGGCTATGTGAGTTGCTACTACAATTGCTACCACAATATCAGCGGCAAAAGAAATAGGTTTGGTAGCCTCGGTCGTCATGTTTACTGCCAACATGGCGTTCTAACAACAAAGTCACGTGACCCCCGGAGCTCAATAGAGCAAAATTTCTATTGATAAGCAGGTGTAGGACTGGAGATAGACATCTGAGTCAAATTTCAGCCAAATTGTGTTCGTATGCCTGAGCTGAAGCAACTTATGTAGCGGCCCCGAAAACTTTGCAAAATTTGCGACAGTGTAGCACAAACAAAATGCAACTTATCCAAAGAATTTGGATAAATTTTGATTTAACGCTTGTCTAGATCGAGTTCATCAATTTTGAGCAGAGGAGAAGTTTGTTAAAGTACGATAACAGTGAAAACCATGACTGAGCATTTTTTAAAATGTCAATCCAAGATGGCGGACTTCCTGTTGGTTTATGGGCGTGGCCATCTCAAGGTTTTTAGTTCATCATCATATGATGAACATGTGTAGCAATTTTCAGAGCTTTAACTTTACTAGAGAGTGATCAGGCTTAATACAATATATTTCACTATTCGCTGTAGAGACATTTCTTTAATGACTTTTACCAAACTATATATACTGGCAATGTTTCACACTTCTGAAGTGTGCTCAAAATTTGCTGAGTTTTCGTGCATGATCAGAGGATCAAATTTGAGCTCAAATGGATGCGTCTCTTGCAATCACAGCGGACTCTATAGGCCTTGCACTGGATGAGGTCTGCAACGAAGGCCTAATAACAAAACAAAATGAACAAAAAAACTAATAAATATTTACAAAATTACACAATTAAGTAAAAAAAATTTTTTTAAAGAACTTGTACTGTAATTTGTGTTCCAATAGTTTTAGTTTTGGCTTTTAAATTTTCTCAATCATTTGCTTTTTGATATCTGTTCATTTCCATAGCTCAGTTCCATGGAAAGAAAATCTGTAAAAACACACTTTTTTAATTGAATTTTTCTGAATATTTCAACTCAAAAGTCAAAATTATGAGATCAAAAGTCAAAATTGTGAGATAAAAAGTCAAAAATTATGAGATAAAAAAGTAAAAATTATAAGATTAAAAGTCAAAATTATGAGATAATAGTCATATAACTATAATATATAAAGTCGCAGTTTCTTTCCTCCTCTGTGAAGCGAATGATTTTTCATACTGTCACATCTGTTTAGTTTGTAAAAGTAACAAGTCTATTCTGAGAATGTAAAGAGTATAAAGTACAGACATTTCTATAAATGTAAAGAGTATAAAGTACAGATATTTCTATAAATGTAAAGAGTACTATGTACAGATATTTATACAAAAATGTAGGGAGTAAAAGTTAAAAGTTTCCAGAAAAATAAATGCTCTAGTAAAGTACAGATACCTAAAAAATCTGCTTAAGTACAGTATTGAAGTAACTTTACACAGTAACTTTACACTTCTGACTGAAAGTTAAAAAAACAAAATAAAAAACACTACAATGCAAAAGCAAAAAGTGCAGGAAGAGCAGCATGGAGGCCCACAGATTTACAACAGCTGCCAAGGGGAGGAAACCCTCTTAAAAAAAGGGACTGTTTTACTGTTTTACTGCCATTTGACACATAATCTTGAACAGTACATGCAGCGCTGCAGGACTGTGAGCTGCACAAGATCTGTGTCTGGAAAAGATAGAAACAGAAAAAGATGGTTTTGCTTCAGCATTCCTGGCAGGAATGGTTTATTTTTGTTGGAAACATAATTGTCTGTGGCTAGGATTTGGAAGTCCACTTTACCCGCCAAACTGCCAGGAAGTGTACATGTGGGTGTTCGCGCCCTCTTGTGGTGACCTAATATATTTGCTTTTTTCCACAACAGAGGAGTTGAGTAAACTTGGAAGGCACATTTGTTTTCCTCTCCAGGGTGTTAACACAGTGCAAATGTGCTGCGTTGTCATAAGGTCTGATTTCATACACAACTACACAATGGAATTAAAGGCTAATTATTATACCGCCACAACAAAGTGACAAAGAAATAAACAGAAAACAGAAAAAAAAGACAAACAGCCTCACAGTACAGAGAGAGAAAAAAAAACCCTCAATAGCCAGGTTTACGTGAGTGTTTTTTATTCCTGTTTAATTCAGAATAAAAAGGTTAATTCCTCTTTCAGATGAACCATGTAAACACCTCATTCCAGTTGGAGGTAAATGGTAAAAGAATAGGTTTGATTTAAGGTTTAATATGTAAAATTACTACTTGTTATTAAGTATAGTATGAGATAAAGTACTGTGCAGATGTCTTAGTGCACACTGTAAAAATCTAAATCTTAATGGTATCTTTTGGTTTTTTTTTGCAAGTACAGGCACCGAACTGACGATTCATACAGGGTGTACCCCGCCTTCACCCATTATAGCTGGATTAGGCCCCCAGTGACCCCCATGACCCGAGTGAGGATAGAGTGGGTTCAGATGATAAGATGACATGAGTATACTGAGTGCTAATACCCTCTCTCTCTCTCTCTCTCTGCCTCTCTCTCTCTCTCCCTCTGCCTCTCTGTGACTCTGTCTCTGTCTCTCTCTCTCTCCCTCTCTCTTTCTCTCTCTCTCTCTCTCTCTCTCTCTCTCTCTCTCTCTCTCTCTCTCTCCCTCTCTCTCTCTCTCTCTCTTTCTCTCTCTCCCTCCCTCTCTCTCTCTCTCTCTCTCTCTCTCTCTCTCTCTCTCTCTCTCTCTCCCCTCTCTCTCTCTCTCTCTCTCTCTCTCTCTCTCTCTCCTTCTGTCTCCCTCTATCTCCGTCTCTGCCCCCCCATCTCTCTGCCTCTCTCTCTCTCTGTCTCTCTCTCTCTCTGTCTCTGCCCCCCCCCACTCTCTCTCTGCCTCTCTCTCTCTCTCTGTCTCGCTCTCTCTGCCCGCCCCTCTCTCTAAAGACTATAGAGGTTATATCCACTAACTCACTATGACTCTGTCTTTGACTGTGACCCTATTGGCCTTGGCGGAGGTTTGCAGTCTGTGACTGTCTTGTTAGGTTTATTATTCTGCTTAAATTCAGCCCACTTAATGTTCGTCAGTTGAAAAGATCCCTCTACAAGTTAAAGTTTGTTGTTAAAGCTATTGAACCATCAGACTGTGAAAATACGTAAATAAAAGAATAGACACAGAAAATGACAAAAGTGAGGCTATTGTAAGTGTTTTTCTCTGCGATCTGTTCTGAGTCACTGAGGATGTGTGTGTGTGTGTGTGTGTGTGTGTGTGTGTGTGTGTGCGCTGTTCCACCATGACAAGATTTGCAGTGATTTCTACCTCCTTTAATACTTTTTCAGATCCCATTCCAAGAAGGCAGTCAGATATATCCAAGGTTTTGTTTTTGGTGACGAGTAACACTCAAGACAACAGATGGAGTCCATCCAGCCGTTTCATACACTTTACTCTCTTTGCTACAACGGCAAGTGTCTTGACTCGTGTAGCCTGGTGGTTGTAAAAAAAAAAAAAAAAAAAAAGCGAGAAATAAAAATATGAATAAGCCAATTTATTCAATAAATAAATAACAAATCAGTTATGTTAATGAAAACCAGGATTTTTTTTTCATTTGATTGTAATGCATGTATTTTTTAAAAGAGGGTTGATCTTTGTTTGTTGTACATGTGCAAAATAAAATCTATACAAATCAAGCAACAAAATATAAATAATGATACATAAAAGATTGATAAGTAAACAAACACACACTCATACCTAATAAATTAAAATAAATTGAATTAAACACGCTCAAAAAGGAGTCAGAAGAAGTAAAAACATCTGTATTTACTTCTTGTGTTTCTAATGTTAATGCTATAGTATTGTTGTCTATTTGTTTGTTTTTTTGCATGTCAGAAAGCGTTTGATATGTCATTTATTTTTGTGAAGATTTTCCATTGGTTTACTCCTTGGTGCCCTTTAACTATCGTCCAATCGTAAGGTCCGGGAGGCGGGACAACTGGGAGTCGTTAGATTGACCCAGGAAGAGACACAGAACGTTGGAGAAAGTACCTGCCTGAAATTCTTTGGATAAATAAGTCTTGCTATAGACGCCTTTATCGAGTTTATCGATGGTTTACGGGAATACAAAAGGATACAGAGGTAAATGTGTATATTGTTGTAAATATAGACTGTGTTATTGCTGATAATGTTGTATTGTAAAACTAAACGTGATCAGCGAATTAGCGCGAGCTAGCTAACGGTGACTTGCACGCGCTGAACTGCAGTGGCCTCACGTTTATGAGGGGCAAAAAATGACCAAATTATATATAAATTAATAAGTTATGTTAAAAAAAGTAAAAATGCTAGTTTAATTGTAACGCATGTATATCTAATAAGAAATTAATCTTGTTTCTGTTTAAAAGAAAAGAGTTAAATGTAACACAGTAATGTTCGTGCTATAATATTGTTTCCTGTAGTTTTTCTGTTTTAATGGTATTTATTTTTTTCCCACATGCAAGAAAACGTTTGATATGTAATTTATGTACTGTTACTGCTGATAATGTTTTATTGTAAAGCTAAACGTTATTAGCGAATTAGCTTGAGGCAGCATGGTAACTGTGAATTGCGCATGCTAGTAGCCTCATCTTTACGAGGGACAAAAAATTACCAAACTAGAAATAAATAAAATAAAAAATAAATACTGTAATAAATGCATAAATGATTAAGTAAATACTTAATTGCTTATGTTTTGTGTATTCATTTCTACATTTTAACATTTATTTATTCAATTATGCATGCTTTGTAAAAAAAAATATAGATTTGTTTCATATATTTATTTCTACATATATTATTGCATTTTCTGATTGATTTATTTTTGTATTCATTTATTTATTTAGAAGAGGAACAGCAAAAAAAGGATTGATCTCATGACACGAGTATCGATCTGATACTGATACTCATCTCAGTATCAATACTATTGATTGATATATATATATATATATATATACACACACGCCCAGCTTTAATTCAGACTGTACATTGAAAGCAGAAGACGGGGATAAAAAGAGGATCACATCCATTTCAGAACAACGTGTTGACTGGAATTAGGATGTCATCAAAATGTTGGCGTCTGCAGCGCCCACTTTATATCAGATAAGATTATCTGTTTATTCTGTGATTTCCTTGAAAACCCCAGTTTACATGACTGACTGTTTAGACTTTTGACTTAATCCCCAAAGGAAAACTTGTTTTACATGACTGTTTATGTGACTGACTGTTTACATGACTAACTGTCTGAATCATGTCAAATAATGAAATGTAGCTGACATTTAATTAGTTATTATAATAAACCAGTAGCTTTATTCAGAATTAAGTTTAATTCGGAATAGTCATTTTCAAATAGAATTAGGTGTTTACAGAGGATTTAACCTTTATTCTGAATTAAGTAGGAATAAAAAGTCCCATGTAAACAGGACTAGTGTGAGTACAAAATCCAATTACACATACATTTAGTTAGTTAGGGTTAGTCTGTACTCTCCGAATGCTTTTCTAGTTTTAAGTGCGATGACACATTTGGTCTAGAAATAAGAAAAATGTACTCAAGATCTAGATTTTTGCAGTGTGGACTAAGACATTTACACAGTATTTAACCTCATACTATACTTGATTACAAGCACTAATTTTACATATTACATTTTAAACCTATTCTTTTACTATTCACCTCCATTTTCTTGTCACTTTCCCCATTACATAGATACATATGCTATAGTCTGCACACACAGCAGACACAAATCTGAAGAGAGGACAAAGGAGAGCAACTCAAAAGCCATTTTTCAAAGCACACTCGTGTAAAATCCAGTTTTAGCAGCTACGGGGATGTGGCCGCCTCACATTGGCCATCAACCACCTGCGCATTTACTGTATGGGAAAAAGTGATAAGAGCGCAGATGTTTTGTGGTTTCTGCGGACCCCAGTGACATGTGATGTGGAAGAAACTATAAACTATAAAGGCAAAGGGGGCCTCTGCATGGGTTTTGGAACATTAAAAAAACAGCCTAATAACCAAGACTGCAGCAGAAAAGCCAAGGGTACTGAATGTGGGTCAGTTTACAAACCGATCACTGCTTTTGTTTTACACCTTGATTCTAAAGAAAAAAAACACAAGAGGCAGTTAAAAAAAAAACATGACGACACCCTCGGATTTGGTCTGGTCCACCTGGAGAGGGACTGTCGAAGCTGATTAAAAGATGTACTACCCTGATGCTTAGGCAGAAGTACTCAAAGGCGCTCATCGAACTCAAACATGTGGGCCCTCTGGCTGCTCGCTCTCATCACCGTCGGTGCATCGGACACGAGCGTTGAAATATCGACTGAAGAGAAGTTTGTTATAGCCAGAGGTAAACTCCTGGTGAGTACAGAAGGAGCATGAATTTAACATCAAAACACATATCATCTTCATGAAACTTGTCTCCGATGTCAGTGAAAAAAAAAAGACGTACAAGAAAGATTGAAGGACCCCGGATATTAAAAATACACATGACAGGAGTGGAAGGGATACAGCGGCACAAAGAGCAAATGGGAAAACAAGTGCGACAAGGGATGAGGGATCAGGCCTGCGCTGTCCTGTCAGTATATTTTTCTGCTGAGATGTGAAACTTACATTTCGCACCTTTTGATGGTGCAAAGACTGAACCATTTCAAATGCTATTTGTCATGCCGTTTTAACAACTGTCTCTTGTCATCCACGCAGGCTCCCAGTGTGGTCGGGTGAAGTATAAAGAAAATGCCTGAGCTCTATCATTTTCTCATGGAGCGTTCAGCTTTATAGTATCCTTTTTCAGGCTCTGGCCTTTTTGAAATTGTTTTTATTCTTTGTTTCTACACCGCTCCCCGAAAGGGAGGCGAGGGGTTTTATTTTTGGTTTGTTTGTTTGTTTAAGTAACCCTGTTTACATGGGAGTTTTTATTCATTCATTCATTCATTATCTGAACCCGCTTTATCCACACTTGGGTCACGGGGGTCACTGGGGCCAGAGGTGGGTATTTCCAGGTCCATCAAGTCAAATTCCTGCCATGTATTGGTTCAAACCTGTTCATTGAACCAGCCCATTTTGATGAGCACAATGCCTCATCCAGGTAAATGGGATAATTAGTGGAATCACCTGTGTTCAGTGAACAGGTTTGAAGTCATACATGGTAGGACTTTGACTTGATGGACCTGGAATTTCCCACCTCTGACTAGGGCCTAATCCAGCTACAATGGGCAAAGGCGGGGTACACCCTGTATGAGACGCCAGTTCATCGCAGGGCTGAACATATATAGACAAACAATCACTCTCACATTCACACCTATGGACAATTTTAGATTAACCAATTAACCTATCAGTGCATGTGTTTGGATGGTGGGAGGAAACTGGAGAAAACCCACACAGACACGAGGAGAACATGCAAACTCAGAACACAGAAAGGTCTGGTTTGGGAATCAAACCAGGGACCTTTTGTATGTGAGGCACGAGTGCTAATTTATAGGCAAAGAAAAAGCTGAGAAGAAAACATGGAATCATTTAATAGGTTATTATACTCTTCATCCCTCGGTCCGCATGTTTGAGACCCCTGCCTTAATGGGAGTAAAGGTAATAATTAGAATTTCTAAGCACTTGTAAACGTACTGAGTGTCAAACAGATTGAGGTGATGGTCTTTCTTCCTGTCACTGCCAGCCTGTTGTTGTTTGCCTTCATCCTGTTACCAGCCACAACTTGGAGTATGATTCATCGGAGGAGAAGAATCCCCGTCTGATCTTCTATAACGAAAAGGACGAGGTGGTGAAGGTGAGCTGTGAGTTCAGAGATCTCTTACTCATTTGCTTTGTGATGGGGCTTATCTGCGGAACAGCGAGAATATCATCGCTGATTCACGCTGAGGAGTTTGAAGTCTGCTGCATCTGATGGCAGCTCCTGTGTCACACAACACCTCACACAGACACTGTTGGAAAGAGCCAGACACTCACCAAAAAAATCTAATTATGTCCCTTCTTTGCTACTTTCACAAGTCAGACTGAAACTGCTTTTATAAATAACTCCACATTTTCCTCACTTTTGTTTCAGTTTCCTCGTTTACTATTTGTCTTTAAAGGCTATATTTAATTTATGTCCACGTTTCATTCTAAGTAATCGTGATTTTTTTAAATTGTATTTGTTTCAACACCCCCCCCCCCCCCGAAGGGGACAGTGGTAAATCTGTCTGTCTGTTTGCATCTATCTATCTCTCTGTCTGTCTGTCTGCATCTATCTATCTGTCTGTCTGTCTGCATCTATCTATCTCTGTCTGTCTGCATCTATCTATCTCTGTCTGTCTGTCTGCATCTATCTATCTCTCTGTCTGTCTGTATCTCTCTGTCTGTCTGCATCTATCTATCTGTCTGTCTGTCTGTCTGCATCTATCTCTGTCTGTCTGTCTGTCTGCATCTATCTCTGTCTGTCTGTCTGCATCTATCTATCTCTCTGTCTGTCTGTATCTGTCTGTATCTATCTGTCTGTATGTCTGTCTCTCTGTCTGTATCTGTCACTCTGTCTGTCTGTATCGATCTCTCTGTCTGTCTCTCTGTTTGTATCTGTCTATCTCTCTGTCTGTATGTCTGTCTCTCTGTCTGTATCTGTCTCTCTGTCTGTATCTATCTCTCTGTCTGTCTGTATCTGTCTGTATCTATCTCTCTGTCTGTCTGTATCTATCTCTCTGTCTGTATCTGTCTGTATCTATCTCTCTGTCTGTCTGTATGTCTGTCTCTCTGTCTGTCTGTATCTATCTCTCTGTCTGTCTGTCCGTCTGTCTCTCTGTCTGTATCTGTCTATCTCTGTCTGTCTGTATCTATCTCTCTGTCTGTCTGTATCTGTCTATCTCTGTCTGTCTGTATCTATCTCTGTCTGTCTGTATCTGTCTGTATCTATCTCTCTGTCTGTCTGTATGTCTGTCTGTCTGTCTGTATCTATCTCTCTGTCTGTCTGTATGTCTGTCTCTCTGTCTGTATCTGTCTATCTCTCTGTCTGTATCTGTCTATCTCTCTGTCTGTATCTGTCTATCTCTCTGTCTGTATCTGTCTATCTCTCTGTCTGTATCTGTCTATCTCTCTGTCTGTATCTGTCTCTCTCTCTGTATCTATCTGTCTCTCTCTCTCTCGTTTCTCCTGTGGATGTTATTATTTATAATGTTGATACTTTTCTCGCCCATCACCCTCCTTCCATGTCAGGTCAGGGGGTCAAAATGCGGTTCAACAAAACTAATAAAGAATATTAAGTGGAGCCTCATATACGTTATGACGTTTCCTTTGGCAAAGCAAATTTGTTAAGCACCAAAAAGCAGACAGACGATCTTTCTGTTGTTAAGAATGATGGACAAGACGGGTTTAGAAAATAAATAAAACTAAATATTGATATGGATTTTCAACATTTTATGACCCAAAATTACAAGTTTGTTCCCACAGACATTTATTTTTGTCAGTGTGGAAAAGCCCCTGGACCAATAAAAGTCTCCAGTGAAACCAACGCTAATGAATTTCTTTGGAGTCTGCCTTTTTCTAAACGCACAAAGAGCCACTTTTGTGATTTTATAGTAAACTGTGAAACCCACACTTTACTGCTTCCTTGAGATTTTTATTTTATTTTTTTATTTATTTTTGGCCTTTCCGTAACTAGATTTGGGACTCTTGTGTGTTTGCTTTTGGTCTTTATACGCTCCTGTTGTTTTAATTTTCATTTATTGTTTCATAATATTGTTTAAATTAATTCTTTGAGGGGAAAAAAAAGAGCATGAATGAATAATTGAAAAGAAGTAGCAGCAGCAGCAACTTAACAGCTTTTAATGAGCTTCTAATATATTACAGGAAACCTTTGCAAATGCATCTGTATCACTGTAAAGGTAAAACTATATTTATGTACAGCAAATTAAAGATTATTAAGGGGCTTTTTAGCAGATTTCGTGACTCATTTGCACATTATTTACCAATTATTCATGCTTAATTTAAGACACTTTTATCTCCGTTTTCCATCCAATAACTCCTTATTACTAGTAAGGAAGTAAGAATTAAGATAATACATACTTTATAGTAGTGATTTCAAAACATGCACATTTTTACTCAGATTAATCAGTGTTGCTTTAGATAAATTTCAATTAATCATGGTTAAATATTCATTTTTAATCTATATTAATTGCATTTCATTTTTCATGAGCGTGTTTGTTCCAAGCTGAGTGATGCTTTAGCCGAGTCAATGATACGTGAGCAGGCACCTGCAGTTGCGGGTGTGAATTTTGACAGACTTATCGTGATGATTATGAGCCTATATTGTACTTTATTACATTATCAAGCAAACAGTTAAAGATAAACATGTATTTATTTCCATCAAGTATTAGAGAATATGTAGCACATTATTTAAAGTGACCAAACTTGTGTGTTTTTCTGTGTGTGTACTTTTGTGTCTTTTATTTGTATCTGTGTGTGTGTGTATATATATATATATATATATATATATATATATATATATATATATATATATATATATGTATGTATGTGTGTGTGTGTGTGTGTGTGTGTGTGTGTGTGTGTGCATGTGCGTGCGTGCGCTGGCCGACACGTCAGACTGTTTCCGTGCAGAAACTGAAGTCAGAGCAGATCAGCAGCCTGTTAGACTCTCTGGGTTTCTACAAGAGGTCCCAGAAAGGGGAAGAGGTGCCAGAGGAGTTTCAGCATTTCCCCCTGAACGCCCCCAGGGACGAGCTGTGACGACACCTGCTGGCCCAACTCTGCCGCTGCACCGGCACTCGCACGAATGACGAACGGGGCCCAAAGGCCAAAAGGAAGAGCCAGGCGCCGTTCTGAGGAGCCGCCGGCGCTGGTGCACATGACAGGGTTTATGTCACTGTTTAAAAAAACCACATAAAAACACCAAAAATGTGTGAGCGATTCAGTATTCATTCATTTTCTGAACATGTTTTATCCTCACTGGGGTCTGGTTATGGTCACTGGAGTCTTACACAAACTAGGTTTGGGTTCAGTATCTGATGTTTACACTGAAAAAGTCTGACCAAATGTATTTGTTTCATTTCTAGTCCACATGGTTTATCACCCTTCAAATTAGAGGTGGAAGTAATAAAGTTAAAACTGAGTTACTCTACTTAAGGAGATGGTTTTAGGTTTTATTTTTCTGTAAACTTGACTTTTTCCTCCCTACATTTGTTCATAAATATCTGTACTTTATACTCCTTAGTTATACTAATGTCTGTACTTTATACTCCTTAGTTATACTAATGTCTGTACTTTATACTCCTTAGTTATACTAATGTCTGTACTTTATACTCCTGAGTTATACTAATGTCTGTACTTTATACTCCTTAGTTATACTAATGTCTGTACTTTATACTCCTTAGTTATACTAATGTCTGTACTTTATACTCCTTACATTCTTACTTTTTCAAACTAAACAGATGTGACAATAAGAAAAATAAGTCACTTCAGAGGGGAAACACAGTGGGGGAGAGAAACTATGAAACTATGACTTATTATTTTATAATTTTGACTTAAAATCTCAATAAAAAAGTCATATTTCAGATTTAAAAAAATCTTAAGGATGTGGGGGTTATTTTATATCTCAATTGTGACTTTTATTCAAAATTTTTTCCTAACTGTTCTGTCCATATCCTCTAACCTGAGTAACTGTGACCTGATCAAACACATTTTAAACAGTAACTCACTTTTAAAGGCTTTATTTTTGGATATGGTTATGATTTTCCTAGTTCAATGACTATTTCATTCATGGCAAAAAAAAAAATAAAAATCTGGAGTTTTAAACGTTTTACTTTCTTACAATTGAGAAGTTATACTTTTTTCTTTTTCTTTTTTTTTACTAAACAGTTGAATCAGTACTTTAAGAGTGTTTTTCCACACGAGTAGCTAGTAGTACTTCTACTACAGTACAGAATGTCAGTACTATTACCACCTCGAATTAAATCAGACAGTGTCACTTAAACAAGAACTTATTATTGACATAAGAACTGATTTTTAGGCAATAGATCTGTCTGTCAATATTAACATTAATCCATCATCATGACTGATGTGATGGAACTTTTTTTTTTTGAAGGTGATGAATAAACATGTCAATTGCATTTATATTATTTTTTGCATTCGTTTTGGAAGTTTTATCAAATTTTGTGGTGTTTTTTCTGTTAATTTTAGTGCATTTTAGGATGTTTTGTACATTTGCTTTATCCAGATTTTGTGTTTGTGTATTTTGTTGTAGTTTGTGGGAAATTTGAGTAAAAAAAGCAACCAAAAAAACTTTAAATGGAACTAGTCAGGTGACATAAAGCGTTTTGACAGAGTTTTCTTTTCATTGAAGCATTTCCAGGTTAAAATACCTCATTAATGTGAAGCATACTGTATGCTAGCTGGAGATTCTGCTAGGATTAGGCTAATGCTAACACTTGGATAATGCTAACATTAGGCTAATGCGTCACCTAGCTTGAACAAACCGATATATTCACTTCTTTTTTGAGTCTGTTTGCAAAATGAAATGCAATTAATATAGATTAAAAATGCTTATTTAATCACGATTAATGCAAACTAATTCAAAGCATCTCTGTTGTTAATCTGAAATTGTAATATTTGACAGCACTATTAAGAAGCCTTATTTATTATTGTATTCTATGATTATGTCTTTTGTAGCAATAAAGTGAGCAGTTGGGTTTTTCTCTCCATATTAAATTAATTAACTAAGTTAAATTGAACCATTTTAACCAGATTTCTACACTACAAATCAATGCAATGTGTCTGAGATTAAACAGATTATATGGTCTCACACTGAAAACAGAAATGACATGAATGTGAATTATTCTGGTTTATTTTTGAGGTTCTTTTTCCTCTTTAATGATCCAAAATATCTGCTTTATTCTCTAATTAGATAAATTGAGTGTGCATGTTAAATGGGCAGTGAATAGCACATATCCACTCTGCTGTTTCAGCCTAATCCTCAGACCGCCTCCTTGGCTCTAATCTGATTAGTGCTAGAGTCTGCCAGCGTGTGTCTGTGCCTCCTTTACTGTGACTGTGTATGTGTGTGTGGTTTCAGACAGCATGGATTAGACTCACAAACACAAATATAGTTTTGGACTGTTGCAGTTTAGAGTGTTTTGTGTTGCTGGTCATGGTCATCAGTGTTACCCACAATGCCTGTGCTTTACTGGCCTGTTCCAGAGAACGTCCAGCTGGGCCTGGCCTACGTAGGCAGTTCAGTGTTCACCAACAACAGGACGGGGGATAGTGACTTCACCGGGGAGCAGGAGGACGCATATGGTTCGTATGATCTGCTACTTTATCTGCACGTGGACCAGAATACACAACTATTATAGATAGATAGATAGATAGATAGATAGATAGATAGATAGATAGATAGATAGATAGACAGATAATACAGCACTAGTCAGCATTATATATAATATACAACACTGTTCAACATAATATAATACAGTACTATTCAATATAACAATACAACACTATATGTAGTGTATGATGATGAGTATCATTAACGTATCAGTATCATTATCATTAAATTAATGTTTTTCAGTGATGTATGTTTTGTTATTAACCCTTTAACTCCTGATACTTATGCAATTCCACAGTAAAAATAAATTAAAAACACACACACACACACACACACATATATATATATACGTATATATAATAAGCAACAAAATTAACAAAAACTGCCAAAGTGATCAGTAAAATGAATACTAAACTAACAAAATAATATGTAACATGAACAAAGTAAAACACTAACATAACACGATTAAAGACAAATAAAAATGATTAAACAAAAAAGCAACAGAAACTAATAAATATTTACAAAAATACACGAAAAAGTTAAAAGTTTAAAAAATAAATAAAAATTGAATAAATGACAAATGTATTTTGGTTCCAGTAGTTTTAGTTTGGGCTTTTTCTAAATCAGTTGGTTAAAGGGTTAAATCATTTATATAAAAAGTGTCCAGTGTTACAGTCGTGAACAGAAGTGATGACCTGCTGCTGAATGTATTCCAGTACTCAACCAGCTGGTGTCTCACCTTCCACTGCAGATGCTTCTCTACTTCAACATGTTCTACTTCCCATGCTGGTGGTTCTCTGCAGTCTTCATGCTGGAAGTAAAGGTCAGTGGGGAGTGAGAACATGTTTAAAATACTGTAACCTCTAGAATCTATGTATCATTAGTTTTTCAAAATAAAACCAAAAATAAGACAACGAAACAAAAAGTCATTTCTTTATTATTTGTTTCCAAAACCAAAATAAAAAATGGATAACGATGCATTTTTTTTCTTTTCCTTTTTGTGTTTAAGGGAATAATAGAAAAAAAAAACAGGTAACGACAATTTTTTGTTTTATCCAATTTTGACCTGAAGCAAGTTGAGTAAACCTACATTGTATTTCAGGAAACTAAGAGGGTCACACTAAGACCTGAAGATATGACCACGGAGAAAATAGGTGTCATATCGTACCATAATGATCTCCAATTCCAGTGGACATGTTTCTTTACGTTGTTGAGATTCATTTCCAGTTTACTCAACTGGCTTCAGGTCAAAATTGGATTAAACGGGAAACGGACGTTATCCCGTTTTTTCTATTATTCATTTAAACACAAAAAAGGAAAAGTGAAAAAAAAAATCCTCATTATCCTTTTTTTATTTTGGTTTTGGAAACAAATAATGAAGAAACAAGTTGTTTTTCGTTGTCTTATTTTTGGTTTGATTTTGAAAAATGAATGAATGAATGATAAATGATTCTGTAGGAAAATAGTCACTGTCTGGACTATTAAAAAAAGAAAAGATGGCAGGTCTCCAGGGACAACTACACCACTGAATCTCTAAATAGATTAAAAATACAAAAACAAACACATAATTTTACATAATCAGACCCAGTGGAAAGTTTAAGTTCCGTCCTTCTACTTCAGGTCCATGGGTGCTTAGCTCGCAAAAAAAATTGAATGGGAGTGAATGGAGTGAATAAAGCTAAATTCTGATTCTGTTTAACAAGTGCTCTGAAATCCACATATGATAGCAGTTAATAAGAAATATTTGATGTGGCACAGGCAGACCACCTGTGTTTGACGGGAAGCACCTGTGACGTTAGGTTTTATGTGGGCTTAGTAAGAAACTACAATGTGACGTCACACTCCGCTCAGCTGTGGTGACATCACATGTGCGCCAGGTGTGTAGTCCTAATTATTAACGGGTTTTACTCGCAAATGATTCAGTCGTTGGTTAACAGAAGCAGTTGAAACCTGTAAGGAGCAGTGGACAGACATCCCAAGTCTCCCAAAAGTTCCGGGAGTTTCCCTGGTGTTGATAGTGGCTCACTGATACCCGCGAGTCAGATGAAATATTCGGGATTTTGGACTATGCCAGGGAGTTTTTTTTAACACTGTGTGCAGGTACATGTCCACCAACTCTCTGATCAAACTTATGCTCAGTGAGCTGCTTCAGTCTGATATTTGACAGATATGCAGCTTCTCCACAAGCATCAGCCTTACCTACTGGAGAGGCTTCAAGAGCAGACACAGACTTCCTTACTGTCGGGGAGTTTAGGGACCGTCACAAAATAAATCGACCGGCAACACTAAAATTAAAAAAAATAAATAAAAAAAATTTTCTCCATTAAATCAATTGTATAGTCGTCTCAAATGTATAAACAAATACACAAATGAATGAATCAATACATAAACAAATGAATAATTAATAAGTATTAATTAAACTAGCAAATGCTTATTCATATTACACGTTTTTGTTTAATAGTGTGTGGGTCATGTGGGTCATGTGACCTCTTGACTCCAATAGGCCTTTAATTTACAGCCCTGGTCTGGCCACACAAAACACACCTCGCATATTTAATTTATATCACTTCATTGATTTTCTAGCAATTTTTTACTCATGAATTACACGTTTTCATTCAATAATTCAGAAAGGGGGTGGGGGGGTTGGAAGGGTCGATAAGCATCTCCCTGAAATCCGTTTTTGGAACTTGGGATGTCTGCATGGGTAGCACCCGGGGACACCCATTTACAGATTCAAAGCCAGGCTAATGGTCAGAGGATTTGACCCTAACAAACATGTTTCTGGGTGATGGGGGGAATCCTATCCAGACACAGGAAGACAAACATGCAAACTCACACAGAAAGGCCCCGCATGGTCTGGGAATCTAACCCCGTCTTTCTTACTGTGAGGAAACAGCGCTAACCACTCAGCCACCATTTTAGCTGCTAAATGAAGCTAAAGCTGCTTACAAACAAACAAACAAACAGACAGACAGACAGACAGACAAACAGACAGACAAACAAACAGACAGACAAACAAACAGACAGACAGACAGACAGACAGACAGACAAACAGACAGACAGACAGATTGGCTGACAGGCAAACTGACTCAAACACAATAGTCCTCTCCCCTTCAGGGGGGTGAGGGGGACAAACAAACAAACGACAAACCAACAAACAACAAACAGATAAACACAGGCAAAAACATATAACTCCACCATTCCTTGGTGGAGTAAATATTATTCTGTTACATCTCACCCCTGAAAGACTGAAAGTCAAATGAATGACATTTACAGTAATAATTAATGAAATTACTGTAAAATAAAAGGTATTAGTGTTTATATACTTCTGAGTCATTTAGTGGAAACGTCACATTAAATCCAACCCCCACTTCAAAACAGCATCATTTGTAAAAACGTTCCTTTGGCTCCATCTAGTGGTTGGTTTAAGAAACTGCAGGTTCTTCTCATAGATCCAAAGCAAAAACAGCCACTTCCACTGAGAATGTGTTTTTTACTCAGTTACTCAGCTATTATTACCATTAGCATTATAATTAGAATGGTAATAATGAATATAATGGTTATCATTGATATTATCTTGTGAAAACTCTTTTTAAAATACAGAAATAAACACCAAATATGGGCGGAAATATCAAAACCACATGTAAACATATGATTATATATGCAACTAACATATTTATTCAACAGTTTCAACTAAATGACTTGAAACAAAACAACAAATGTTCCATTTAATTGCATTAAAAAAATTTAATCAGATTAATCACAGGGTTGCTTTGGATTAATTTTGATTCATCATTATTATCAAAGTACTTTATGTTGGTCGAGCTGTTTTGTCTTGTTATTTTTTTACTCAAATTTCCCATAAAAATACATTAATAAACAAAAATTGGAGGAAAAGTAACATACAAAAGATGCTAAAATCCACTAAAATTAACAAAAAATAACAAACAAAGCAATAAAAAATCCTAAACATGTTCAAAAACTATTCTAAAAATACCAGGAAAAAACACCAAAAAATTTGATAAAATCTCCAAAACATCTGCAAAAATCTGAATAAATATGAAACTAACTTGTTTATTCAACACCTTCAACCGTTTCAATAAGATAGGTTGAAACAAAACAACTGTTCCATTGAATTGTGTTCAAATTTGTAATCAGATTACTCATGATAATAGATGAATCAGTGTTAATTTTTACAGGCCTACTTTAAACCATTGTTAGTTGTAAACTTGAGTTTTTGTATCTTTGACATTTGTTAAATAAAATCATCTCTTCTCTCCTGTAGTTTTCTTATTAGCAGTTATTACCAGGCTTTACTCATCACTGGGATCATCCTCCTCACTGTTATTGAAGTTTTTAGAATCTACCTGGGCTATATCGGCAACCTTGAAGAAAAGGTAAAGTGTGAATACTCCTCACTGTTATTGAAGTTTTTAGAATCTACCTGGGCTATATCGGCAACCTTGAAGAAAAGGTAAAGTGTGATGAGATTGAGATTTTATATTTATATATATTTATATTTATATGAGATATAAAAATGAGGACAAACACACTTAGATTGAGATTATTGAAGTGTGTGTCTGTATATATATATTATATATGTGTGTGTGTGTGTGTTGTGTGTGGTGTCCTTCTTCTATGATGTTGTGTCTCTCTTCTCTCCTCCTCTCCTCCTCCTCCTCCTCCTCCTCCTCCTCCTCCTCCTCCTCCTCCTCCTCCTCCTCCTCCTCCTCCTCCTCCTCCTCCTCCTCCTCCTCTCCTCCTCCTCCTCCTCCTCTCCTCCTCCCTCCTCCTCCTCCTCCTCCTTCCTCCTCCTCCTCCTCCTCCTCCTCCTCCTCCTCCTCCTCCCCCTCCCCTCCTCCCTCCTCCTCCTCCTCCTCCTCCTCCTCCTCCTCCTCCTCCTCCTCCTCCTCCTCCTCCTCTCCTCCTCCTCCTCCTCTTCTTCCTCCTCCTCCTCCCTCCTCCTCCTCCTCCTCCCTCCTCCTCCTCCCTCCTCCTCCTCCTCCTCCTCCTCCTCCTCCTCCTCCTCCTCCTCCTCCCTCTCCTCCTCCTCCTCCCTCCTCCTCCTCCTCCTCCCTCCTCCTCCTCCTCCTCCTCCTCCTCCTCCTCTCCTCCTCCTCCTCATCTTCTTCATCTTCTTCATCAGGTTCCAGCTCTATCGTCCTTCTGGATCTTGTCTTTCATGTTCCAGCTGCCAGTGCTGCTGTTTTTTCTGACAGATGAAGACATCCTCATCCTCCCTCTGGAGCGAGCCGTCCACTCGCTCTACCTGCTCTTCGTTCTGGCTCAGGTCTTGGCTTCTTTCCTGGCGCTCAGGACCATGACCCGCAAACTGACCCTCCTCTTCCATCTGCGCCAGTTTGGAAAAGTGCAGTGTCTCCACCAGCCAGACATCAGTCCTGTCTATGGACTGTCCTACCACCGCAGTGTGCTGCCCGTCACACCATCCCAATAATAACAAGTATTCACAGAAGGCCTGACCTCTCCCTTTG
>CM035791.1:45529108-45924108 GCA_020466265.1 Siphamia tubifer | reverse complement strand
ACGCCCACGTGGGAATTGATCATTGTGTGATATGTGATGTGTGTATGTTGTGTTGTGTCAGATGTGAAACGCAGCCACTATAGCAGTGGTACTGAAGCAGCCTAAAGCCTTTTGTTTTGTTGCTGGGTTATTTCTGGGAAGAGAAATTATTTATAGTGAGCACAGATTCATCAGCAGGCTGGATATGAGTGAGACAATAGTGTGATCCACGGTGTTTGTGAGACACTGTTTTACATTCAAGAAACAACAAGCTGCAGCGGCTACACTATGAACACACAAGAATACAGTGGGAAAAACACTTAGACTGAGGAACGGGATGGATGACAAGCACTTATGTGGAAGTGGCTGCTTGAAAGGCGTCCCAAAAATGAAGACAAAAACAGCGAAGAAGTGGATTTTTCTACATGAATTCTGCTTCGAAAAATTTAATTAAAAAGAAGTGTAGAAGTCGTTCCCTCTAGACTTGAGAGTTGTTTATGTTTGTGCAGCAGGTTTAAACCTTTAACTCCAGAGTCGTAAGTAATTCCACAGTAAAAAAAAACTAATTATATATATCTATGTATCAGTGATGTGCAGGTTGACCCGCAGTGAGCAGGTGCCCGCGGTCATCCGCAGCTACGGGTCATTAAAAAATATTTTTAATAATATTCGGTTTGCGGTCGGTCGGGTCATTTGTCATTTGAGATAAACATTAAAATAACCTGGTAAATGTGCTTAATTAACTGAATGTCTGTGAAGGGGACGTACAACGTGGTCAGTATCCTATAGTATGGAGGGAGCAAGAGAGAAAGTCAAGTTAGGAGAGTGGAAGCTCCGGTAACATACAAACAAAAAAAGTTAAAGTTTGGGACACATTCACTAAGAATTTTAAAGATGATGAGCAGCTCCAAGTCTTTTCTTTTCCATGGAAACCGGAATCAAATGTCTCTTTGGATGTTACATGTTGCCGAACCCAATGATATCGGATTTTAACACGGACATAAATGCAGGTATGTGAGTAAGTTCATGTGATGTTCATAAAGACCATTGATTACGTTTTTAAAATGCGGGTGGAGAAGTGGGTCTGGTCCGTTCTTTTCAAAAACATTTATTGCGGTCCGAGCCGCGGGTGGTTGCGGGTCATTTATACCAGTGTTTCCCAATCCTGGTCCTCGAAGAACACTATCCTGCATGTTTTCGATGTTTCTTTCTCCAACTACACCTGATACAAATAATCATCCCTTCATCCAGCAGAAGAATTATAACGACTGTCAGGTGTGTTCAGAGAGAGAAACATATAAAACATGTAGGATAGTGTGCCTCGAGGACCAGGGTTGGGAAACACTGGTTTATACATCGACCCACGCATTACTGCTATGTATATATGTCTATGGTCAAAACACCGTCCATTAGACCTTTCTCACGACTTCCGCATTTCGCACCGGAAATTCGTAAGCGGAGCATAACCCTACTTCCTCACTGGCAAAAGTTAAATGACAAAGATGACTTAGCAACGACCAAAAGTTACTAGTTCTTGTAATGCCCATAAACAGTCATATCTTTGGTTCCACTCTTTCCCTGTTAATGGCGAAGATAAATGAAAATGGGTCCAGGCTATTCAGCGGGATGAAGGACTTAGTTTTATACTTAGAAAAGGAGCACTTACGTTTGCAGCAGACACTTCACATCAGAACACTACATCTTGGGGATGACTGACCAGAGTCTGCCCTTAGCATTTTTCCTTGGAATGATTCCACTCTTACAGGAAAAAGGAGCCAGTATATGAACGGTGTCAAAAACAGCAGCCGTTAACGTCGGTATGAGTTGAGATAAAATAAATCACCATGGTTTTGAAAGTTATGGTGAAGACAAATGAGTAATTTTTTTCCACTTAAACTGTAGTTAGGACCTTTTGCCTTTTAACTTTTTAAGATAAAAGGTTAAAATTAAGAGATTAAAAGTCAAAATTATGAGATAATAGTCAAATAACTATAATATATAAAGTCACAGTTCTTCTTCGCCACTAATTGTTGATTTATTATTCTTTTTTTATCCCTTTTTTGACTGATCACTGGCTGGTTTTGTTAATATTGTTGCTTTTGTTTAAATTTTCTACATTTTGTTATTTACTTTATTTTTCTCCAATTTTATGTCTTACGTTGTTCATATTACTTGGTTTATTATTGATTTCTGTCCCTTTTTTCAACTGATCACTGGCTGTTTTTGTAAATGTTGTTGTTTTATGTTATTTTAATTGTAGTATTTTCACGGTGGAGCTGCTAAAGCGTCAGGAGTTAAAGGGTTAATCCATTCAGCTGAGCCTATATCTGCTTTTAATAAGGTTCAGCTCTATTACGCTGGTGGGGAGGAAAAAGAAGCAGGTGGTGGAGGGAGAAGGAAATGGAAATTCCCCACAGGAGCCACAGTGGTCACATCTGAAGCAGCTCTTCACACCTGTAGCCTTTCAAAACTGGAGAACGCATCCCATAATAAGCCCAGGAGGGTCTGGTCTGGGGATGTAATGTTCTCCTTCAAAATAAACACGCTGCTTGACTCCTGGTTTTTTACTGTCATTTTTAACCCTTTAACATTTTGGGGTAGTTTAACTTAAAACATTTAGATTTAGATTCAAAATGTTAATTAAATTAAATGGAACAGTTTTTTTTTTTTTCTCACCTACCTCTTTTCAGGGTGCAGAGTGGCCCCCACCAAAGTGTAATTTCATTGTAACTTATGTGCGATGGATGAAATTTGGATGAAAATGTCGAACAAACACGTTAACTGCATATATAACACAATATATATATATATATATATATATATATATATATATATATATATATATATATATATATGCATACATACACACAATGGTACCTCTACTTACAAAATTAATTTGTTCCACACGTGTTTTTGTACCGTGAATTTTTGGGTTCCAAGACCTCCAATACTACCCCCTAAACCAGGGGTCTGCAACCCTGGTCCTAGAGAGCCGCTATCCTGCATGTTTTAGATGTTTCCAACACACCTGATTCAGATGATCAGCCTATCATCAAGCTGTGTGGAAGACTGATAATGTCTGTCAGGTGTGCTGGAAGAGGGAAACATCTAAAACATGCAGGATAGCAGCTCTCTAGGACCAGGGTTACAGACCCCTGCCCTAAACCCTTGAAAAATTATAAAAATGTACAGTTTTTGTATGAAATGTGCTTAAAGAAAATGTAGATTTAGATTTTAGTCCGTCCAGGCTAATGTCGGTGCTAGAACAGTTGATCCACGTCTGGGTGAGAATAAGGATGCATCAGTCTGGTGGATCATGTTTGGTGTTTAAATCCATGTTCAGGTCCAGTTTATTTTCCAGTGAGCGTACGTTGGTGAGCAGGACTGATGGAAGCGATGGTCGGATCAGGTTAGCTCTTAGCTTAGCTGTAAATCCGCTACGACAACCGCTCTTCTACTTCTTCTCACACTGTCATCGTAGGCGAAGCTTCTGTGTGTGTGGTCTAGGTGGAGAAATGACCGTTAAAGTATCTGTGTTACCATGGAGACACAGCAGCCGCAGACAAACAGGGCGACACCATCGACCTGTTTACTGTAACTTTATAATACGTACTGTAATAAAGTTTAAATGAACACACTGGAAAAAACTCATTAAACAATAACTGTGATGAATGAGGGTCAAAGGGTAATGAAAAGCATCATGGGTAGCTCCCTCATAGCCAATGGGATGATACGTACAGTAAGTATGTGACATATTTACGTACATTACGTAGTTATGTATAATAATGTACATACAGTACTGTATTTATGGATTTATAGGATTTTCTTACCTTTTCAGAGACAAAACATTGAGGCAAAGGTTTTTTCGTTACTTGGATCATTCGTTAGCTGGGTCTTTCATAAGTAGAGGTACCACTGTATTTGTATATTTTGCAAATGTTTTTGATATTTTATCACATTTTTGTGTTTTTCTTTATATTTTATATATATATTTTGTTTTTTTTTTATGTTTTGGATTTTTAATAATTTTTTGGGGTTATTGTTTTGCATGTTTAGTAGGTTTTTATCTCCAAATTTTTTTGGTTTTCTTTATGTATTTTGTGGGAAATTTGAGTACAAAAAAACCCCATAGACACAACCACCAAACAACTTAGTGTTTTGATCATGATTATTTGCAACTCTGAAAAAAAAAAAAAAAGTTTTTAATTAAATTGACAAGTTTTGTTGAAACTGTTGAATAACCGTTAATTGGATAAAAAAAACTCTTCTAAAATAAGGTGAGGAGATATACATATATATATATATTCACTCACCTTTTTTGGGATTTTTGTTTGTATTTTAGAAGAGTTTTTGGATTTTTTTTTTTGTTGCTGTGAATTTTAGTGGATTTAAATTTTTTTAACGTTTTTTTTTCTTAATTCTTTATTTCTTTCCATTTTTGTTTCAATTATATCAAAATTACCATCTTATTAGTGATCTGTTACTTGTAATAAACAGTTATAAAGTCATTATTACCATGAATTACCACCGTATTAACGATCCCTAATGTAAACATCATCGTCTCATGATGCAGCGATTATTCAACTAATCCTCGACCACCCTGGATGGAGGCAACTCTTGTACCAACCCGCCAAAATAAAGTGCATTACTCATATCACTTGATATTTGTGCTGCCACCGTAACACAAAGATGAAGTGAATATTTTTATCTAATGCTCACGGCCTCATCCCAAAATGACAATTAAAAATTAAACGTTAGCGTGACTTTCAAAAGCGTCCTAGTAATTGTCTGAAGTAAAAATGTCACTTCACTTACAGGGATCTGGAAAGAAAACATTTCCGGTGATTTATTTCAAAGGCCAAAATGACAAATGAAAAGTTTCTTTTTGTTGTTTACCTGCTCTGTTCTGTGTTCTTTTTATTTTAATTTTCTTTATATTCTACATTTATGTCTGAGGATGTCCTTTAACTTTCCTTCATTAATAGGACGTGTACAAGAGTCAGTGTCAATTTAACTCTGTTTCAGATAATAGTTAATCACACTCAAAATCTGAGTCAAATTTACTCTATGGCCAGTGTTTTCAGAGTTGATTCAACTCCATTCAGTGTCAAAATGAATAAGAACAAGTGTGAAATATTTAACACTGATCACATTTTTCACAGCAGTAGCAGTACATGTCCTTCAGTACTTGTCCTTCAGTACTTGTCCTTCAGTACTTTTCTCAGCAGTAGCAGTACTTGTCCTTCAGTACTTGTCCTTCAGTATTTGTACTTCAGTACTTTTCGCAGCAGTAGCAGTACTTGTCCTTCAGTACTTTTCACAGCAGTAGTAGTACTTGTCCTTCAGTACTTTTCACAGCAGTAGCAGTACTTGTCCTTCAGTACTTTTCGCAGCAGTAGCAGTACTTGTACTTCAGTACTTTTCGCAGCAGCAGCAGTACTTGTACTTCAGTACTTTTCGCAGCAGTAGCAGTACTTGTCCTTCAGTACTTTTCGCAGCAGTAGCAGTACTTGTCCTTCAGTACTATTCTCAGCAGCAGCAGTACTTGTACTTCAGTACTTTTCGCAGCAGTAGCAGTACTTGTACTTCAGTACTTTTCGCAGCAGCAGCAGTACTTGTACTTCAGTACTTTTCGCAGCAGTAGCAGTACTTGTCCTTCAGTACTTTTCGCAGCAGTAGCAGTACTTGTACTTCAGTACTTTTCACAGCAGTAGCAGTACTTGTACTTCAGTACTTTTCGCAGCAGTAGCAGTACTTGTTCTTCAGTACTTTTCGCAGCAGTAGCAGTACTTGTCCTTCAGTACTTCTCACAGCAGTAGCAGTACTTGTCCTTCAGTACTTTTCGCAGCAGTAGCAGTACTTGTCCTTCAGTACTTTTCGCAGCAGTAGCAGTACTTGTCCTTCAGTACTTTTCGCAGCAGTAGCAGTACTTGTCCTTCAGTACTTTTCGCAGCAGTAGCAGTACTTGTCCTTCAGTACTATTCTCAGCAGTAGTAGTACTTGTCCTTCAGTACTATTCTCAGCAGTAGCAGTACTTGTCCTGCAGTACTTTTTGCAGCAGTAGCAGTACTTGTCCTTCAGTACTTTTCGCAGCAGTAGCAGTACTTGTACTTCAGTACTTTTCGCAGCAGTAGCAGTACTTGTACTTCAGTACTTTTCGCAGCAGTAGCAGTACTTGTCCTTCAGTACTATTCTCAGCAGTAGCAGTACTTGTCCTTCAGTACTTTTTGCAGCAGTAGCAGTACTTGTCCTTCAGTACGATTCTCAGCAGTAGCAGTACTTGTCCTTCAGTACTTTTCGCAGCAGTAGCAGTACTTGTCCTTCAGTACTTTTCGCAGCAGTAGCAGTACTTGTCCTTCAGTACTATTCTCAGCAGTAGCAGTACTTGTCCTTCAGTACGATTCTCAGCAGTAGCAGTACTTGTCCTTCAGTACGATTCTCAGCAGTAGCAGTACTTGTCCTTCAGTACTTTTCTCAGCAGTAGCAGTACTTGTCCTTCAGTACTTTTTGCAGCAGTAGCAGTACTTGTCCTTCAGTACTTTTTGCAGCAGTAGCAGTACTTGTCCTTCAGTACGATTCTCAGCAGTAGCAGTACTTGTCCTTCAGTACTTTTCGCAGCAGTAGCAGTACTTGTCCTTCAGTACTTTTCTCAGCAGTAGCAGTACTTGTCCTTCAGTACTTTTCGCAGCAGTAGCAGTACTTGTCCTACAGTACTATTCTCAGCAGTAGCAGTACTTGTCCTTCAGTACTTTTCTCAGCAGTAGTAGTACTTGTCCTTCAGTACTATTCTCAGCAGTAGCAGTACTTGTCCTGCAGTACTTTTCGCAGCAGTAGCAGTACTTGTACTTCAGTACTTTTCGCAGCAGTAGCAGTACTTGTACTTCAGTACTTTTCGCAGCAGTAGCAGTACTTGTACTTCAGTTGTGCAGGTGTTTCTGCAGGAGCAGGTGTTGTGTACAGACGTAGTATTATGACAGTTGATATGAACACATGTATGTCGTATTATTGGATGTGGTGTCTGTGACCCAGACGCTCCGTCAGTCAAAGTGTTTTAGGGAAACATATGGACCAATTACCGACCCTCACACTGAGCCATGAAATTCAAATGCATTCATAAAGCACTTATATTGTCTCCACCTTCGGCGCCTCCAGGGAATGTGACATCACTGACGGGACGAGAAGATTCAAACTCACTGAAATTGGCAGGAGGAGATTTTCAATTTGGGTGTGATTACCTGAGTGTAGCAGCGCAATTGACTTCCTCTGCTGCTTAAATGAACACTCACCATACACAGCACCATGAATATATGAACAACAGGCACAACTATTAACCCCTTCATAACTGAATACAGTGTGTGTGTGTGTGTATGTGTGTGTGTGTGTGTGTGTGTGTATATATATATGTATATGTCTGTGTGTGTATATATATATATATGTATATGTCTGTGTGTGTAGTATATATATTGAAATTTTTTGTCGTTATCTTGATGATCTATCTCATAATTTTCACTTTTTTTATCTTAAAATCTTTTTTTTTCATCTTAAAATGTTCACCATTTTATCTCAATTTTCATCTTTTTATCTTAAATCTTCTTTTTTTTCATCTTAAAATGTTCACTTTTATATCTTAAAATCCCAAAAAATGTTTATCTTAAAATGTAAACTTTTTTTAATCTTAAAATCTTAATTTTTTTAATCTCAAAATGTTCACCATTTTATTTCAATTTTCATCTTTTGATCTTAAAATCTTCTTTTTTTTAATCTTAAAATGTACTTTTTTTTTTAATCTTAAAATCTTCTCTTTTTTATCTTAAAATGTTTACCTTTTTATTTCAATTTTCATCTTTTGATCTTAAAATCTTATTTTTTTATCTTAAAATGTACTTGTTTTTAATCTTAAAATCTTCTTTTTTTAATCTTAAAATCTTATTTTTTTAATCTTAAAATCTTATTTTTTTTTATCTTAAAATCTTATTTTTTTTTATCTTAAAATGTTCACTTTTTAATCTCCATTTTCTTAATACCAGAGGGTTGAGTTTTCAGTCTGATGCAGGGAACTGTAGTGCTTACAAACCAAACCATTAAAAACCAGTTTTATGTAAGGTTATTTTTTTTCTCACTATGATTGGAGTGTGTTTAACGTCAAGCGTTTTCAGGTTTATTTCAGTATAATTATAATAAATGTTTTCAGAAGCTCAGTCTGGGAATAAAAACAAGAAATGGTTGTAGACTGTTTCTCTAACTCAGACTTTTTTATTCTGTTCATATCTTGGCTAAATGATATGCAAATGATGTGTTAAGATTATGGAAATCTTGACCTAAAAAAACGGTTTTAATGATGGCTGTGTTTTACAGATTTTTGACTGGCATGCAGAAAGTCGCCTCTTTGGTGTCGTGCAAAAGTAACTTCCCTGAACTTAAACTATAATAAATGATTCAACGTTAACATTTGATTAAAAAAATATACTGTTAATCTAAAAGGCTGGGAATGATGGTTTCCATATAATAATAATAATAATAATAATAATAATAATAATAATAATAATAATAATAATAATAATAATAATAATAATAATAATAGTAATAATAATAATAATAATAATAATAATAATAATAATAATAATAATAATAATAATAATAATAAATGTAATTTATAATACCGTTTACATTTAAACAATCTCTAAGTTCTATAGACAATAAAATAAAATAGTTGAATAAAAGGTCATTCTAAAAAGGTGGGTTTTTAAAGCTTTAAGTGTGTGTGTGCTCTGGAGGGATGTTGGTTTGTCAGGACCCCACAGAGTACGCGTGCACACACACACGCACACACACACACACACACACACACACACACACTGTTATTTCCATGTGTACCACCTGTAATATTGAAAATGGATATTAATTATACCTGGGTATTTGTAGCATTTAATCCTAGTTAGCTAGTTAATCTAAAGTGTGTGTGTGTGTGTGTGTGTGTGTGTGTGTGTGTGTGTGTGTGTGTATGTATATGTATATATATATGTACATTTTTGCAAATGTTTTGAATAATATTTTTTTGGGTGTCTTTTTCTGTATTTTAGAGACTTTTTGAAAACATTTTGGATTTTTCATCACTTTTTTGTAGTGTTTTAGCACAAGTAATGTGCTACCGTAGTTACACTCGATTTCTCTGAAACTGGCTGACGAATCATGATGAAGTATAGAATCAGAGGGCGGGCTTAACAAAGTGACGTGACTTATTTTTTAAGAGAAGTTGAATGGAAGTCTATTTGGAGTCAAAGTCAGTCTGTATGTTTACAGGCACTTAGTTTACAGTGTTTACAGTGTTTACAGTGTTTACAGGCACTTTAGTCCAAATAAAATCAAATTTTTCAAAGTCGTATATACACTTTAGTTGGACTGTGACAGTAAAAAAAATGCAGAGAAAATTTATACAGAACTTACTAAAGTTCACAACAACAAAGAAACTCCACAAAAAAGTGATGAAAAACCTGAAACGTCTCCAAAAATACAGAATTAAAACAAAACAAATCTGATTAATCATTGTTTCTGTTGATTAATTTAGATTAATCATGATCAAAAGGCTTTGTCAGTTGAGTGTTTTATTTTTTTTGTACGAAAATGTTGCAGAAGATACACTAAGAAACACAAAAAATATGAAAAAAAAATTAAAATCCACTAAAATTCACACAAAAAATCATAATGATGGATTTTATCTGTTAATGTGTTAATTTTGACAGACCTACAATTTATCTAAACTATAAATAATTAATTGACTTTGACTTTGTTTTCTTCTGTTTGTGTATTTCTTTTAATTAGTGATTATTCATTCTTGCTGATTTTAATGATCAATTGGGCTGGTTTTTTTTGGTATATTTTGTCCTTTCTTTCCCTACATTTTATTTTTATTTCATTATTTTTCTTCATTTTATGTTTTACTTTGTTCATATTATTCATTTGTTGGCTTATTTTTCCTTTTTGCTCAATTTATTGACCAATTGGGCTGTTTTTTTTTTTTTCTTCATTTTGTTGCTTATTTTTTTTCATTTATCAACATTTTGTTTTTTACTTCTTTGTTTTTCATCTTTGTGTCTTTTGTTTAATTAATTTCTTGGTTTATTATTAATTTTTTTAAATTTTATTGATCACTTGGGCTGTTTTTGCTCATTTTGTTGCTTATTTTATCCTTTATTTTGACTGGAATTGCTCGTATCTCCAGAGTTAAAGGGTTAAATAAAAAAAATATGATGTTTATTCAGCAGAATATGATGTTGGAATTTAACAGATAGCTACAGGAATGGAACATGCACGCATCCTGAATTCAGAGAAAATTGCAGTGGTGTCATATTTATTTATTTTTTTTCCAGAACTATACATTTCCTCATCTGTCAAATCTAACAGCATAGTAGTGCATGTATCTGTTCAGCATCTGAAGATATAAAACTCTTTCCATTATAGATAAAAATGTAACCACACCATAAAAATAATCCATCTGTCTGTCAGATCCCTCATACTTGGTGATTTCTACAAGTAGCAGTTAATGTGCGAGCCTGTGTAAAATGACATTTGCAAAACACGGTGCTCAAGGGCACTAAAGATGATGCACGACCTGATCCAGTGCGTTAGAACCAGTGTATATCAGTTCTACTGCTGCTCAGGTAAAAGATAATTACTAATACTCACGTGTATCACACACAAAGATGCACTGATTAAATTAAAAACAGTAGAAAATATGACATAAAAATGTTTAAATGAGATAAAAAGTCCTAAATATGAGATATCTCATAATGATGAAATAAAAAGCAGAGGTGGAAAAAGTAACTAAGTAAAAGTACTTTGTTACTGTACTATGATTTTTTTAGGTATCTGTACTTTGAGTATTAATTTTTCTGGCAAGTTTTTACGTTTACTCCCTACATTTTTGCATAAATATATGTACTTTATACTCCTTATATTTATATAAATATATGTACTTTATACTCTTTACATTTATATAAATATATTTACTTTATACTCTTTACATTTATATAAATATCTGTACTTTATACTCCTTACATTTATATAAATATCTGTACTTTATACTCCTTACATTTATATAAATATCTGTACTTTATACTCCTTACATTTATATAAATATCTGTACTTTATACTCCTTACATTTATATAAATATCTGTACTTTATACTCCTTACATTTATATAAATATCTGTACTTTATACTCCTTACATTTATATAAATATATGTACTTTATACTCCTTACATTTATATAAATATATGTACTTTATACTCCTTACATTTATATAAATATATGTACTTTATACTCCTAACATGTATATAAATATCTGTACTTTATACTTCTTACATTTATATAAATATCTGTACTTTATACTCCTTACATTTATATAAATATCTGTACTTTATACTCCTAACATGTATATAAATATCTGTACTTTATACTCCTTACATTTATATAAATATCTGTACTTTATACTCCTTACATTTATATAAATATATGTACTTTATACTCCTTATATTTATATAAATATCTGTACTTTATACTCCTAACATGTATATAAATATCTGTACTTTATACTCCTTACATTTATATAAATATCTGTACTTTATACTCCTTACATTTATATAAATATATGTACTTTATACTCCTTACATTTATATAAATATCTGTACTTTATACTCCTTACATTCTCAGAATAGACTTGTTACTTTTTCAATCTAAACAGATGTGACAGTATGAAAACTAAGTCACTTCAGAGGAAAAATCAGTGGCAAGGAACTGTGACATTATATATTATAATTATATGACCATTATCTCATAATTTTGACTTTTTATCGAATAATTTTGACTTTTTATTTCACTATTTTAACATTTTATTTCACAATTTTGACCTTTTCTCTTAAAATTGTGCACTTTTTAAATCTCATTTGTATTTTTTTTTTAAATGTCATGATGACTTTTTATCTCAATTTTTTTTACTTTTTTTTCCCTGTTTTTCCTAAATTTCCTGTCCATACCCACAAAACTGAGTAACTATGACCTTATCAAACACATGATCTACACACTAACTCACTTTTAAAGACTTTATTTTAGATACTTTTGAAACCTTTCAGATTTTTCCTGGTTAAATAATTATTGTGTTCACTGCAAAAAAACTAAAAATGCAGTTTTACTTTTGTACTTTATTACAATTGTGAAATTTTCCTTTTTTACTTTTACTTAAGGAGTTGAATCAGTACTTCTATTTTTACCAAAGTATTTTTTCACATCAGTAGCTGTACTTTGACCACCTCTGATAAAAAGTAATAATAATGAAAAATCATGAGGATTTTTGGAAATTAGATAAAAAGTCCAAAATATGAGATATAAATCATAATTATACAGAATAATGAGAAAAATATGTCAAATATGAGATAAAAAAAATACATAATTATGAGATAAAAAAGAAAAAAGATGTCAATAATTAAATAAAAAGTCCTAATAATGAGGGAAAAAGTCTATTAGAATGGTTATGAAAATATGAGTCATGAGTTTAATAATATTTATGCCTTCTGTCAAAGGCATAAATATAAAAACACGGTGCTCAAGGGCACTAAAGATGATGCATGGACTGATCCAGCGCATTAGAGCCAGTGTATATCAGTTCTACTGCCGTTCAGGTAAAAGGATAATTACAGCCGTTTGTATAATACTCGCATGCATCACAAGGGAAGGAAAGATGCACTGATTAAACATTCAAAGCTTAAATCATGAGAGAGAGAGAGAGAGAGAGAGAGAGAGAGAGAGAGAGAGAGAGAGAGAGAGAGAGAGATAAAAGCGTCACTATCTGTATTAAATGACACGACATACACTAAGTAATTTGTGTAAATGTAAACCTGGCACAGTCACAGACACATGAGTTAATAAATCCATAACAAATAAAGCGCACTGCTTCTGCCAAGTCTATAGAGTGAATAACACCGTGTGACCTTGGCCTGTGGTTGTTATAATATAAATGCACAGCTGACAAACACTGGACTGGTGTGACTGTCGTTAGCTTTAAATGAATGTGTTCGTCAGCAGGTGAACATGTACAAGGACACTGGACACCTGATGGATCTGTGCTAACACTGTTGGTAACGGTTAACGCATGAATCAACCAATCAATCAAACTTGTTTACAGTTGTTCTCCACTGAGGGGGATGGGGGGGGGGGGGGGTAAAAAAAATCTGAATAAAAAAAGAGGGGGGGGGGGGTAAACATGTGGTTAATGAACTATAGTACATGTGGTTAGCTCATTCTAGTATTAGCTACCTACAGTTTTAGCCAACTACAGTATATTTGGTTAGCTACCTACAGTATAAGTACAGTGTATGTGGCTAGCTAACTATAGTATATGTGGTTAGCTACCTACAGTACAAGTACAGTATATGTGGTTAGCTAACTA
This sequence comes from Siphamia tubifer, assembly GCA_020466265.1. Classification (NCBI taxonomy): domain Eukaryota; kingdom Metazoa; phylum Chordata; class Actinopteri; order Kurtiformes; family Apogonidae; genus Siphamia; species Siphamia tubifer. The sequence goes on along the minus strand of CM035791.1, from coordinate 45,910,688 downwards.
TAGTATTAGCGAACTTAAGGTTTAGCTACCTCCAGTATGTGTGGTTAGCTAATTGCAGTATTAGCTATTAAGTTTTGGCTACCTACAGTACACATGGTAAGCTAACTACAGTATTACCTAACTACAGTATATGTGGTTAGCTAAAAATCGTAAAAGTTTCAAAAGTATCAAAAAATAAAGCCTTTAGCAGTGACTTATGTATAGAAAATGTGTGATGTAGTCACAGTTACTCAGTTTAGTGGATATGGACAGAACTGTTAGGAAAAATTGGATTTAAAAAAATAGATAAAGTCATCATTATGAAATAAAAAAAATCATAATTATGAGATTAAAAGTGAAACCTTTCAGATAAAAATGATGATAGTCATAAATGTAAGAAATGCATAATTATGACAAGAAAGTCAAACTCATGAGACATAATTGTGATATTGAAAGTCAGTTTCTCTCCAATGATTTTCCAGCTGAAGTGACTTACATCTGTTTAGTTTGAAACATTTCAGAGAAGTAAAAAAAGTTAATTTGACTGAAAAGAAAATGCATAATTGAGGAACACGTCAAAACTATGGTAGTCATAAACATGAGATAAGTAATGGGTAATTATGAGACAACTCAAAATGGCACAACTGAGCAAAAAGTAACATTTACAAGGTTAAAAAAAAAGTAAATTATGAGATAAAGATCCAAGTCCTAATTATAATAGAAGTTCCAGTTTCTCTCCTCCACTGATTTTCCCTCTGAAGTGACTTAATTTTCATACTGTCACATCTGTTTAGTTTGAAAAAGTAACAAGTCAATTCTGAGAATGTAAGGAGTATAAAGTACAGATGTTTATATACATGTAAGGAGTATAAAGTACAGATATTTATATACATGTAAGGAGTATAAAGTACATATATTTATATAAATGTAAGGAGTATAAAGTACAGATATTTATATAAATGTAAGGAGTATAAAGTACAGATATTTATATAAATGTAAGGAGTATAAAGTACAGATATTTATATACATGTAAGGAGTATAAAATACAGATATTTATATACATGTAAGGAGTATAAAGTACAGATATTTATATACATGTAAGGAGTATAAAGTACAGATGTTTATATACATGTAAGGAGTATAAAGTACAGATATTTATATACATGTAAGGAGTATAAAGTACAGATATGTATGTACATGTAAGGAGTATAAAGTACAGATATTTATGTACATGTAAGGAGTATAAAGTACAGATATTTATATAAATGTAAGGAGTATAAAGTACAGATGTTTATATACATGTAAGGAGTATAAAGTACAGATATTTATATACATGTAAGGAGTATAAAGTACAGATGTTTATATACATGTAAGGAGTATAAAGTACAGATATGTATGTACATGTAAGGAGTACAAAGTACAGATATTTATGTACATGTAAGGAGTATAAAGTACAGATATTTATATACATGTAAGGAGTATAAAGTACAGATATGTATGTACATGTAATGAGTATAAGTACAGATATTTATATACATGTAAGGAGTATAAAGTACAGATATGTATGTACATGTAAGGAGTATAAAGTACAGATATTTATGTACATGTAAGGAGTATAAAGTACAGATATGTATGTACATGTAAGGAGTATAAAGTACAGATATGTATGTACATGTAATGAGTATAAGTACAGATATTTATATACATGTAAGGAGTATAAAGTACAGATATGTATGTACATGTAAGGAGTATAAAGTACAGATATTTATGTACATGTAAGGAGTATAAAGTACAGATATGTATGTACATGTAAGGAGTATAAAGTACAGATATGTATGTACATGTAAGGATTATAAAGTACAGATATTTATGTACATGTAATGAGTATAAAGTACAGATATTTATGTACATGTAATGAGTATAAAGTACAGGTATTTATGTACATGTAATGAGTATAAAGTACAGATATTATATGTTGTTGTAATACAGCTGAGACATTTCTACTCTGAATTTTTAAAAGGGTTTTTAATGAGTTCTTTATCAAATATGAAGACTCATTTATGGCAGAAGTTGCACTTATGAGCTGGGATGAAGCTGTGGCGTCGCTGCCAGTTATTTGATCCACACAGGACTGTGATATCTGTTTAATGTGTTCTGAGACAACCACCAAAGCTGTTGGACTGTGAGGATAACAGCCACTAATTGTTCAGTGGGACACGAGCATGTGGCGTGTGCACAAACAACCGCATGATCATTAACTTTGTGAATAATAATGAAGGAGAAAATGATTCATTACGTCTAATTCCTTAAAAAGTGCACGTTTTTGGTGTTTTTCGGTGAATTTACATCCCCTCAAAAAATAAGTGGAAGCTGCTGAGCATGTGCTTCTGGGAAAAATAGTTTTAAGTGTGATGGTCAGATGACAGAGCGTTCATCCAAAAACTGAAAAACAGTTCAGTGGAAACGTGTCAGAGCAAGATGTTAAGTTTTTGAGAAGAAGAAAAAGAAAAAAAACAAAATCCTCATAGGTTTTTTTACAGCGTGCCAATTCTTTATGTGAAGCCCAGCTCATTAAAGATGAATGAAATGGAGAAATTGTTCGACAATCAAGACATAACATTAAAATGTATGAACTGGAGAAAATCCAAGTTCACTCTTAAAGTAAAACATTTATCATCATATTTTCCATGAAATATTTATCCTGGCTGGATTATTTACAGAGGTGGAAAGTAACTAAGTAGAAGTATTTCATATATATACAATTATAATTTAGGTATTTTTTTCTTCAGAAGTTAAACTTTTTTTATATCATAATTTTCACTTTATTTTTTATTTCATAATTTTCAGCTTTTATCTCATCATTTGAACTTTTTTCTTCATAATTTCACTCTTTTATCTAATTGAAATCTTTTTATCTCATAATTTCCCCTGTTTTATATCATAACTTCAATTTTTTTATCTGATAATTTTCACTTTTTTATCTCATCATTTCCACTTTTTAATCTCGTAATTTCCACTGTTTTATATCATAACTTAATTTTTTATGTTATAAATTTCACTCTTATCTCATAATTGGAAAATTTTTCTCAAAATTTTCCCTTTTTTTCTTAATAATTTCACTGTTTCATCTCATTTAAATCTTTTTATCTCATAATTTCGACTTTTTTTTTATCTCATTTTATCTTTTATCTCATAATTTTACATTTTGTCCGATAATTGTGACCTTTTTTTTTATATCTCAACGATGCCATTAGTTATTAAATACATTTTAACATCTGTATGTTATTTAACATATCTTTTATCACATATGAACATTTTTGTGTTTTTTCTCTTCATAATTTTTTTAAACAGTTTTTAAATACAGTTTTACATTTGTGTATTTGTTAAATATCACTTTTCCTGCTTAAATAACTATTATTTCATCCAGGGCAAAAAAATAATTTAAAAAATGTGTTTTACTTTTATCCTTAATTACAATTGAGAAGTTGGCTTTTTTAACTTTTACTTCAATAAAGGAGTTGAATCAGTACTTCTACTTTTACCATCATATTTATTCCACAGTACATAGCTTTACTTCTACTTCAGTGCAGTACTTTTACCACCTCTGATTGTTTTTAATATCATTTATTTATTTATTTATTCCTCCTCACACCATCTGAAATGCTTCGTCTGTTCCGTCCATGACAGTGGATAAAGAAAATGTACTTTGTGTCAAAAACTAAGAAAGATAAATTGATATTCACTGACAAATAAACTCTTTAAATGTTTCAGTTAATGCACCCAAACTGTCTCATGCATATTCCTGCTGCTCTGCTCAGTATTTTCTACCCTAGGGGGGCGGGGGGTGGGGGGGTACTGGTCGGTTCCTGGGGAGAGGGCGCCTTCAATTCAATTAAAACTGGAAGTTGGACGACTCCTGATCCAATCAAACTCTTGGCTCGGTTCCAGAACCATGACATGAATGATAATGACTCAGACGATTCCAGGATGGAAAGGAACACAACGCACAGGGTGGGGGGTGGGGGGGGGCGCAAGCGAATTAAAACAAGAGGCAAACATATGTCTAAGTTATTGCAGTAAGATGACCAGATGTCTGCTGACGGAGATGATGAGGGTTCAGTTTAAATGGAGCGAGAGAGAGTGTGTGTGTGTGTGTGTGTGTGTGGGGGGGGGGGGGGGGGGGGGGCAGCATTCTGTCATAAACACGACATTAACCGATGGAGAAAGAAACATGACATTAACCGACAAAGAAACGCATTAAGCGACAGAGAAAGAAACGCGATGCTAACTGACAAAGAAAGAAACGCGACAGTAACCGACAAAGGAACGCGATGCTAACTGACAAAGAAAGAAACGTGACATTAACCGACAAAGAAACGCATTAACCGACAGAGAAAGAAACGCGATGCTAACTGACAAAGAAAGAAACATGACATTAACCGACAAAGAAACGCATTAAGCGACAGAGAAAGAAATGCGATGCTAACTGACAAAGAAAGAAACACGACATTAACCGACAAAGAAACGCGACGTTGACCGATGGAGAAGGAAAGAAATGCAACATTAACAGTCGGTGCACTTGACTGTGTTTTTTAATTAATTTTACTCTATTTTTAGTTCAGTTTAGTCTATTTTTAAATGTATTAAATAAATAATAATAAGTGCTGTCAGATGCTCGGCTCCGTTCACATGACCTGTTTCTCATTAACATTTATTTCTTCTCCACATATATATTATTAGTATTTTTAAGGTAACGGTATCGCAGAATCACTTTGTTGAAACCATTACAGTAGTTTATTAACTAAACTCACTCCTTAAATATTTGCAATTATTCAGTTTTCAGTAAATGTGACAGAGTTCTCCTTTGAGGTGTTCTACAAACGAACACCCTGGTTAGAAAGTTTGTAATATGATGAAAGCCGTGTGTTTGTATCCACTGGGACATTACCCTGGTCTGCAGAGGTGAACTGGGCTGATGAGTCGACTCCTCCTACAATCAATGACTTAACAAACCACTGCTGAAAAACCAAGTAACCGTGTCCTTTCACATTCACTGACCTTGACTTTTAATTACGACAGTTTTTACACCAAACACCCTTTTTGTGCAAATGGAAAATTCACTGAGACGCATGTTCCAGCGCCGTCCAGTCAGAGTTCAACTGGTGGGAAATAAATCTTGATTTATAATGTAGCTTTAATTTAGATTGATGGTTAAGGTGGATACAGAGGTACCCTTCACATTCTGAAACCTCATGAACATAGAACTGTTTTCCATTTTCCCATCATGGTCTGTGATTCCAGGAGGTCAGAGAAGGTCCTTGTTATACTGTTATACTGTTATACTGTTATACTGTTATACTGTTATACTGTCATACTGTTATACTGTTATACTGTTATACTGTTATACTGTTATACTGTCATACTGTTATACTGTTATATTGTTATACTGTTATACTGTTATACTGTTATATTGTTATACTGTTATACTGTTATACTGTTATATTGTTATACTGTTATACTGTTATACTGTTATACTGTTATACTGTTATACTGCTATACTGTTATATTGTTATACTGTTATACTGTTATACTGTTATACTGTTATACTGTTATACTGTTATACTGTTATACTGTTATACTGTTATACTGTTATATTGTTATACTGTTATACTGTCATACTGTTATACTGTTATACTGTTATACTGTTATACTGTTATATTGTTATACTGTTATACTGTTATACTGTTATACTGTTATACTGTTATACTGTTATACTGTTATATTGTTATACTGTTATACTGTCATACTGTTATACTGTTATACTGTTATACTGTTATACTGTTATACTGTTATACTGTTATACTGTTATATTGTTATACTGTTATACTGTTATACTGTTATACTGTTATATTGTTATACTGTTATACTGTTATACTGTTATACTGTTATACTGTTATACTGTTATATTGTTATACTGTTATACTGTTATACTGTTATATTGTTATACTGTTATATTGTTATACTGTTATACTGTTATACTGTTATACTGTTATACTGTTATACTGTTATACTGTTATATTGTTATACTGTTATATTGTTATACTGTTATACTGTTATACTGTTATACTGTTATACTGTTATACTGTTATATTGTTATACTGTTATACTGTCATACTGTCATACTGTTATACTGTTATACTGATATACTGTTATATTGTTATACTGTTATACTGTTATACTGTTATACTGTTATACTGTTATACTGTTATACTGTTATATTGTTATACTGTTATACTGTCATACTGTTATACTGTTATACTGTTATATTGTTATACTGTTATACTGTTATACTGTTATATTGTTATACTGTTATATTGTTATACTGTTATACTGTTATACTGTTATACTGTTATACTGTTATACTGTTATATTGTTATACTGTTATACTGTCATACTGTCATACTGTTATACTGTTATACTGATATACTGTTATATTGTTATACTGTTATACTGTTATACTGTTATATTGTTATACTGTTATATTGTTATACTGTTATACTGTTATACTGTTATACTGTTATACTGTTATACTGTTATACTGTTATACTGTTATACTGTTATACTGATATACTGTTATATTGTTATACTGTTATACTGTCATACTGTCATACTGTTATACTGTTATACTGATATACTGTTATACTGTTATATTGTTATACTGTTATACTGTCATACTGTTATACTGTTATACTGTTATACTGTTATACTGTTATATTGTTATACTGTTATACTGTTATACTGTTATACTGTTATACTGTTATACTGTTATACTGATATACTGTTATATTGTTATACTGTTATACTGTCATACTGTTATACTGTTATACTGTTATACTGTTATACTGTTATACTGTTATACTGATATACTGTTATATTGTTATACTGTTATACTGTTATAACTGTTATACTGTTATATTGTTATATTGTTATACTGTTATACTGTTATACTGTTATACTGTTATATTGTTATACTGTTATACTGTTATACTGTTATACTGTTATACTGTTATATTGTTATACTGTTATACTGTCATACTGTTATACTGTTATACTGTTATACTGTTATACTGTTATATTGTTATACTGTTATACTGTTATACTGTTATACTGTTATACTGTTATATTGTTATACTGTTATACTGTCATACTGTTATACTGTTATACTGTTATACTGTTATACTGTTATACTGTTATATTGTTATACTGTTATACTGATATACTGTTATATTGTTATACTGTTATACTGTTATACTGTTATACTGTTATATTGTTATATTGTTATACTGTTATACTGTTATATTGTTATATTGTTATACTGTTATACTGTTATACTGTTATATTGTTATACTGTTATACTGTTATACTGTTATACTGTTATATTGTTATACTGTTATACTGTTATACTGTTATACTGTTATACTGTTATACTGATATACTGTTATACTGTAATACTGTTATACCGTTATACTGTCATACTGTCATACTGTTATACTGTCATACTGTTATACTGTTATACTGTTATACTGTTATACTGTTATACTGTTATACTGTTATACTGTTATACTGTTATACTTGTTATACTGTTATACTGTAAAACTGTTATACCGTTATACTGTCATACTGTTATACTGTTATACTGTCATACTGTCATACTGTTATACTGATATACTGATATACTGTTATACTGTTATACTGTTATACTGTTATACTGTCATACTGTCATACTGTTATACTGTTATACTGTCATACTGTCATACTGTTATACTGTTATACTCTTATACTGTTATACTGTCATACTGTTATACTGTTATACTGTTATACTCTTATACTGTTATACTGTCATACTGTTATACTGTTATACTGTCATACTGTTATACTGTTATACTGATATACTGTTATACTGTTATACTGTTATACTGTTATACTGTCATACTGTTATACTGTTATACTGATATACTGTTATACTGTTATACTCTTATACTGTTATACTGTCATACTGTTATACTGTTATACTGTCATACTGTTATACTGTTATACTGATATACTGTTATACTGTTATACTCTTATACTGTTATACTGTCATACTGTCATACTGTTATACTGTTATACTCTTATACTGTTATACTGTCATACTGTTATACTGTCATACTGTTATACTGTTATACTGATATACTGTTATACTGTTATACTCTTATACTCTTATACTCTTATACTCTTATACTCTTATACTCTTATACTGTTATACTGTTATACTGTCATACTGTTATACTGTTATACTGTTATACTGATATACTGTTATACTGTTATACTCTTATACTCTTATACTCTTATACTCTTATACTCTTATACTCTTATACTCTTATACTGTTATACTGTCATACTGTTATACTGTCATACTGTTATACTGTTATACTGATATACTGTTATACTGTTATACTCTTATACTCTTATACTCTTATACTCTTATACTCTTATACTCTTATACTGTCATACTGTTATACTGTCATACTGTTATACTGTTATACTGTTATACTGTTATACTCTTATACTCTTATACTCTTATACTCTTATACTCTTATACTCTTATACTGTTATACTGTTATACTGTTATACTGTTATACTCTTATACTCTTATACTCTTATACTCTTATACTCTTATACTCTTATACTCTTATACTCTTATACTGTTATACTGTCATACTGTTATACTCTTATACTCTTATACTGTTATACTGTTATACTGTTATACTGTTATACTGTTATACTGTTATACTCTTATACTCTTATACTGTTATACTGTTATACTGTTATACTGTTATACTGTTATACTGTTATACTCTTATACTCTTATACTCTTATACTCTTATACTGTTATACTGTCATACTGTTATACTGTTATACTGTTATACTGTTATACTCTTATACTCTTATACTCTTATACTCTTATACTGTTATACTGTTATACTGTTATACTGTTATACTGTTATACTGTTATACTCTTATACTGTTATACTGTTATACTGTTATACTGTTATACTGTTATACTGTTATACTCTTATACTCTTATACTCTTATACTCTTATACTCTTATACTCTTATACTGTTATACTGTCATACTGTTATACTGTTATACTGTTATACTCTTATACTGTTATACTGTTATACTCTTATACTGTTATACTGTTATACTGTTATACTGTTATACTGTTATACTCTTATACTCTTATACTCTTATACTGTTATACTGTTATACTGTTATACTGTTATACTGTTATACTGTTATACACTCATAGCCCCCCCCACACACATATCTTTATCTTAATTTTTTATATATATGTGTGTGTGTGTGTGTCTGTGTGTTTGAAGACACACAGACACACACACACACACATATATATATATATATATATATATATATATATATATATACACAGACATTATTGAGTTGTTATTGAAATTTAGTTTTACATAAAGTTCACTTGTTTGAAAATGTTGTTTTACATGCCCTTTAAATTTTTTTTTAATTGAGCCCCTCCCCCACCAAAGCAGCAGGTTCTTAAAAACTTTCGAAGGGTTCACTGAACATGTGACTCATGAATCGTGGCCACATGGTATTTATGTGTAAAATCTTATTTTCCAAATGTATAATTTCACATATGATCAAGTGAGAAATGAGAAACTTCTCCTCAAGTTTCTCATTGTGGAGAACTTTGCTGTTGTTAAAAATCCAAAAAAAAAAAACCCTAAAAAAAAACAGTCCCTGTCAAAAGCACACTTTGGATGTCAATCAGCAAAGGGGTAAGTGCCAGAGCCCTGTAGCACCCCTTCTCTGCATGTGCGCAAAGTCACAAGGAACAAATTACTACATTTTGGGGTGATCTAGAAGATCTAGAAGAGATCCTGCATTCTGGATCACTCCATTTACCACAATGTAAAATGTCAAAGTGGGCCCCTGCCCCACCAAAGGTCTCTGCACGGCCCTGCTTATAACACTCCCAACACATGCTGAAAATGTAATCAAAATCCATACATTAGTTTTTCAGTAATGTTGCAGATAGACAGACAGACAGACAGACAGACAGACAGACAGACAGACAGACATAACTTCCTTGGTGGAGGTAATAACTAATAAATTATTGAAGGTTGGGGTCGAAGTCCGTTTGCTGACGCTTTTTTCTGTAGTCTTGGAAAACCGGAACATTCCCAGGACGTTCTCTAAACCACCATCCGTCACAGTAACAACATTTGAGTCGTTCTAAAGTGGAAGCTGGTTTTTGATGAACATTCATCTACTAACAAATCTGTCTTTATTTGCATCTTTTATTCCATGTTTTATTAACGACCTCCTGCTTCATGAAATGCTTGAATATTTTTTCTGGGGGGGAAATTAATTTTTGAGGTTGACTTTTGTATCTGACAAGAGGTAAGAGTTATGACCAGGAAGTTGGATTAGAATTTTAATTATACTTTTTTTTTTTTAGCTTTTTGGTAAATTGTAGTTGTGATTAGGCTTGGAATTAATGTGTTAAATTTGGTGTTAAAGTGGGAAGATGAAAAACCTCTAACATTTAAAACACAAATGTAAAAAGTAAATGTGGATGTTTAAGAACGTGTGTGTTTAACCCTAGAACACCAACGTCACGTCATTTTTCACCCACGTATTTCTTGTCATGTGATTTTCCTTGTGTTGCTTCAGTCTTGAGTTGCAGGGGATGCTGGGTAACTTAATTAATTAGAATTATTGATTCTGAATAAAATAACAAGTGTTGATGTCACTGTATTTTTACTGCACGTGTGTGTGTGTGTGTGTGTGTGTATTTTTAAGTGGGTTTTTGTGTATTTTGTATTTTGTAATGCATTTTACTCTATTTTATTCTTATCTTAGTGCATTTTAGTGTGTTTTTAGTGCAGTTCAATGTATTTTTTTGTGTATTTTAATGTATTTTGTGCATTTTACTGTATTTTTAGTGTATTTTACTGTATTAATGCATTTTAGTGTATTTTTAGTGCATTTAAGTGTATGTTTAAGCACATTGGTTTCTTTTTAGTGCATTTTACTCTATTCTTGGTCCATTTATATTTATTTTTAAGCACATTTTTGTGTATTTCACTATATTCTTAGCACATTTTACTGCATTTTTAGCACATTTTACAGTATTTTAGTGTAATTTACTCTGTTGGAGCATTTTAGTGGATTTGCGTGTATTCTTTATACATTTAACTATACTCTTAGTGCATTTTACATTTTTTTAGTGCATTTTAGTCTAATCTTAGTGCATTTTAATGTATTTTTAGTGTCCTCAACTCTATTCTTGGTGCATTTCACTGCAATGTTATTGCATTTTAGTGGATTTTTAGCAGATTTAAGTGGATTTTAAGCACATTGGGGCATTTAAGTTCATTTTTAAACACTTTAATATCTTTTTGTGTATATTTCACTGTATTCTTAGTGCTTTTTACTGTATTTTAGTGCAATTTACTCTTTTCTTAGTGTATTTTAGTGTATTTAACTCTGTTCTTTGTGCATTTTACTATATTTTTCATTTATTTAACTCTATTACTGCATTTTCCAGTATTTTTAGTGCAATTTACTCTATTCTTAGTGTATATTATTTTATTTTAGCAGTGTCTTTAGAACAAAAAAAGTAAAGCAGATGTAATTTACTAAGATGTGAATTAATTTGTTGGCCACTATAGCTCTGGTCAATGCAATTGATTCCTTGAACTTCTCCAAATGGCTTCAGTCTCTGCACCTTTGTTTAGTATTGATTATTCACTGTGATATAATGAGTCCAAGAAGCTCATTTAAACAATTGTAAGTGCCCTCACTAAAAACTGATATTGAAAGAATAAATCATTAATAAGCTCAGATCCCTGGTTTCATCTGCACGGCTCAACACTCTCATCAGTAAAGGATGAAAAATGTCTGGGTTTTTCTGCCACTACTGTGAGAACTGGTGCTTTTAATCACCGCACGCTTCATGGGGGATTTTGTAACGTGGCCTGATGTGACTGCTAATGTCCCGACTGGAAACAATGGGATCTGATGCTGCAAAAAGCACAGATACAAATGACAATTCTCACATTTCATCTGGAGGAATAAACTCCACACAGGTCGTGGAAGAAAATCCTGTTTAATCAGATTTTGAATTTTAACAAAAACAAATTTTTCTCATTAATTTTTTGACTGAAATTAAATATCCCTTTTGTTCCGGAATTCAACTCTGTCCATAAATTTAGAATTAAAAAAAAAAAAAAAAACAGCTGTGAAAAATTCAAATGGGGGAAAAAATTCAGATGTAATAAATTCCCATCACTCATCCAGGACACCAAGGTGACACTTTACATTATAGATTGCTAATAAGATGGTAATTTTGATTTGACTTCATAGTAATAATGTTTTGTAACCACTTATTACAAGTAATGGATCACTAAAAAGGTGGTAATTCAATTAAAAAAACACTTTATTCATCCCCGAGGGGCAATTTAAAGGTGCATAAAAGTATCTTAACAGGACGTGCAAGTTACAGATGTAAAAAAACAGCCATACTTTTTAAAAATAAATTTAAAATAAACACATTTTAAAAACAAAACATTTTAAAAAACAAATGGTCGAGAACCAGATAGATGTACAGTTAAAAATTATTAATCTCTCGGGAAGGTTCCTCTGGGAAATTAGTGTTCCAACAGCAGTACAATACCGTATAATAAATAAAACACGTATAAAATAGAAATATATACATAAATATGTGCAAAATAAACACAAAACTATTATGTGTATATACATATATATATGCACATACCCAGAATATACAATATCCACACAATATAAAGTGTATGGTATTTTATAGTACTTTCTATACACTCACTCATCCACACACACAAGCACACATGCACGCACACACACACACACACACTCACAGACACACACACACACACACACTCACAGACACACACACACACACACACACACACTACGTGGTAGTGCTAGTCCAAGAAGTCTCTAGGTCTGTGCTTTGCAAATTCGCCATTGGACGAAGGCATGGGAGGAGCTTAAATGGGGAGTTAAACAGGTGAGGCACATCAGGTGTAATTAGAAGGTGTGACAAACACTTGGACCAGGAAGAAAAATGAGACAGTGAAACATGAACCCACATATCAAAATAAAAGCCCAGACACTCACAATGACAGAAATAACAGGAAGACAGACAAAAAAAAAGTTCAGATTGTTACGAGTTTAATTTACTTATTTTCTTTTCTACATGTTGGAAATAAGACTTCAAACAAAAGAATTCTGCCAAGTGTACATTTTACGCACGCTGAAGAATTTTACCACACTAGGTTGTTACTAACGGCCTTTTGGACCATGTACCTGAGGGTTAAAAAACAACCAGAAAAATAAGGGTTTTGACTTAAATATTGTGCCATTAGTTTGAAATCCAGCTGAAAAGTGGCTCTTGTTCTTCCAGAATGATCTATGGCTTCATGTGAACTTTCATTTTCTGACCTCCATTGATCATAAGGTGACCGTTGTAATGCTTGGCTGCTCATTTAATCGTTGCATTCCAGGGCATTTTTTATTTTGTTCTTACTTCTCCCCCATCTTTAGTCTCCAAGGTTTTTACGCATCATGGGGAAAAAAAAAAGATGAATGCCACAGTAGTTATTTCCTTTTGATTACCAGTGTTCACCTTGAGGCATTCAGCAACTGATGAATGTTGAGACAAAAGAAATGAAATACTTGTTCTACTTCCTCTCCCTGTGGGAATGACATAACCGTTATTCATTCTAGCCTAATGCTGCCATTTACAACCTTCAGCTGCAGTATTATCCTTCAAAAATTATATTTACTGCACAAAATGTTGTAAAGCACTGGTTTTCAACCAGACAGAAAAGGCGTGGCTTGAGGATAAATAAGCCTGAATTACAAAATAAAAATAAAAAATGTGGTTAGCTAACTACAGAGCATGCATGTAGCTAACCATCAGGTAACTCATTATGGATCACTAATATTTGGTAATTATATGGTAATTTTGATGTGATTTCATGGTAATAATGCCTTTATAACCGCTTATTACAAGTAGTGGATCGCTAATAAGGTGGTAATTTTATGGTAATAATGCTCTTATTTCTTTATTTTTCAGGACATTGCACATTAATAGATGGAAATGTGCCAGATTATAGCACAATGGCTAATTTATGTCTGGTGAAGAAATGCAAATACAAAAGCAATAATAATCATGTTAGTAAGAAAAAATAAAGAAGACGTAGAATAGGGGTGTGTATGTGTGTGTGAGAGAGATTTAGAGGTGCATTTTGTAACCACTTATTACAAGTAATGGATCGCTAGCTAAGTGATAATTCTGTGGTAATAATGCCTTCATAATAGCTTATTACTCGTAAAGATCACTAATAAGGTCTTAATTATATGGTACTTTTGATGTAATTTCATGGTAATATTACCTTTTATAACCACTTATTAAAAGTAGGAGATCGCTAATAAGGTGGTAATTCTAAGGTAATTTTATGGTAATAATCAGGGCTCTAAATTAATTTTTTTCATCACCAGCCAATGTGGCTAGTAGATTTTTTTATCTTACTAGCCAATCAGAAATTCAACTAGCCATTTTTTCCCCTGACCAAAATGAGACATACGCCTTCAAATTTCATTAAATTATTTTATTTAACCTTTTCCTCTTGAAATAATTAATTTCTTTAAACATATGATCACATTTTTTTTAACATTTTCACATTTAACTCTTAAAATTTCTTGCTTTTACATTTTCTCACCTTTCACAGTTAACACTTCTTTACTTTTCTCACCTATATTACAATTTATACAATATACACTATACTATACTATACTATACTATACTATACTATACTATACTATACTATACTATACTATACTATACTATACTATAGTGTACTATATTACAGTACATTTTCTCAATTGGTCCCCATATCGTTTCTTAAAACATATGATCAATTTTTTTAGTTTTTTTTGCATTTTCACATTTAACTCCTAACTTCTTTACTTTACTAAGTACCAGATTATAGCATAATGGCTAATTTCCGTCTGGTGTCCAAATAGGCAGGATAAGTTTACAAGGTGAGAAAATAAAAGCATAGATATATCATTAGTAAAACCATGAGTAAAAAATGAAGAATGTGAAAATACAAAAGCAATAATAATCATGTTAGTAGAATGAAAAAATAAACCAAAAAGACCTAGAATAGTGGTGTGTGTTTGAATTAGAGGTGTGTAGTAGATGTATTTTGTAACTACTTATTACATGTAATGGATCGGTAGCTAGGTGGTCATTTTGATGTAATAATATCTTTATAACCGCTTATTACTCATAAAGGATCGCTATTAAGGTGATAATTACATGGTCATTTTGATGTAATTTCATGGTAATAATGCCTTTGTAACCAGATCGTGAATAAGGTGGTAATTCTATGGAACATCACAATGGTCTCAACTTTCCACAGTAAAATAAGTTCAAGACTACTCCAGCATTTGCCAAAATGATGGAGAGGGAGACAGAAATCTTCGTCAAATGCTGTCATTTCATAATCGTGTGTGTGTGTGTATTGGGGGGGGGGCAAAAAGACATTTGACAGTAGAACAAGTGAAACGCCTATAAATTACTCCCAATATAATGTTTAAAAACCCGTCTCAAACCATCCATAATGTCACGAAAAACAACAGTTAGGAAAAAAAAGTGTGAAGCGGAACAGATGATTGTGTCAGAACATTGTTTTTTCTTCCTTCTTCTGCCATTGATCATGTTGTGAACCTTTAGATTTATCTGGTGTCTGTGGTTCTAAAAGCACAGATAAGGTTTGTCCACCTCTGTCTCCAACAGGAACACACTGCATCGAATGAAAATATAGAATAGAAACATGAAGAGAAACTGCATTCTGCTTTAGTCTGAGTGCTTTGGATTAATTTAATTTAATTTAACTTTTTTAATGCATGTACTGGTCACTATTCAACAGCTGTTCTCTTGTATATTAATGGGTTTTGTGGGTTATATATAATCTAATACACTGACATTCATACCATTACTGTAACTTTGAAGTTCCTAATGAACAAAGTAATAATTTTTTTTTTATTATTATTTTTGCATATTATCTCCATGAAATAATAATTAAAGTATTAACTAGTATTCATTTGTTAAAATGTGAGAAATTAGCACAATTAATTTTTTATATTTTTTCTTACATTTTTATTTTCACACAGTTTTTCCACTTTTTGGTGTTAAGTTTTAAAACCACATTTCTTTGCTTCAAAAATTAAACAGACACTTTCTAGCTAAGGGGAATTTTTTGTCATACCCGGAAAAGTAGATTTTTTTAAAAAATCAATCGCATTGTGTTTTTTATGCCTAAAGAACAATAAAAACGCTTAAAAAAGGTTCTCATCATTCATGCACCAAAGGAAAGGAGTTAAACATGTACACAGATGTAAAAAAAAATATTTAAAAAGATGTTAAAAACACACAAAGATGTTAAAATATGTTTAAAAATACAGTGTATATATATATATATATATAACTATATATAACTATATATATATATATATATAGTGAACCCACTATATATATATATATATATATATATATATATATATATATATATATATATATATATATATATATATATATATATATATATATATACTGTATATATATATATATATATATATATATATATTCACACAGTTTGAGAACCACTGACATATAACATTGAGCCAAAACATTGTTTTTCTCCTTGTCATGTACATCATATTAATTTCCGGAAAGAACAAAAACCAAAGCAGAAATAATTCTCCAATATTTAGACCAAACTGAGCCAAGAATTCCAACACACACTTGGCTCAAACTGCCTTTCATGATAAAACCTTCCTGCCTACTCACCTTCAACATTCCACTAATCTTCTTTCTCCGCCTACTTTCAATTTTTAGCAGCTGAAAGACGAAGCAGCTTTTCCAAATAGAGAAGGAGTTGTTCTTTTCAAACCGCAAATATTCAACTGTAAATTTTCTTAACATTTAAACATCTTTTTAATGTATTACACAAGGACTCAAATCAGCTGATCACTCAAAATCAAAGGACTCGGTGGCAAAAAAAAGCCTAATGGGGACGTTTGTAATACAGTGTATATTACACTGCTTTATAAGTTTTTAAAAAATATCTTTTTCAGACATTAAATAAATCTTACGTACTTAAATCAGATGAATCATAAAACCAATGACTTTAGTGCTGGTTAGTTAATGTTTTTAATATATATGATGGTGTGTTATTCCACATATGTTTTATGTACATGTATACAATGGATTTGTAAATATTCCACTAGAAAGAACCTGTAAACCACAGGTGTCAAACATGTGGCCCGGGGGTCAAAAGCGGCCCGCTGAAGGCTTCAATGTGGCCCGTGGGATAAATTTGTGAAATGCAAAAATTACAGTGTCACAAAAATGTGGGTTCACTGTTCCATTCAAAGTATAAAAAGGATGACTAAAGTCACAAATACTGAATACCTTGCTTTTATTTTCTGTTTAAGCAGAAAAACATATTTGTTTAAGCATAGTCACACTGCATGGCACCCAAAAAGACTCACCTGGCCCTGTTGGCCAGAGTATTATAAAAGCTAAGCCCCTCCCCTGGCCCAACCATTATTCAATTAATAAAACAAAATATATTTTTGATCTTTCTAAGTCATCCCATAGGTTCCACATTAAACCCATTCCCACAGTGACATACATAAATCATCAACAATGATAAAGCATTTATTTTAGACTTCATCTTCACCTTAATTAATCCACACAGTTGCAACCCCCCCCCCCCCCTTTACCCAGAGTACACATGGTATGGCTGGGATTTTTCTTTACCATAAAAGGGCAGCTGCTTCACCTGCTCTGGTTCCACCCCCAAGCTCAGAGGAGGAGGAGCCAAGATGGCAGCAGCACAGGTAGACAATGAATGAGCAGAACTATTAATATGTGTATTGGTATGACTGTGTAATGTTTTCTATAGGGGATGTGTGTATGTTGACAAATATACCAATTTGGTGCGTGAACTCACCACAGAACCAGTGGGGAATTACATGCAATATTATTTAGAGACGTCTAAGAGAATATAAGTGAAGTCGACCATGTGCCACCATTCAGCAGTGACGAGCCCTTCATCACACACACACACACACACACACACACACACACACACACACACACACACACACACAGAGCATATTAACAACCAATGAAGTTAAAATCAGTTTGTCATTTCAATCTGAAGTAGATCTGATGAGCAAAATACTGTCATAATAACCTAGAAATAATGGAAACCAATGTAAACAAATTTTCCTTTCTATTTTAGTGTAAAATAAAGCCCAAAAATAACTAGCCTTTTACAAAAAAATGAGAATGAACTCAAATGTCTGCAATTTTACCAATACTAAGCCTGTTGGTAAATGTTGTGTATATTTGTCAAACTACTGTTATCTGTAAGTTGTGATGCACATGTATAAATGATAAACTAAAGCATAGTATTGTGAAAATTCCACTCATTTTTCTTAAAGGAGACCTATTATGCCGATTCGTGTTTTTCTACATATAAAATGACATTATATTTTCACTCAAAAACCTACAGAAAACTTCAGTGATTACATTATTTTATGAATGTTTTATCCTATTATTGATATAATCTTTCTGCTGTGGCCCACTTTAGATCATGTTAGGCTGAATGTGGCCCCTGAACTAAAGTGACGTTGACACCCCTGCTGTGAAGTGAATGGATCATAATGTACCGACAGTGTTTTGAAGTAGAACTGACACCAATATTCCTTTGGACTAAAACCTATTCTCTTGTTCATTGTAAAAAAATTCACATTTTGACCCCAGACTTATCTGGGAAACTTGAACCAACCAGCATTTAAGACTTTAGTTTTCTTTATCACTAACACACATGTGGGAACATTTCATTAGTTTTAATCCAGAACTATTTGACATGTAGACCAATGTTATATCAGTACCTTTACGTGCACTTATAGACATTTGAATTATTGCCTTAGTCCAACTAAAATCTTCATTTTTCAAAGTCATGTTTACACCTTAGTGGGACTGGAATGGAATGGAACTGGAGTTTTAGAAGTGGGACGAACCAAGTCAGATAATGTGGAACTTCTTTACACATGTAAACGCTGCCAAGTTGGTTTTATTTTGATAAATGCACCAAATATCCAACAACAGTATTTTGGAAACTACATTTTCACTGCAGAAGCACATTTGAGACCTTGATGCGTGACAGACTTGTCCTGAAAATAAAATGTTGTTCTCCCAGTATAAAAGCATCTGGCCAGCTGCTCATGCCCAGTGGACACAGAAGATGTCAGAGGTGATTCGGTCGATACAAATGGAACAGATGAGTCCAAAACACTTAACCAGGTAGGGAGGTTTTTTTTTTTTTTATCTGAATAGAAGAAAGTAATAGTTTTCAAATAGTGTGGTGGACTTCCCCTGGGGGGCGCTAGAGGTCTACTGGAGCAGGGCAATGTGAGGAAAAAATAAATCTGAATTAAAAAAACGTGTAGCGTGTTAAACGTGTTAAATGTGTAGTTAACTACAGTACATACTGTTGGCTAACTACAGTGCATGTTGTTAGCGAACTAAAATAAATGTTGATGGCTAACTACAGTACATGTAAGGTAAATACAGTATATGTGGCTAACTACAGTACATATGGTTAACTAACTATGGTACATGTGTTTTGCTAACTACAGTACACTTGTTTTGCTAACTACAGTACACTTGTTTAGCTAACTACAGTACACTTGTTTAGCTAACTACAGTACACTTGTTTAGCTAACTACAGTACACTTGTTTTCCTAACTACAGTACACTTGTTTTGCCAACTACAGTACACTTGTTTTCCTAACTACAGTACACTTGTTTTGCCAACTACAGTACACTTGTTTTGCCAACTACAGTACACTTGTTTTGCCAACTACAGTACACTTGTTTTGCCAACTACAGTACACTTGTTTTGCTAACTACAGTACACTTGTTTTGCTAACTACAGTACACTTGTTTTGCCAACTACAGTACACTTGTTTTGCCAACTACAGTACACTTGTTTTGCTAACTACAGTACACTTGTTTTGCTAACTACAGTACACTTGTTTTGCTAACTACAGTACACTTGTTTTGCTAACTACAGTACACTTGTTTTGCTAACTACAGTACACTTGTTTTGCTAACTACAGTACACTTGTTTTGCTAACTACAGTACACTTGTTTTGCTAACTACAGTACACTTGTTTTGCTAACTACAGTACACTTGTTTTGCTAACTACAGTACACTTGTTTTGCCAACTACAGTACTCTTGTTTTGCTAACTACAGTACACTTGTTTTGCTAACTACAGTACACTTGTTTTGCTAACTACAGTACTCTTGTTTTGCTAACTACAGTACACGTTTGGGGCAAAATCACACCTGAAGTGAAAATGAGACAAAATGTTTCAGAGATGTTAAAAAACACAAAGATGTTAAAATATGGGAGAACAATGTAAAACAAACAAACATGCAAATATAAAAAGCATATTTAAAAATATTCTGTAAACACAAAAAGTTTAAGATGTCTTCAAAGAAACATTAAAAATGAACAGATATGAAAATGTGTTTAAAGAGAGATATACAAGTAAATATAAAGATGAAGATAAAGGTGTTAAAAAACATAAGTTTAAGAAATGACTAAACATTTTTTTATAACAATGGTGGGTTGAGCTGATTTTGGTTCTTTTAAGGGAGACTCACTATCACATACTTTGAAAACCCCTGGAATAAAGCAATCAATGAACTCAGCTGACCCATAACATTAGCTACGTTTACACAACATTTTTTAATTCCGAATTATTTATTTGAAATAAAACAATTCAGAATTAAAGCCATTCCCTTTGTGTTTTCACGGATGTGTTAAATCTGGATAAAGATTTCCATGGGAACAGGTGTATTCTGCTCGAGTTAACTGGGCTTTAAGACCTGGAGGTACAGAGGGTTCTGATTGGCCGCTTAACGTCTGGATGTCTATTGGAAGAAAACGATGGTGCCTACTTCTTGGTGCCTATTTTTGCTTTTGTTTCATGTATCAACATGTTAGACCAGATATTAGATGTGATTTTTGCATTTATTTTTGTGATAATTGCGAAGAAACAGCTCAATTGAATCGACAAACTAATGCCAGCAGCGGAATATGTGTCATTGTGTTGAAACCAGGAGCATGTGCAAAATGACAGGAATAATGTTAAAGAGGAACTAACTGTTTACATGTCAGAGGAATTATTATGATCGGAATAAACCAGTGAATTTATTCTGAATGAAATTTAATTCAGAATTATAATTTTCAACTGGAATTGATTGTTTACATAATAATAATAATAAATAATAATGAATTAGATTTCTATCGCGGTACTCAAGGCACCCAAAGTGCTTTTCATTAGTGATCCATTGTTCATTCACTCTCACATGCTCGCTCTGGTGGTGGTAAGCTACATATGTAGCCACAGTTGCCCTGGGGCAAACTGACAAAAGTGTGGCAGTCATTTCATGCCTACGGCCCCTCTGACCACCAGAGCATTCATACACCAGTGTGAGAGACACTGATGTGTGAAGGAGGGTGAAGTGTCTTTGCCCAAGGACACAGCGGATCAACTAGGACAGAGTGGGAATCGAACCACCAACCCTTCGAAAATGGACAACCAACTCTACTGAGTCTACTGAGTGGCTGCCCACATGGTTCATCTTAAAGTGGACTTAACCTTTTATTATGATTTAAATGAGAATAAAAACTGTCATGTGAACAAAGCAATTATATGGATTAAAATTTATAAATGTCAGGAAGTCGATCAATGGCACAAAAGTTGGCCCTGATATTTTATCGAGCCACTTCAACCTGCGTGAGTGAGTGAGGACTGGAAAAATCAAAAGTAGCCCAGTGGTTTTTACATGAGTTTATTGATGTGAATTACTATTTCACAGACAGAAGAACATTGGGTGAAGTCAATGAACAGGTAGCACGTGGTCAATAAACATTTTAGCAAGATCCAAAGACGAGTATCAAAGTACAGTACGATGGAAAGAGAACATTCAGTAGACTATCAACAAGTTCGTACAGTTTTTTTTCATCTGTAAGAAAGAAAATAAATTTTTATTAATACATTTTGCTCTGATAACACTGGGTTACAAACAAAAAAATGGTACGTATTCCAACTGAATCGGGACCATTTGGCAGCACTGAATCCAAAAATTCCATCAGTTTCTCTCAATATGCTATGCTAATGCTAATTTGATGGAGAAAAACCCATCTCCTTAATGAATTCATGACATTTTTGTGACCTTATCAGTTGATTTTTGTTTATATTTCTCATCCAAAAAGGGTTTGAAGGTTATTTTTTTTTACAGAATATATTAAGTAACCCCTTAAGCCTACTGTCTGAAATATACAACATACCAACAAATCCATCTATTGTATGTGTTATAGTCAAATTAATTAACTCCACTTAATTCAGAATTTATGTTTTTAAACATATTTCTATTTAAATTCAGTCATTAATGGGTTAAATGATACGAAATCTTCAATTTCTGTCAATTGAATAATAGACACTGATAAAGTTAAGTACGTGTAAAGTGAACCTCACGTCGTTGTCGTCCAAAATTCAAAGTGTGAACGTCCATTTCACAAGCGATTTCATTCAGTCATTATAGAAATATGGAATTCATTTATCGCAAGAAATATAAATACATTTTGCATTCTATGACGTTAAAATACCCGTACATGTAAACAAAAACATCCACAAACAAATATGAGTTGACCTGACTGAGCAAAACCAATGTCATTTTTGGATTCAGCACAAAAAATACCCTAAATCAGCTAAAAAAAACTAACTTAAACAATAAATGTGTTGTTGACCAGTGTAATAAATGATAAAGTAATGATTCGTGTGTCTGTGTGTGGAAGGATAAGGCAACAAATTAAGTCATTATAACTTTATTCCTCATGAGAATGTTCCCTCGATGATGAGAAAATGGAAAATGAACAGAGGTGGTAAAAGTACTCCCATTCTGTACTTGAGTAGAAGTACAGCTACTGATGTGAAAAAATACTGATTATACTGATTCAACTCTTTTATTGAAGTAAAAATAAAAATAAAAGTAGAACTTCTCAATTGTAAAAAAAAAATTAAAAAATTTAAGTTAAACTGCTTTTTTTTTTGCCATGGATGAAATAATACTTCTTTAACCAGGAAAAATCTGAAAGGTTTCAAAAATAAAGCCTTTAAAAGTGAGTTAATGTGGAGAAAATGTGTTTGATCAGGTCACAGTTACTCAGTTCAGTGGATATGGACAGAAAATTTAAGAAGAATGGAGGGGAAAAAAAGTCACAACCTAGAAAAAGGCAAATATGAGATGAAAAAAGAAGCTATTAATGAGATAAAAAAAAAACATAATTATGAAATAAATCAATATCATGAGATTAAAAAAAATCAACATTATGAGATTAAAAATCTCAATTATTAGGTTAAAAAAAAATCTAAATTATGACATTAAAAAGCCATCATTTTTAGATGAAAAAGCCCAAATTAAAAGTAAAAATTGTGAGATAAATTGTCAAAATTGTGATAAAGACAGAATTTTGAGATTAAAAAAAAAGACATTAAAGTCAAAATTGTGAGAAGTCTGAAGCCACTGTCACATCCATTTATTTTTGAAAAAGTCTATTCTGAAAATGTAAGGAGTGTAAAGAACAGATATTTCTGAATAAATGTGGGGTGGAAAAATAAAATAAAAAAATATCAGAAAAATACTTAAGTTAAGTACAGATACCTAAAACAAATCTACTTCAGTACAGTAATGGAGTACTTTTACTGAGTTACTTCCCACTTGTATAAATGAATAAGACAGTGTCATTTCTCAGTCTTTAATATTTTCTTCCTTCACATTCTAATCACAAAAATAGATCCATCTGTGCTTAAGGAACTTTTTAAGCCCAAACTTGAACTGGACATGAATGAACAATCATGGCGGTGAGTTGTATTTGTGCACTGCAGCACATTTTAAAGTGCAAAATGGAAACAAAAGTTCGGTATTTATTCAACTGTGATCTTATTTCATTATTTTTTTTCACATAAAATTAATACCTATGATTAATTTCTTAGATGCATCGGTTTTAACCGTTTCCCCACGTGGGCGATAGACCAGTGGACTTTATTTACCTGTGTGAGACGTTGACGATGGTTTATGTATTTTAAAAACTGCCAATAAACAACTGAAGGGGTCAGTTATTTATGAAATGTCGCGATATTTTCTTCATCTTTGAGCATTAACCCTTTAACTCCTGATGCGTCAGCGCTGACACATTCTGAATGGATGCTTTAGTTTAACCCTTATAATCTGTTCAGGTGAAATTTAAGTTCAATGAGATAAAAAAATAAGAATTATGAGATAAGAATTCAACATTATGAGATTAAAAAAATACAAATTATGAGGTTGAAGAATCAAAAATATGCAATAAAAAGGATACATTTTAAGATAAAAAAAAACAAAATTATGAGATAAAAAGTATATATTATGCAATAAAAAGTCAAAATTATGAGATAAAAAGTCACTTAACACAACCAGAATTAATCCATATATATGGCGACCCATGGTTTTTGGAGAAACGTCAGGTAAATGTGTGCAAAGGGGGGCGGCGTTTGTTGTTTCGGCCACCGCTTGTTTGTTTGTTTGTAAGTAGCTTCATGCAAAAACTGCTGGACCAATTTCTATGCAATTTTCAGTAAAGGTGCGATGTGTTTTTGTTCATTTAATTGGTTATTTTGGTTATTTTTCTAAATTTAGATTTTTATTACCCAAACCCCGTAGGGGAGAGGCATATTGTGTTATTGAGGCAGTTTGTTTGTTGGTCTGTTTGGTTGTTTGTTAGCAGCTTTACGCACAAACCATTGGACCGATTTCAATAAAATTTTCAGGAAAGGTGCGAGGTGGTCCAGAATAGATTCCATAAAATTTTGGTTAATGTAGGGCAAGGGTCAAAGGTCACAGTCACCAAAAATGTGTTTTCGCAATGATAAGACATAGGGCCAATCAGGTAAAATGTTTGCAAGGGGGACGGGATTTGTTGTGCCAGGCACCACTTTTTTTGGTTTTTAGTTTCTTTTCTTGTATTTAACTAATCGTATCACACATCTCGGTTCGGTCGTCACACATTCCTCCAAAGCTTTGGTTATAGGAGGTTATATATACATAAAGAATGGGGTGAAAGGTCAAACCTGAATGCTCACACATCTAATTCAGTCTAAACTACGTCCCATTTAATTCATGCTGTTTCACACATAATTCATGTTTTATTGCGACAGTTTACACCACTAGGTCTCAGTCGAACCATCAGGCACCTCCTCCAATCGGTCTGATTACAGAAAAAGAGGGTAGCGACCCAGATGGAAACCATACTATATTGCCAAAACGACGCCAAACGGCAATGCAGTTTTACGCGATTTTCAAAGTGCTGTAGAAAATATTAATTGACTAAAGACCAGAAGTTACTAGTTCCATTGGTTCTTCCATGTGGACGGTCTTTATGTCAGTTCAAAGTTTTGTGAAATGTGTTTTACTTTACATTTATTGCTCTATAGCAGCACATTAAGACGTAAAACTGAGGAGAAACAAACAAAACAAAACAAAAACGTTCTTTCATATTTGTATCCACACCACCAAACATCTGTTTCGATGCATATTCTTTAAATGGTCAAGTAACATGTACTGTATTTTGGGTTTGTAGAAGCTGATAACGGAATAACAGCCCATAACGTAATATTGGCCAATAATCTAATAACTGATGATAATGTAATACAGTAAGGTAACAAAAGTCCTGAATACCTATTGGCCAATAATGTAGTAATTTATTACATTCTCGGACTGATCAAAGGAAAAAAATGCAATAATTGCTCCAATAATCTCATTCATTCAATTATTGGCCTGGTAAAAAAAATAAATAAATAAATAAAAGTTTTTGCAAATACAATAACTGTGCGAATAATGTCATACATTTTTACATTATTAGCCTGGTAAAAAAATAAATACATAAAAAAAAAAAATCTTTGCAAATGCAATAATGTAATAATTTATTATGTTATTGGCCTGGTTTAAAAATAAATCATTGCAAATGCGATAAGTGTGCCAATAATGTAATAAATTAAGTTAACAACAAAAATGATTGTGTAATAACCAAGTCAATAATGTAATAAATTATTGTTATTGGCCAGAAGTTATTACAATACCAGTTCAGGACTTTTATTACATTGTTGGCCTATTACATTTTAAAAATGGTACATTTCTTACGTTATTATTACGTTATTACATTGTCGTCTCTTATGTTAATGTTTCTGGTTATGTTATCTGTTATTATGCTATTGTATTTTACGTTATAGTCAGTTATTACGCTATCGACTGTTAATACACTATCCAGACACTCCAGGATTTCGCGATGTTGCAATTTGCAACTTCAACACAAATTTAATTCATTGCGATGTTGCAGTTTTAACTGATCTCCACTACTTACCCGCAAAATGTGACCAATCTTTTGCGACATCTTGAGCTACTCCTTCCGCCTATCTTCTGTTTACCTTACAGTACAAGAGTTCGCATTTGACAACGAAAATGATGCACTAGTACCAACAGGTGCATTTGTAAGCGTTTTTGTTATCCAGGTAATATTTTGTTTGTCATATTTGAAAGGTTGTCTTAATATCTCAGTGTCTTTGTTCTATTTTTGTCAGAAACTCCCTCTACTACACAGTACACAGTACTAGAAATAATGTATTTTTTTTTTGACTGGCTGAGACATTTATATTTTACAACTTCATGTACGGTTGTGATTTCACATGAACGTTAACCTTTGAACCAACAAGTGCATTAGGGAAAAAAAATGTTTTATTGCATTATTGTAATCGTCTTAATCGTTTATTTACCATCTGGGTAAAAGGTAGTTTGGAGGACCATATCACAGTGACTTTGAATAAATTTTCCAGTAACTAAATATTTGAAATATTACTTAATTTTGACTATTTATCGCAACTTTCATTTCCTCCCACAACAGACTAAAAAGCACTGCAACTTTCATTGCAATTTTTCAGAAAAGCTCATGAAACATCAGATATTTTAGGACGAAAAAGTCTCAAAAAACGCCTATGAAATCCTGGAGGGACTGGCTATCGGCTGTAACTACATTATCGGCTTCTATAGGGCTGATTTTTTGGTGGTAGTGTGACATGATCATCAGGCGCCCGGCGAGGTGTAAGGTCCATAGCTTCAGCGACCCCGAAAAAGAATTCCCACGAGCATGTTTTTGAAGCAGCCCTTCTTTTTCATGCAGTTGTATGCGTTAGTCTAGCTGTGATTGCCGATGCCTCGCACAACACACAGTTGCTCACAGTTGTCATTAAGGAATTGAGACAGCTCTATTACACAGTCATGATGATAAAATACATTAAGAAGAACTTTTACAAATGTTGTCAAGACGACGGTTTAAATCCATGCATGTCATGCATAGATGATGCTCATCCTCTGAGGCCTGTGAAGCCCGCTGTGGAGGCGGAGTGGAGCGTGTGGAGCCGCTCTGCAGCCAGTTCATGTCCATGTAGACCTCCACACCTTTGACCTCAGGACCTGTTCTAATAAGTTCTAACCTGTTCCCAGTGCAGCCCTGCAGCCACAGCCTTCACATATTCACCCCCCCAAAGCCCTTTGTTCGCTATTTATCATGTGGCGGCCATCTTGAAAGGAAAAGGAGGTTTTGGTGGGTAAACACAGAACATTATAAACACCAGAGGAGGGTAAAGAAGCTAACTACAGTACACGTGGTTAGTTAACTACAGTACATGTGGTAAGCTAACCACAGTACATGTGGTTAGTTAACTACAGTACATGCGGTAAGCTAACTATAGTACATGTGGTTAGCTAACTACAGTACACTTCATTAGCTAACTACAGTAGCCTACATGTGCTTAGCTAATTACAGTACATTTGGTTAGCTAATGACAGTACATGCATTTAGCTAACTACAGTATATATCATTAGCTAACTACAGTAGCCTACATGTGCGTCGCTAATTACATCACATTTGGTTAGCCAACTACAGTACATGTGTTTAGATAACTGCAGTACATATAATACATGCAGTGAGCAAACTACAGTATATGTGGGTAGCTAGCTGCAGTACATGTATACTGTATGTTGACATTTTGTACATGTGTATTGTATCTGGGGTGAACAGCCTTTAATTATGTATTTATTGTGTTGTTTTTATCTCAGGATTATTTTTTAAACTTTTATGATGTTTTATGGTACAGTACTTTGGGACCATGGTGATTGTGCTCTATAAATAAAAATGGTTTGGATGCTATTAACTAACTACAGTACATGTGGTTAGCTAATTACAGTATATATGTTTAGCTAACTACAGTACATGTGGTTAGCTAACTAGTCTATATGGTTAGCTTGTTCTAGACAGGACTTTATTTTCCAGGACTTTACGACCTGTCACACAGCTGTACGATGACGATTACCAAATAAGTCTGTACATATACAAACCAATGTGACCCAGAACAGACTTGTTGGAAATCCAAGATGACGCCACATGTGAAATTAGCAAATTATCTCACTATCTAAACTATTTTTAAGCTATTGTTATTTCCAGGTGGTTGTTGAACAATGTTGCACTATATACTATATTTCCACTTTCCTTCCTCAGGAATTTTTTTTTTCGTCAATATTCCAACAATATTTCACAGATTTCTTTCTACTTTTTTTCTTTGCTTTTTTTGTTTGGATTTTTTTGTTGCATTTTTTTACAATAACCGTATGGTACACTGGACGAATACAAAACTGGACAGTCACATAGCTGCCACCGTACTCAATGCAACACTGCTCAAACGCACATAGCTAACGAATACTAAATGATCTATTACGAAGTGTGATATGTTATTGTCAGCGAACCACCAGTGTGGAGGACTAAAAGTGCCATAATTAAATAAATATAGCATTAAATAATTAATTAAATGTCTTTAATTAAAATTGGAATTAAATGCAAAAATTGTATTAACTAATTTATGGTAAAAAACAAACATTATTATTTGACTAATTCACGGTTGTGTTGCAGTGGATCATAAATGTATTTTATCTGTCAACCTCATCCATCAAAGTATGTGGGCGGGCCTTAACAGCTGTTTGGTTTCCCTGC
Organism: Siphamia tubifer; assembly: GCA_020466265.1. NCBI lineage: Eukaryota > Metazoa > Chordata > Actinopteri > Kurtiformes > Apogonidae > Siphamia > Siphamia tubifer. The sequence continues at coordinate 45,881,346 of CM035791.1, read as the reverse complement.
ACATCAAGTCAAAGCAAATGAATTTCCAGATAAAGGATTGATGTAGAGCTTGTGAACACATTCCCATACACTGGGTGACGCGATTAAACTCTGCATTTGTTTGGATACTTTAGGAAAACTAAACTTTATTGCCAACTGCTAAAACTGCCAACTGCCGCTCCGACACTCCCAATGGAGTGGAGTTAACTAGATTAGCATTAGCCCCGCCCACTGACTTTGATGGACAAGGTTGACAGATAAAATAAATGAATCACAGTGCAACACAAGGACCATAAATTAGATAAGCTCCGCCTCCTCACCCATAAAGCCCTCCATCACCAGGCACCACCCACCTCACTGACCTCCCACCGTGTCATGCCCACTTTCTCGCCCCGTCGCCCAAAACCAAGCACCAAACCTGGGGGGACAGAGCCTTTTCTGTAGCCACCCCAAACCTCTGGAACTCACTTCCCCTAACCATCTGTTACTGTTTCGAACTCAACACTTTTGAATCCCTTTTAAAAACTAATTTATTTAAGATTGATTTTAATGTTTGATTACTTTTATTCTGTCTGTTTTTAATGTGTGATTACTTTGTTTTCTATTGTTTGTTTTGGATTGTACATGGACTCTTATTGTTCTATTTTTACTTTGTAAAGTATTTTTGAGTGCCATGAAAAGCACTATACAATTAAAATGTATTATTATTATTATTATAAAATAAAGTATTAGTGAAATAGCATATGGTTTGTTTGTTTTACCTCAAATGAATTGGTATTTCAATGAATTAATGACAAATGTATGCATTTAATTCCAATTTTAATCAATTGACATATTTCATTAATTATTTTATTTATTATTATATTCATTTTGGCACTTTTAGTCCTCCATAACTTGACACCCTCTGCCGTCTCTTTGTATGTGAGGTGCTGTTATCCTTGAGACTCTGCAACCTGTCAGCATGTCTCCACCAGCGACATTGCCAAGATAATTTCCTGCACGTGTTGTGTCCTTGGTGATCAGTCAGTTGTTGGCCTGTTCCGTCGCAGTGTGATTGTCTGTTTTTGTTTTTTATTTTTTGTTGTCTATCCGTTTCGCTTCATCTTCAGTTGTGTCTCTGTTAAGGCAGCCTTAAGGTGGTGGTCAAGGCTGAAGATGCCGTTGCTCCTATTTCATGCCGCTTCGCAGCACCTGATTGGCTGCTATGAGCATGACGCTGATGATGAAAGCGATGGCGAAGGCGCATATCAGGCTCTTGCGAACGCAGGTTTGTTTGACTTGTTGCGTCGGGCTGGAACCTGCAAAAGATGATAATAATAATGGATTAGATTTCTATAGGGCTTTTCAAGATACCCAAAGCACTTTACATTATTGATCCATTATTCATTCACTCTTGCATTCTCCCTCTGGTGGTGGTAAACTATATATGTATCCACAGCTGCTCTGGCGCAGACTGACAGAAGTATTAATTTTGTGGACAGTACAAAAAAGACAGTGTCCCTGTGCTCATCTGGACCTCACAGCTGTGATGTCTTGCTATCAACAAAAGGGAGTCATTCAATAGATCATAAAATCAGAATTAAAATCCAATGAGAATTAAGGGAAGAGAAGCGATTTTAGTGCCAGACTGGAAAAATATTTAAAAAATTGTAAAAAAAAAAAAAAAATTGTTTACAGTTTTAAATTTTGACAAATGTGATAAGTTTTGTGCCTAATACTTAGATCTATCTGATGAATCGGTCAGAATTTAAACCTGTTGAGAATTGAGGGAGGAGAAGCGATTTTAGTGAATTGTGGACGATGACGATGACGGATGAAGCACGATGGCAATAACTCATCGCCACTTTGTCCAGCTGAGCTAATCATGCATTTGATACAAGCACCAACATTTGCATGACTCCCTAAGGCAATTACGTTTCCTATTGGGCAACATGAAAAACTTTGCCAGTTATTAAAGCCATTTTAAACACCTTTATTTTTATCTAATCTTTTTACCCATATTTTAACACCTTTGATTAATCTCGCCCAACATTGGTTGTGACAATGAATTCTTGAGATATCACCATGAAATTGCATTGGTATATACATATAGCTAATGGGAATCAGACGTAATGATCCATTTGAGTAAAGGTCAAAGGTCAAGGTCACAATTAACTAAAAGGTCAAAATCACATTATCCGTTATAACTCAAGAATGGACAGTCACAGAACTTTCAGATTGGTACCAAACGATGTGGAATGAAGATTTGTTATCACCTACAACCAATAGTTTTTGAGATCGCTGGAGGTCAAAGGTGACACGTCACAAAATTAACTTGTGTAACATTGTTTGTGTGTGTCAAACATAGACATATCACGCTATAACTTTATACTGGATATATATTACACGCACTGATGCATATATACACATAACAAAATTATGAATATTGCAAAAGGTCAAAGTCCCATTTAGCAGAAAGGTCAAAATCATATTATTTACTCTAATTCAAGAATGGGTTGTCATAGAAACTTGAGATTGGCACAAAATAGGGGCGAGATTAGGCATTCTGTGAATACTAGTTTAGATTCTGTGTCCTCTCACTTTCACTTGAGGTGCAATTTTGCGCCTCACATTGACTAGTTAGCCATATTAGCTAACCATATGTTCACACTTTTTTTTTTTTTAATTCAGGTTTCTTTTTTCACCCCTGAAGTCCAGGTACTGTAAAGTCAGTATTATCACTATGACGACCAGCTACTGTAAAATGACGGTGCAGCACCACCACTGAAACTATTTATTTCTCTGTGCTCTGAGACATCAACAGGAATTACTAGATCACTGTCAAGGCGAGATTATAGTGTCCCACGACATAAACCTACATTTACTAAATCATCCTTTTCTTCTGTAGCCACAAATCAGTGGAATAATCTCCAAACAGAAATAATATCCTGTGCAAACTTTAAGTCTTTCTCGTGTTTGGCAAAGAAACAGATTTTATTAACTCAATTATGCATGCATGGTTAAAAAAAAATAAAAAAGGGTAAACTTGAATAAATATGGCAGGGTGTAGGGTAGCTGCCCCTCCGTGTGTTTAGTTGGTTGGATATTTTATTGAATGCTGTGTGCCTATGGGGGGTAGGTTTTGTGTGGGAATGTTTGGACATATTGATCACACAGTATTTAGCGTGTATATTTGGACTGTGTGGTATGGAGTGTGTGTGTGTGTGTGTGTGTGTGTGTGTGTGTGTGTGTATGGTGGGGGGATAGTATTATGCGGGGGTTTATCGTGTGTGTGCTTGAGTGGGTGGATGAATGGGTGTTTTGTGTGGGTATGTGTGTATTTGAAAACACTGCTGCTCTGTTTTTTTGTTAGTTTTTTTTATCTTATCCATGTCTTTTAACTGGTCCTGCTGTCGCAAACTGTTTTATTGATATAAACTGGTGCTGTCTATCTGTATATTTTACTATATATGTTATGTATGTTGCATTTTATTTGTATTTTATGTTATTATATCAACCTGCCGAAGGGACTACAAGCAGAAATTAGCAGGGAATGCTACAACCTGGTACAGACATCTCTGCTTCACCACAATGGTTAATGTTTATATGTACACTGTCCCTTTTAAATAATAAAATAATAAACTATAAATAAAATCAGTAATATCACTATAACAACGGAGGTACTGTAAAGTCAGTACTATCGCTATGGCAACCAGATACTGTAAAGTTAATACTATCGCTATGACGACCAGCTCCTGTAGAGTCAGTACTATTGCTATAGCAAGCAGATACTGTAAAATCAGTACTATTGCTATGACGAACAGCTCCTGTAAAGTCAGTACTATTGCAATGGCAACGAGCTACTGTAAAGTCAGGACTATCGCTATGACAACCAGATACTGTAAAGTCGGTACTAGTGGAAACGCATCAATACTGAACCAAGAACAAGTGTTTCCAAACACGACAAGCCCTGCCCTTCGCAAATGTTTTACCTGATTTGCCCTTATATATTCTAATTGTAAAAACAAAATTTTGATGACCTTGATATTTGATCTACATTCACTAAAATTTATCTGAGCTTTTCTGGATTACCTCGACAGTTTTCCTGAAAATTTCATGAAAATTGGTCCAGTAGTTTTTGTGTGAAGTTGCTGACAAACACAAACGACCAAAGAATGGGGGAAAAAAAATGATACACTCAGCTTTCTTTCAGGGGGCGGGGTAATAAAAACCTATTCCACCATGAGTTATTTAACGCTTGAAAGTCGTCTGATGTTAGTTTTCAAATGACGGAGCTAATCACGAATCCTTATAATTACATGAACACATTTACAGCTGAGGAAAAGTAGTTTCTACACCTGTATGATACGTCGCTGCACTCGGATTGAAAAGATGATTGGAAAAATAAACAAATGGAATTGCACGTGGCCGCCATATTAAAAAAACTCCTCATCAAAAACCTCACACTGGTACAGTGCAGCTGCATAATAATCTAAATAATCATTAAAATCAGTCATAACCTAAATAAACATTAAAAACAGACATAATAATCTAAAATAATCATTAAAACAGACATAATAAATTAAATAATCATTAAAACAGACATAATAAATTAAATAATCATTAAAAACAGACATAATAATCTAAATAATCATTAAAAACAGACATAATAAACTAAATAATCATTAAAAACAGACATAATAATCTAAACAATCATTAAAAACAGACATAATAAATTAAATAATCATTAAAAACAGACATAATAATCTAAACAATCATTAAAAACAGACATAATAAACTAAATAATCATTAAAAACAGACATAATAATCTAAATAATCATTTAAAAACTGACATAATAATCTAAATAATCATTAAACTAAATGAACATGAACTCAAACCCCCTCTTTAACCCCTGCACATAAAATAAAACACAATGGGTAAAATAATTGCTGCCCGTCTGCTGCATTGTGTGATGCAGCAGACGGGCACTGATCATCAGTCTGTAGAGTTGAATTTAACACTGCATCTGTGACTTTTAACTCTACTGTTAGAGTTGGTTTTCTCTCCATAGAGCTGTAAACACTTTATCCAGTTTCAAATGGCTTGACTTGTTTTTCTATTGTTTTATCACCGGGGTATTTTTGCTGTAAAACTGTATCATTTCCTTGTAAACTTATTCTGTTTGTGAATTACTTGGAGATTTTCCACTTTTGCAGAGAGTGTCATTTTGTGTCACGGGTGAACAAAGAGCAGTCGGGACAGGAAACAATGACACCGTTTGCTTTGCACAGTTGCTTAAATAATGAAAGGGCTGTCAAAAAGGGCCTAGCATTTCAGTTTGGGAGAACATATGGAGGCTGTTAATGGGAGAAACTGGCATCTCTGCCCTTTGTCACATCTACTTCTCTGTGTAATTACTGGATATTTGCATAAAACAACGCAACAAGAAGTTCAATTCATACTAAATAACCTAAGATTAATTGATGTTCTAACTCACGGGTAGTAAACTCGCTTCTGTTCAAGTGGCCACATTCAGCCCAGTATGATCTGAAATGTCCAAAAATATAAGAATAGGATGAGAACTTATAAATGTCAACTCCAAGGTTTTCTGTTTTTGACTGTATTCTGCAGCAGCTCTCCTGTCGTCCTCAGGTCAACATGACCTGCCACTGTGTTAAAAATAATAATAATAAAATGACCTAAACAGGGGGTTTTCAAATAGTGGATGGGGCCTCCGCTGGGGGGGGTATCAGAGGATGTCAGGGGAGGTGCAACATGAAGACAAAACAAAACAAAATTGAATAATAAAAAAGAAAAAATGTGTTAAGGACATCCCAAAATAACAGCTCAAGTGAAAGTGAGAGAGGACACAGTCTGGGGCGAGCGACAAATGGAGGAAGTCTGAGCCTGTTATTAGCTAATAATCAGCTAATAAACAGCTTAGCTTATACATGTGTGTTTGTTTGTTTGTTTGTTTGTTTGAGTTTATTTGAGCAGATTACATATCTTGTAACAGTACAAGTTATAGTGATTATATAATGACATCTCAACAGGAGTAGGCTGAAGCAGAGTTGCTTATTTTTGCCTACCCTCATTCCATAGTCACAACCCATACATTCATACTTAAACAAAAAATATATAAACGGAAAAATAAATAACTTGTTTGAAATGCATGGTTAATTCATTGCTTTCATCTCTCTACATTTTAGAGAGATGAGAGCACATATGTGACACATATGTGTGTGCATATGTATATATATATATATATATATATATATATATATATATATATATATATATATATATATATATACTCATACTCGTCTCCCGCTTCATTTGGGTCACGGGGGCAGCAGCCTCAGCAAACTACCCCAGACTTCCCTCACCCCAGCTACCTCAGACAGCTCCTCCACAGGAATCCCGAGGCCGTTCCCAGGCCAGCCGAGAGATAGAATCCCTCCAGCCTGTCCTGGGTCGACCCCGAGGTCTCCTTCCGGATGGACATGCCCAGAACATATACATATGTATATATATATATATATATATATATATATATATATATATATATATATATATATATATATATATATATATTTCTTGGCAGAGTAATGAAGGATTAAAAAAAAAAACAATGAAATACTGAAACAGGTTACGTGAACCTTTTTCACTCCTTCATAGATAGTTTTGGTGCCACTGGCTGTTTAGGAAGTGGGTGTGACATCTCAACACATGGTATGGATATTTATATTTTATATATATATATATATATATATATATATATATATATATATATATATATATACATATAGGAGTGCTTTTCCTTACTGTCTATATCCACCTGGCAGTCCTCAGGGTTCTCTATGTGGTTCTCCTCAGTCATGATGATGTTCTCGATGTCTTTCATGGACAGATGATCACAGAAGGTGTCGTACAGGAGCCTCTTCAGCTCCTCCACCGTCAGCTTCTGCATGTCACACTGCACACACACACACACACACACACACACACACACACACACACACACACACAACACACCAAACCAACAGGAACAGCAGTGGATGGAAACAGGTTTAACTCCTATTAGTGTTGAATTGGTGGTAACACTTTACACAGATCAGTAATGAGGTGATAATTCTATTTTAATTTTGATGTAATTTCATAGTAACAATGCTTTTGTAACTGCTTATTACAAGTAATTTCCATTCAGTTTCCAGGTAATAGCGATGCAAATAGTTTTCATTTCAAATATAATAAAATGGTAATTATTTTAAATTAATCTCTAGTTACTGAAATAATGAGTCCAGGATTTACTTTTATTTCTTTAATGACCTGAAAAACAAGGAGATAATTTCCAGGAAAATCTACAGCATCAGGGCAGTAAAATATATTATCACTTGTTTCCACCCAATTACTTAAATATTAATAAGAAAGAGACCGAATCAAGTCACTGCAGTCGTAAGATGGTAAAAAAGATATGTTCCCGTAACTACACTGGAACAACTTAATGCCATTTAATGGAAATTACATGGTATCAGAGCTGTAAAATGCACTATTGCCTCTCCCTACTTAATTACTGAGCTGTGTTGATAATTATTACCATGAAATTACATTAAAATGCCCATAGAAATGTACACATTAATGATACTGTTTACATCACCATTAGCTGGAAACTGCAAAGTAAATGCACTAAAAACTGCATGGATAATACATGTAATAAGTGATTACAAAGGCATTATTACATTAAAATGACCATAGAATTACCACCTTATTAGTGTTATCGAATTGTCTGTATGAATTTATTTTACCACAATTACAAGAACAATTAGAATTTAAAATTATTGGTTTTATATCAACTCTTGACAAAAATTCTTCCAGATCCTGGAGGAGCTTCTTAATTCTTAATTTTAACCCTTTAATGCGTACTGGTCACTACAGTGGACACTAGGGATGGGAAGATTATCCAATATGTGTTGATATGCCGATGCATGTGCACGATCTGACTGTGTCGGTCGAGAAGCTGCGACTGAATGAAAACTTTACAATGATATCACAATGCATTGGTTTGCAGTGATGACATTTGATCCGTTCAACAGAATATAATCTTAGTTGCATTTAAAAATGTTTCTCTTTCTTTCAGAAAAGTTTTTCTTTATCGACCCACGTTAACATGCGCTGTGGATTTGCAGATGTGTTCACTGTACAGGACAGTATAAGCTCCACCCACCACTGTACAGGACAGTATAAACTCCGCCCATCATCGTACAGGACAGTATAAGCTCCGCCCACCACCGTACAGGACAATATAAACTCCGCCCCTCACTGTACAGGACAGTAGAAACTCCACCCATCACCGTAAAAGGACAGCATCAACTCCGCCCACCACTATACAACACAGTATAAGCTCCGCCCACCACCATACAGTACAGCATAAGCTCCGCCCACCACTGTACAGGACAGTATAAACTCCGCCCACCACCATACAGTACAGCATCAGCTCCGCCCACCACTATACAACACAGTATAAGCTCCGCCCACCACCATACAGTACAGCATAAGCTCCGCCCACCACTGTACAGGACAGTATAAACTCCGCCCATCACCGTACAGTACAGCATCAGCTCCGCCCACCACTATACAACACAGTATAAGCTCCGCCCACCACCATACAGTACAGTATAAGCTCCGCCCACCACCATACAGGACAGTATAAACTCCGCCCACCACCATACAGGACAGTATAAACTCCGCCCATCACCATACAGGACAGTATAAGCTCTGATTAAACTGATAAAAATGTGAATCACTCATTTTTCTGGAATAAAATAAATCGTGTATCTCTGACTGAAATAAAAAGGCAGGTTTGAACTAGATGTAAGTCAGTAAATCCTTGTAAAGTTGCCAAATGACAGCGTGTGCCTGTTGGAAGTCTGGGCTGTTCATCATTCTTACCAGTGTGACCTGCGGCGCTGCGCCATATCCTACTATTCTCTTACATAATGTGAATATGTGAAACTATGCAGCCTTTGCAACGCTCCCCTGGGATTTTGGAGTCTCCCAGCAGGTGTCTTTGGCTCTTCTTTTCTTGGTGTACTGCACCGAGCAATCCCATAAGCCCCCTCTGCATTTCACATTTCATTTGGAGTCTGACTTTCTGACAGTCGCTGTGAAATCATTATCACACCAGAACAACAAAGGCGGCTTTGACACCAGCTACATCCCATTCATTTTCATCCCACTGTTAACGTGAGCAGTTGATTATCTAATGAGGTGTCGGTAAATAAATTTAACAACAATTTTCATTACGGAACGCTAATAAGGTGCTAATTTTATGGTAATGTAACGTGAGGGTTTGTTGGTGGTTTAGGGCGCACTCTTTATAAAATGACACTGCAGGATGAAGACAGATTTCTGTAGAACAGTGCTTTACTTTGCACACATTCCTCTAATGTTCCAACACTTCCTGACAACTAACCACTCACATGACTCAACCAGCCAATCAGGAGCCAGCAGCACCTACTGTAGATCAGTAAATGTGATCCAGAAAGACAGATTCAATAGGTAATACAAATGACCCACCTATAACAAATGATTAAATAATTAAATATGTAAATCATAATTCTGTAAACATACAGTAAATGGTCTATAGGTGAACATTGGAAATATATATTTTTAAATAAAAAGTCTAAATTATGTGATAAAAAGTAAAAATTATGAGATAAAAAAGTCACATGATTCCAACCAGCCAATCAGGAGCCAGCAGCACCTACCGCAATTAAATGTGTGAATTATAATTCTGTAAACATAAATGTAAATGGTCTATAGGTGAACACTGGCAATATATATATATATATATATATATATATATATATATATATATATATATATATATATCTTTTTTTTTTTTTAATTTATTTATTTATTTTTAAATTATTTATTTTTCAATAAAAAGTTAAAATTATGAGATAAAAATCCCAAATTATGACATTAAAAAGTCTAAATTATGCAATAAAAAGTAAAAAATTATGGGATAAAAAGCCAAAATTAAGAGATAAAAGAGATAAAAACCAGCCAATCAGGAGCCAGTAGTTTCTAGTATAGATCAGCAAATGTGATCCAGAAAGACATATTCAACAGGTAATACAAACTACCCACCTATAAAAAATGAGAATAATTAAATGTGTAGATCATGATTCTGTAAACATAAACATTTTTTACAGTGTAGAATAATAAACACCTTCCAAAAAACGGAGTCAAAGTCGGTGCCGTTGAATTTATCTGGTAATCCAGCTGCCGTCAGTTTTGGGCCCAGAAGGGTGACGAACTCCTCAAAGTCCACCTGTCCGTCACCTGCAGAAAAAAACAACAGCTGGTGTTTACGGAAGAGCCACAATAAACAACATTTAGTCCAGTTTAATAAACAAAAACACAAACAATATGTGACTGGGACTCATTAAACCCAAGTGTGTGTGTGTGTGTGTGTGTGTGTGTGTGTGTGTGTGTGTGTGTGTGTGCGCGCACATGTGACTTTGTGTGTATGTGTGTCTGCGAGTTTGTGCATGCAACTGTGTGTGTGTGTGTTTGTGATTTTGTGTGTTCGACTGTGTGTGTGTGTGTGTGTGTTTGCGACTTTGTGTGTGTGTGTTTGTGTGTGTGTGTTTGCGACTTTGTCTGTGTGTGTGTGTGTGTGTGTGTTTGCGACTTTGTGTGTGTGTGTGTGTGTGTTTGCGACTTTGTGCGTGTGTGTGTGTGTGTTTGCGACTTTGTGTGTGTGTGTGTGTGTGTGTGTGTGTGTGTTTGCGACTTTGTGTGTGTGTGTGTGTGTGTGTGTGTGTTTGCGACTTTGTGTGTGTGTGTGTGTGTGTGTGTGTGTGTGTCTCACCGTCCATATCTAGTCTCTGTATAATGACTTCCAGCTCCACCTCGTTGGGCATGTATCCCAGTGAACGCATGGCCATTCCCAGCTCCTGTTTGGAGATGAAACCGTTCCCATCGCGGTCAAACACTTTGAAGGCCTCACGGATCTCTGCAAGAAACACACACACACACACACGCACACACACACGCACACACACACGCACACACACACACAAAAGGAGTTGAAGTGTTTATAGTAGAACAGGATATGAAAGCAGGAAACGTTCCAAGCACCAAAGACACATTTGTTCTGCCGCATCAACACTTGACTCATACTTATACAGTGTTTGGCGGCTTTAGCAGAACAAATTCCACCAGTAGAACACAAATAAATACAACTAAAATAAAAATAAACCTCTTTAATCCATAAAAACCCAGTGCTACTTTTGTATCAGTTTCCACAGGTGTGTCGTTTATTCATTTAGTCTGGACAGAATGGCACCAGTGGAACTGAAAGTGAAACCTGGTGCTCATTTTAGACATTGGTGGTGGGGGGGGGGTGGGGGTTTGCCTTCTGTCCGTCTGCGCCGTCAGAGTGCTTTTCATATTAATTTTCTCGTTGTTTTTATATTGAATTTTAAACTCCTATGTTTAGAGGAGTGTTTCCATGAATGTTCTACTTTTATTTAAAAAAACAAAAAAGACAAAAACAAATCACATTTATTTGTTATTTTAAAAAATTAGTAAGTCATGTTCAATTCCAGTCTGATGTTTCCTTCAACACAGAATGATTCCAGCCTCTTCCACACAGTGACAAAAACCATCTAATAATTCACAACTGTTTTTACCTTTTTTTCTGTATCGGATCGGAATCAGCAGATACTAAAATATCAGATATAAGTGTTGGATCGGTGCATCCCTAGTCAGCTATGTATGTATATATATATATATATATATATATATATATATATATATATATATATATATATATATATATATATATCCCATTATATCTTAAATTTAAATGTTAAAAAAAAGCAAATGCAAACTTAAGTGGAGATAATTAATTTCACTATAACACAGACAATAGTTTTTTCTTTTTTGTAGGGCAGTCAACTGGTTAACATTTTTTTAATCATATTATTCTCTGGATTGATTTTGATTAATCATGATTAAAACACTTAATGTCAGGCGACTGTTTTGTCTCTGGTTTTTCCCCCAAAATACACAAAATTGTGGTGAAAGAAATATACAAAACATGTTAAAAATCCAATAATATAATTAACAAAAAAATAAACTAACACAAAAAAAGTCATGAAATATCCAAGACATATAGAAAACCTAAAATCTAAAATCTGGAAAAAACACCATGTGATAAAATATTCAAAATGTATCCAAAAACATGAATTTAAACAGTATATGGGATAAACATGTTTATTCAACAGTTTAAAAGAAATGACTTGAAACAAAGCAATGATTACATTTAATTGTGTTTTCATTCTTATTCAGATTAACCATGATGACGGATTAATGAGTTAACTTGTTAATTTTGACAGAGTTGAGTTTGTGTGTGTGTGTGTGTGTAATGTACATCCATTCAGGGCTGAAACGTACTGCACAAGAGATGCTCAGACTAGTGGTGACATAAAAACTTCCTTCATCTAGAAAAGTTAGATCTTTTCACAGGCGAACGATGGACATTTTTCTTCCAAAAGTATAAGAAAATAATTCAAAGGTTTAAAAAAATAATGATCCTGAAGAAGAGATTTGGAGATTTTTCTCAGATATGGTGCAAATCAGAATATATTAAAGACACAATGAGATCACACACACACACACACACACACACACACACACACACACACACACACACACACACACACACACACACACACACACACACACACACACTTACTTACTGGTTCCTCAGTAAATTGTTGAAAAAAAAAAAAAACCTAAAATAAAACCTAAAATATAGTGGTGGAAAAGGTCTCCATGCATTTGTACTATATTTAAAAATCCTTCAGTCATTCAACTGTACAAAGTACTGTTCTATTCACACCCACATGCTCTTTCTGCACATGCTCAGTTCTATCCGGGTCAGAACTGGATGTTTCAGTAGAAAATCAAACAAATGAACGACACGTTCAAATTGTCAAGAATTTACTTTTATTTTTTTCTTAACAATAAACCAAAAAAAGCCAAAGTCTTGAACCAATATAATAAATTTTTGACTAATAATGTTATAATTTATTCCATTATTGGCCTCTTAAAAAATAAAAAATAAAATAAATCTTTGCAGATGTAATAATTGAACCAATAACAGAATATATTCTTACATTTCTGGCCAGTAGTTATTACGATATCGATTCATTACTTTTATTACATCATAGATCAGTTATTATGTTGTTGTCATTTTTAAAAAGAGCACATTTATTACATTATCAGCTGTTATTACTTTATTTACTGTTATTATGTTATTAGCCAATTATTACGTTATTTGCTGTTATTGCATTTACACTTATATCATCGTCTGTCATTACATTATTGGCCCATTGCACACATGTACTACATTATCAACTGTTATTACATTATCAACTGTTATTACTTTATCAGCTGTTATTACATTATCAACTGTTATTATGTTATCAACTGTTATTACATTATCAACTGTTATTACATTATCAACTGTTATTACATTATCAACTGTTATTACATTATCAACTGTTATTACTTTATCAGCTGTTATTACATTATCAACTGTTATTACATTATCAACTGTTATTACATTATCAACTGTTATTACGTTATCGGCTGTTATTACGTTATCGGCTGTTATTACATTATCGGCTGTTATTATGTTATTACATTATTGACTGTTATTATATTATTAGCCAGCTGCTACATTATCTGCTGTGATTACATTATTACTTTATTACCAGTTATTATATTATTGGCTGTTATGTTATTGGCCTGTTACATTTTCAAAGGGCACATATATTACATTATCGGCTGTTATTACGTTATCGCTATTGACGTCTCTTATTACATTATTAACTGTGTCTACATTATCACTGTTGTCAGATTTTATTATGTTAGTGGCTGTTGTTGGTTGTTATTACATTATCGGCCATTATTACATCATCACTGCTGTTGGCTGATATGTTATTAGCTGTTATTACATTATCGGCTGTTATTACGTTATTGCTATTGGCAGCTTTTATTACATTATTACCTGTGTTTACATTATCAGCTGTTACTGCATTATCACTGTTGTTGGTTGATATTACATTATCAGCTGTTATTACACTATCTGCTATTATTATGTTGTTGAGTGTCATTACATTATCGGTCATTATTACGTTACCACTGCTGTCGGCTATTTTATTATTAACTGTTATTACATTATCAGCATGTACAGAGTTAACTAACACTTACAATGTGCTTCCATCCAACACAAACTTGACAAACAGTGACGCACCAACACTAATCTGGACTTATAATAACCCAACCAGACTCATACACTGTAAAACATTTTCAAAAATCCAACCAATGACGTGCTGTTATTTACTCCAGCAGCCGAACACGACGGTAATAAAGTCGTTTTTGTGACGGTAGAGGGAAGTTTTGGAACAAACTTGAATATTTTATTAGCCTCAACAGTGTGTGTGTGTGTGTGTGTGTGTGTGTTGAAACACTTGAAGGAACTACGCTGATTATTTTTACAGCGCTTGTCAGGTGGACGACTGAATTTGTCGGAGCCGTTGCCCGAGGCTCTGATGGGAGATTCGAAGTCTGAGAAAGTGACCCGTGTGATGCTATCACACTTATCGCAGTATGCAGTTGTAGAGAACAAACTAATCCCACTCTGAGGTTCTGAGTGCAGGAAGGCTTAGCAAACACATGTCCTGAGTTGCATCATGGGACATGTAGGAATTGGTGGTTTTGAAGCTTGACCTACAAAAACTGCTCTCTTCATCTACTTTATTTTTCTTTTTTTCCCCCACAGCAGTTGCAGATTTTGATGTTTTGAAAAGATGTGGAAGCTATATGTAAATGATGGTTGTGTTGTGATTTAATTATGTATGTATTTATTTATTTATTTATTTATTAACATGCGTCTATGAAACTGGTCTTAAAAACAGGACATGGTGTAGAAGCTGATCATGTAATAACAATAAATAAATAAATAAATAAATAAAAAAAATGGACAATAAATAAAATGGACAAATAACTTAGTAATTTGTCCATTTTTAAAATTTAATAGGTCAGTAATGTAATAAAAGTCCTGAACTGATACTGTAATAACTTATGGCCAATAATGCAATCATTTAACACATTATTAAATCAATTATTACAGTTGCCAATATATATTTTTACCAGGTCAATAACATACTAAATTATTGTTATATTATATTATTATATTGGTTCAGGTGTTTTATTACCTATTATTTCATTACCTATTATTGGCCTATTACATTTGAAAAAGTACAAATGTATTATTTTATTGGAGTTATTACATTATTGGTTTTTGCACATACGGCTAAAAATTAAAACCAGATGTAGATGAATGTTATTAAGCAAGTTTGGAAGCACTTTAGGTTTATTTAATATTTTTGTACTGAATTCAGTCCACAAAAGGAAAAGCAATATAGTATGATTATTTAAATTTTTTTTGCGTTCATCTAAGGTCAACATTAAGTCCGTTCTGGGGGAATATGTGTCTATTTTTGTCTTTTATTATTGAGTCTGAAAACAATCTGGAAAAGTGTAGTGGTGGGTGTTCCGATTCTTTGTTGGGAACTAGTTCTCGTTATTTTGGTTAGCTAAAGGATTCCTAGTTTGTTTGTTCATTCGTTGTGCTGCACAGGTCTTCCACATGAACAACATGAAATGATTCTTGAGTCTGTGTGAGTGTATGACTGAAGTAATGCTAACGTTAAGACTGCGTAAAGTTGGTGTGTTTTGTTTTCACATATACTGCTTGTGGTTTTAATAGTTATAATAATAATAATAATAATAATAATAATAATCTTTATTTGTATAGCACCTTTCATACAAACACTGTAGTTGAAAAAATACATTACACAAAATAAACTGATTATAAGTAAGAAATAAATCAATAAATAAGAAATAAAATTACAGATGAAATTACAAGAGTACAAAATAAACTGATCATAAAATTTCAATAAACGACTTCACATTGATTAACAAAATAAACTGATTATACATAAGAAATAAATCAATAAATAAGAAATAAAATTACAGATAAAATGTCATTTGATTACGCAAAGAGTATACAGAATGTAAAGAAACGGGTCACAAAATTTTACAATGTTTTGTAGAAACACGTACCATCGTATGGCTAAGTCAGATAGTCATGAGCTTACTAACATACATACGACTGAAAACAGGGAACAGACAATCACTTTGCGTCCTTCATTTCAAAGATTTGCTCAAAAGAACCAATTTATTGACAAAAGACACAACACTAGAAAAGTGCCAAATACCAAAAAGAACCCAGTTTCATTGAAGCTAGGCATTTGGTAGCCTAGTAAACTAGCCCGCCTCTGGTGGCAAAACATATTTTTTCCTAAATCGTTGGTCTAGCGACACTCCATAGAGCCTCAGTCAGGACCACTTTAATTTTACTGATCCAATCACAACGCTCCATTTGTGTAGCAAGATTGTAGGGCGGGGCTTAGCACAATGATAACAGGGTTGAAGAAGAACGAACTTATATCTAGTCTATGTTGGATATTTTTCCTCCACTGTTAGCAGTGTGTTAACGTTATTTAGCCTAGCCTATATGATGTTAAAACAACCAGAGATATGCTAGTTTAGCTTAGCTTTCGTTGCTCTGTATACGTCACATTGTTCGTTGCTCTGCGCTGGCCTATTACGTGCAGAACAGCCGTTGATCCCACCTGTATGCTTGAGCTCAGTCTATGGATCATCTTCAGACTATAAATTCATATCGTAGTCATGCTGGCCCGGCTACCCACTTGGCAGATGTCGTTTAGTTTTGCCCAAATTGTACGAAATGATGTTGAAAAGTGTCAGGAACAGCAAAAGTATTTAATTTGCAAGAAGGAAAAGCGCTTTAGCTACAGAAAATCAAACATTCCATGGAAAGATGTTGCAGTAAGACAAAAGGTTAAGTTGAGCCAGACGGAATCCCTTCATTTATATGCATTATCATCCACCATCGCATCACGACAATGTTAGATTTGTCAAATCCTCACGTCACGCAGGCCTCGAAAGCACACAGAAGAACAGAGCTGGAGATGAATGTTAAGATACAGATGATGCACAGACTTAATCTGCAGAAAATCATATGTTCTCTGCATAATGTCACTAATCTTATATTGGCCAGAATAAAAACCTGCAAATGCACCATTGAATAATACTGTCACGTTTAGATTTTTGAAGTTTCTGGGGGGAAAAGAAATTTAAGTTTGAAAATTACAAAATGTAAAAGGAAGGTTTTAATCAATAATAAAAAAAAATAAAATAAAAAAAAAAGCGGTGCCTCGCAAATATTTTAGCTCTTAATGGACATCTCGCTCGAAAAATGTGAGACTATGCCTTTGACCTTTCAAAGCCACTCAAGGTCAAAGGTCATGGTGCCATTTCAGAGCCTACTTGTAGTTTCCTACCTGTCAACAATTGGAATCGAATACTTATCACCAGTCTTTTTGAAGTTACGACCATTTAAAGTCACGTGACCTTCATTTTGACCACACAAGGTCACTCAAGGTCAAAGGTTGTGACCCCATTTTGAAGCTCATGCCAGGTTTCGGATCTGTCAATAACAGTAACTGAGTACTTATTAACACTCTTTTTGGAGTTGAGACTAACTAATACTCTATTAGTCCATTGTAGTTTTTAGGTATTAATCCAGTGACCCCTGACCTCTTGGGTCAACAATAGGTCAAAATCTTTACACACAAGATGCAGAATTGAAAGACCAACATTTTGGTGCTCAATGGAAGTCTGTAA
This sequence comes from Siphamia tubifer, assembly GCA_020466265.1. Classification (NCBI taxonomy): domain Eukaryota; kingdom Metazoa; phylum Chordata; class Actinopteri; order Kurtiformes; family Apogonidae; genus Siphamia; species Siphamia tubifer. The sequence continues at coordinate 45,863,531 of CM035791.1, read as the reverse complement.
AACGAATAATTCAAAAGTTAAATCCCAATTTTTTTTTGGATCTTTATTGTGACCTAGAGCAGGAGTGTCCGGCAGGTTTTAAATATTTCCACTTCCACATGAGTGAGTTAACCCTTTGACAAAAACAGCCAAAGTCATCAATAAAATGAACAAAAATGAAAAATAAAGTAACAAAATAATTGGTAACATGAACAAAGTAAGACACAAATGGAACAAAATGAAAGAAAAAGAATAAAACAAAAAAAAAACAAAATGTAGAAAAATAAACAAAATGAGCAAAAAAATTAACAAATATTTACAAAATTATAAATAACGTGAATTTTTTTTTCTTTTTTTTTTTTTAAGGAGTTGTATTTTGACACTTTTGAACAAAACTCAGTAAAAACAGAGTAAATCAATAGTAAGAGCAAAAAAAGCTACTGTATATGCTAAACTGAGTATACAAAAATGAAAAGACACTTTCTGATTGGTCTATCTCTGATCATTGCAATAAACAAAATCTTTGGTAACCTTTGACCTACATTCACCAAAATGTTATGGGATCTATTCTGGTCCACCTCACACCTTTCATGAACATTTCATTGAAATTGGTCCAGTAGTTTTTGTGTAAAGTTACTGAAAAACAGACAAAAAAAGGGACGAAAGAAGCACAGATCACCCCCCCCCCCACACACACACACATACACACACACACACACACACACACACACACACACACACACACACACACACTGATCGCCACCAAACTTTTATAACTTTTTCCTTGTCTTAGTATCAATATTTTCTGCAAATTTCAGCCAAATCTGTCCATGACTTTTTGAGTTATCTTGAGACAAACCCCAAAAAACAAATAAATCAAAAACAATACTGTCCTACAAAGTAAAAAGGCAGTAACTGCACAGACACCAAACTGAGAAAAATGACCTTAAAGTTCTGTTGTTCAGCCCCAGGTAGATTATTGAACATGAGGCAGTTATTGTTACTGCATATTACCTAGTTCTACAAAAAACACAGCGTGCCTTATATATGGATTAATTCTGGTAGTGCTTAGTGACTGGGTATTTAGACTAAATAACAATTTAGACTTTTTATGGCAAAATTTTGGCTTTTTATTTGATAATTTTGACTTTTTATGTCAGAATTTTGACTTTTTATGTCAGAATTTTGACTTTTTATGTCAGAATTTTGACTTTTTATCTCATCGTTTCTACTTTTTGTCTCACGATTTTGACTTTTTAGCTCATAATTTTGACTTTTTGTCTGATAATTTTGACTTTTATCTGATCAATTTGTCTTTTTATTTCATGATTTGACTTTTTGTATCATAATTTTGGCTTTTTATCTCATGATTTTAACTTTTTATCTCATGATTTTAACTTTTTATCTCGATTTTAACTTTTTATCTCATGATTTTAACTTTTTATCTCATGATTTTAACTTTTTATCTCGATTTTAACTTTTTATCTCATGATTTTTACTTTTTATCTCTAAATTTTGACTTTGACCTTATAGCTATATGAGAAACCTTCATAAATACCATTCATTGACAGTTCGCTTTATAGTGTGGAAAATACAGTAATGACATAATCTGTTTCAGTCTAATACAGTGATTGACTGTAAATTATTGGGGCAGGGTCCTAAATGGACATTGGTAAAAACACAGTAATGGTCTTTACTGCCTTTTTACTTTGTTTTACTAGTACTTTTTGTAGTTACTGCACAAACACTCAAACATATTTCTCCAATACGACAGACATTTGAGATGAGATATGTTATTACATGACAAAGAATGATTTTACTGTTGCAAAAAAAATACAATAACTAATTTCTGTCAAAAAATGCAGTTATTGCCTTTTTGCTTTATAGGGTAGAATACAACTTTGCAGTTTAGGGGGGGTGGTAACAAAACAAGTAGTGAACAGTGGCTCTAAATAATGCAGAACTGTTCTCCGCTGTGTAACTGACGGGCAATAACAAGCTACTGGGTGGGCAAAGTAAATATTCAAGAGTGGATTTAAATGAGTTTCCCTTCTCACTTTACAGCCAATTAGCTGTTGTTAGCTTCCTAAAGTGTAGCGCTAAATAAACTTTATAAATACACCACTGAGCCCAAACCTTGTAAATGGGAAGTGCCGCTCCAGTGATTTACTGGAATGTCACAGCGGCAACAAATGGCCGAGCCTCAGGCCCAAATCTACAACGTGACATTCTGCGGCAAATATTTCACAAGGAAAAACACAACAAATAACGACAGCAAAAAAAATAAATAAATAAGAGTAAATGTATATGTGTGTTTGTCTATAATGCAGTAGCGCTGCGGCAGGAAATGGCTCATTGTAACCGAATCCAAAGAACTGGGACAAAGATACTATCACACATTCCAGTGGATTACATCTGAGTAAATAAAGTAAATATCCCAGTGTAAAAAAAATAAATAAATAAAAAAATCCAGTGTCAGAGGATTTTAATTCTTTCAGAGTTATTCCAACAACAGAATAATATTTAACCAGATAACTTCCAGTGTTGGTGAAAATAATTGGAGTTAACAGAGGTTCTACACTGTCATATATGCAGTGTTAAAATGAAGTGATTCTCTCAGAGTTAATTGTTAAAAAAAAAAAAGAGAGAGAGAGAAGCCCCGCCCACTAACCTCTGCGCTCAGACTGAGTGACAAGTTGAACATTGAAAAACTATGGCAAGTTTTTCTAAATAAACTCTGGCTTTTATTTATTTTTATTTTTTTCATTCAAACAGAATCTATGCAAGAATAAAGGTACGTCATGTTTTCAAATACTTAAAAATCAACACTCTTTGGAGTAATTTATTCATGAACATGTAGTGTTAAGTAGGTTTAACACTGGAAAAGTTATTTCTCAACAAACTTTTCAGTGTTGAATGTGAATAACACTATGGGTGTTACTTGTCACGTATTGTGAAACTTGTTTGATACTAATTAGTGTCAAATATTAACTCTTACTCATGTAAAGTTGACTCTGGAAATGTAATTCTAGGTTCAGTGTAAGTTTTATATTCTGTAGATATGGACCATTTGAGTTTGCCCCTCACATATAACATAGTTAGCTAACCACATGCACTGTAGTTAGCTAACCGCAAATACTGTAGTTAGTTATCTACAGAATACACAGTTAGCTAAGTGCATATACTGTAGTTAGATAATCACACGTACTGTAGTTAACTATTCACATGCGCTGTCATTAGCTAACCATATGTTCTGTAGTTAGCTAACTACATATACTATAGTTAAGTAACTGCAAATACTGTAGTTAGCTAACTGCAAATACTGTAGTTAGCTAACTGCATATAATGTAGTTCGCTCACCGCATATACTGTAGTTAGTTAACCACATGTACTGTCGTTAGCCAACTGCAAATACTGTAGTTAGCCAACTCAATGTACTGTAGTTAGTTAACTACATGCACAGTCGTTAGCTAACCACATGTTTATAAGTTTTTATTTAGGTTTATTTCTAGCGCCCCCCAGTGGAGACCTGCATCACTATATGAAAACCCCTGGTGTGTTTAGTTTATACAAACAGCAGTGTCATTCACAGCAGCTGTTTTTCACCTTGGCTTCTATTTATTTTTTCTTATAAATACTGAACTAGAGGACAAGTTCAGAATCCCTGAAAAGGTCCAGCTGTGTTGTGTTTGTATCTTTTGTCTTCCCTGGGTGTCATCATATTGTTAATGGAATAACAACGGCTTCGTATCCACCTGCGGTCCCGACTCCATCTGTTGGTTTTATAGAACGGGGGTTTTCCTACAGACACTCACTGGAAAGAAAAAGACAAAACAAACAAACACGTTGCCGCCTCGCAGGAGGTAAACACAGTCTTAAATCAGGTGCCAACACAGTTTTAGTAAATACTCCGTCTCCCCTGAAAGCTTTATTTATTGATCAGGGGCCAAGGTGAGTAAAACATCTCCACTGGAAACAGCTGAGAAGTCAATCTGATGGAAATGAAGAGGAAAAGTTTGTATTGACTAAACACATGCACGTACAATTTACTGTGTGTGGGTGTGTGGGTGTGTGTGTGTGTGGGTGTGTGGGTGTGTGGGTGTGTGGGTGTGTGGGTGTGTGGGGGTATTGAGCCGCATTATGTAATTACCTCCGCCAAGGAGGTTATGTTTTTGCCAGAGTTTGTTGGTTGGTTTGGATGGATGTTCACTCAAGTATATTTTTTTGTGACAATAAAAAGTGAAAATTATGAGATAAAATATTCTATTCTATTCTATTATGTTGTATTCTATTCTGTTCAATTCTGTTCTGTTTTATTCTATTCTGTCCTATTTGATTCTATTCTGTTCTATTCTATTATGTCCTGTTCTATCGTGTGCTGTCCTGTTCTATTCTATTCTATTCTATTGTATTGTATTCTATTCTATTCTATCCTATTTGATTCTTTTCTATTGTGTTCTATTCTATTGTGTCCTGTTCTGTTCTGTTCTATTTTATTCTGTTTTATTCTATTCTATTCTATTCTATTCTATTCTATTCTATTCTATTCTGTTCTGTTCTGTTCTATTCTATTCTATTCTATTCTATTCTATTCTATTCTATTCTGTTCTGTTCTGTTCTGTTCTGTTCTGTTCTGTTCTGTTCTGTTCTGTTCTGTTCTGTTCTGTTCTGTTCTGTTCTGTTCTATTCTATTCTATCTTCATCCATAAAGCTGGAGTTTGTTCAACATTACAAATATGATCCAAAGTGTTTGGTTGAAAATCAGGACAAACACGGTGGTATTAGAAAGTAAATCAGACTCCACACATAATCTCTACTCACACAAAAGAGGCTGACTAATCATCTCCAAAAGAATTAATTTCTCTTTTTGACCACACGCCATCCACATAGATAAACTCTCACACAGATAGGGTTCTGTCCTCAAGCGTCCTCAGGAGACGTCGCTACATTCACCCATTTTCTGATCTTTACGCTTTACTTTGGGAGTGTGAAATGAACAACGTCCTGACGGTTTATTCTGCTGTAATTGAGAAATGGCTTGTGTCAGAATCTAAAATGGTCTCTTCACCCTTTTTCCCTGAAGGAGAAAATGATATGAGGAAAGAAACCAATGGTGTTAATGGTGGCGCACGCCGTGTAGCAACTCGTAATGTAGTAACGGCTGATAATGTTTTCTAACTTAAATGTAACTAAATTCATAATATAATATAACATAATAACATGTTTGTGCATGATGTAATAATCTAATAACTTATTACAGTGTTAAAATATAGCAACTCATAATGTAATAAAATCATGAGTACATAACATAATAATGTCTTTGAGCATAATGTAGAAATTTAATGATTTATTACATGATGAGTTCAGCTCTATAGTAACTCATAATGTAATAAAAGCTCATAATGGAATAAAAGCTCATCATGTAATAAAAGCTTATAATGTAATAAAATATCATCATGTAATAAAAGCTTATAATGTAATAAAAGCTCATAATGTAATAAAAGCTTATAATGTAATAAAATATCATAATGTAATAAAATATCATAATGTAATAAAAGCTCATAATGTAATAAAAGCTCATAATGTAATAAAATATCATAATGTAATAAAAGCTCATAATGTAATAAAAGCTCATCATGTAATAAAATATCATAATGTAATAAAAGCTCATAATGTAATAAAAGCTCATCATGTAATAAAATATCATAATGTAATAAAAGCTCATCATGTAATAAAATATCATAATGTAACAATGACTTATATTGTGAGAAAAGCAGACTTGGCAACAATTTTTGGGTCTACGTATCGCTAACCACACCCTAACCACATGGTGAGTTTCATATCTAATGCCATTTTATGAATGATTTTGCGAGTGTCCATTGGACTCAATGTTAAAGTGCACTGAAAAAAGTAAAACGTTGAATCAACTTAAAAATGTGTATCTAGTTCATACATCTAGTTGAGTGAATCAAATTAAATTAAATTAAAATAACCCTATAACCCTATGCAATTTAATTTGGTTCACTCAACTAGAATTTTTTTAATATGACAATAAAAAGTCAAAATGATAACTTAAAAAGTCGAAATTATGAGATAAAAAGTACGTTTCCTTTGGTCTTTTTTAACCACCTTATCCCTGTGTGTTCACACCCACATCATGATCACATGACCGGAAAAAAAAAAGTACTGATGTAATACGATTGTACTTTTAATGTGTGGAGCGGTGACTATACTTTGAATTTCCCCATGGGTATTAATAAAGTATATCTTATCTTATCTTATCATCAAACTGAAATGTTGATCAATATCCTTAATATAGTTATTTATTTGTAAATGTCAATGGAAATAAACTATGTATATTATTATTATTATTTGTTTATAATATTTATTAAAAAAAAAAGTTTCAATTCTGGAAATGTTATTACGTTGTTGTTATACGTCAGGGTCTTGCCCACTCCGACTTCACTTAAGCCCGTCTATAAATAGCCGCCACTGGAATAAAGTAAGATAAAAAAAAAAAAAAAATTTAAAAAAGGGGAATATAAAATGAAATATTAAACATTGAATACCAGTTGAAAAATTGGAGAGGAGAAAAAAGGAAATTAAATACAAGGGTTTTTTTTTGCCCCCCCCCCCCTTCCTTCTTTTCCCTTCCACGAATGGCTTCAATGTTTATTCCTATGAAAGATATGAATGAATATTCTACAGAACATATTGTCCTTTTCATGCATTTCCACGTCAAATAGTCTAAAGATATGAACTGTATTATAACATTATGTCCTTAAAGGGGGGGGGGGGGGGGGGCGTTATCAGATATCCAATTTAACAAAATACATTTTCTGGCACAGAAAGTGAACATTCTATACAACTTATATTTGTCACTGATAAAGCAGTTTGAAATACCAAGCAGTTCACAAAGTAGGTCAAAATCTTTTTCCACCATTTTCCAAAAATGTTTAATCTTTAAACTCGACCATGAGCAGTGAGTGAGACGTTGAATTTCTGTTTTTTACACTTGGGACAATGAGGAGAAAACGGGTATTATTGAATTTATGGCGCTGGAAGGAGGATATATGTGCTTTATGTAAGATTTAAAGCTGAATGGCTTTAACTTTGTTCCAGGTACTTGGTGATCTGACATTTTCCCACGCCTCGTCCCATTCCTCATCTGAAATCTCCAGACTAAGTTCACTTTCCCATTTCCATTTGAAACCGTGTATCATTCGTTCATTTGTTTTTCCAAATGAAACCAAAAATAAGACAATGAAAAATCAACTCGTTTCCAAAACCAGAATGAAAAAAAAAAAAACAGATAACGATCAGTTTTTTTCATTTTTCATTTTTGTGTTAAAATGAATAAAAGAAAAAAAAAAAAAAAAAGGATAACGGATGTTTCCCGGTTTATCCAATTTTGACCTGAGTAAACCAGAAATGTTTCTTAACAACTGAGTTACACTTTCTGGAAATTCACAATTTCATTGCATTCTTTTTTGAAAACAACAACCTTTGCAAAGCTTTTCTGTTGCATACAGCTTCATTTACATTTATAATGAAATACTGGACTATGTTTTTAAATGGACTATTACGAACTTCCTCCTATAAAGACATCTTATTATTAGTTATATTGCTGCAGAATTACTTCAAGTTGTTGATCCATTTCAATCCATCCCAAAAGGCCTTTTTGTATCATTCTGAAATTAACATTATTTTTATTATTTTATTTTGTTGACCTTTGTACCGTTGAAATCTGTCCATTTAACTTGAACCACTTGAATTTCCAAACAAAACTAGAAAAATTGAGGTATTCTAAAGCTTTTGAGCGGTATGTTACTCAAAATTGGGATGTGAATATAGATGTATTTTTAAGATATTTTTAATTGAAGGTTGCAGTGTTCTCCACTGCACAGGAACCTTTTTCTGCAGAACCCAAACAGTCTGTGAAGCACACGCTGCAGGACATAAAGCCAAACACCACAGAGCTAATTCACGCAGACAAATAGAAAATGCTGGGATCATAGCGAGGCATGAAATGGCATCGACAAAGGGCGCGACATCCACTTACCAGGTGGTGTTTTTATTAGAAAGTACAGGATATGGACTGAGAGTAAACAGGATTAAATAAAAAAAAAAAGAACCCAGTCTCAGGTCTGAAAAGCAGAAACACATACAATCTCTGTTTCTATCACTGGAAAAATACCACAAATTTATTTTAAAATAATTTCTTTGTTTTGAAAAATATATCAAATATTTTTTTTCTGTCTGCTTCCATCCACATTTTGTTGTTTGAACCACTTCAGTTGTTATCAATCTGTACCTCTTTAATGGACTGAAGAAAACATCAGAAAAAAAGTTCTGACTTTAGTCAGTTTAGGTTCAGAGAATAAAATAGAATGTGTTATTTTCATCATTCAATGTGCAACGAGTTAAAATGGGTTAAATCAGGTTATGCAACAAGCCTACAAACCAGTTACCAGTTACCAAGCCAGTTACAATACACTAAAATGCACAAAGAATAGGGTAAAATATAAAATGTAAATACAATAAATACAGTAAAATGTGCTTAAAATACACAAAAACACATTAGAAATACACTAAAATGCATTAAGGATAGAGGAAAATACAATAAAAAAGTAATAAGAATAAAGTGCCTTAAAATACACTAAAATGTGCTTAAATATAACTAAATAAAATGCACTAAGTGTGCAAGTACTAAATGTGCAGTAAAATGCACTAAGAACAGAGTAAAATGCAATGTAATATACTAAAAATAGAGTAAAGTGCACCAAAAAATACACTAAAATGCACAGAGAATTGACTAAAATACAATAAAAATGGCAAGAATAAAGTGTACTAAAAATACACTAAAGTGTGCTTAAAAACTCACTAAAATGCACTAAGAATAAATAGAATAAAATGCACTAAAAATGGAGCAATGTGCACCAAAAATACAAATGCACTAAAAAAAAAGTATCATGCACATGCCTGTGTTTTTCAGGACCCCCACCCCCCCACCCCCTCTACGGTGGCTATGGTATTATTATTGTTCACACACTGATCACATGGGAACATTTAGCAGATTTTCTGGAGGCAAGGCAGAACCTAAAAGCTGCACCTCTATTCTGGACTAAATTTAACATCAGTAGAAAAGTGAACTAATTACACCGTGCACTTTGAGTGGAGCGAGCTAATACTGGGGCTTTTGTAGCTGTGAGAAGTCCATGAACATAATCCAGGGCCTGTTCTCTGGCCTCGGTCAGACCTGCATCTGCTTCTGTTGGATGGATAATGACAGCACACCCACTCTTTATGTAAGACCCCATCAGTGTGAGAAAAACACCACTTCACTCTGTGTGTGTGTGTGTGACTATTTTTAAACACCCATAGCAACCTTAATCCATCTTTAGCTGGATATGGGTTGACTCGGGCACCCGTAAGATTTAAATATTACCATAACAGTCTTCTAACAAGGCTCTGGAGGATTGGAAAAGGGTGTTTGGTAGAGGATAAGTCGTCTGTGTCTTAAAGAAAAAGAAAAAAAAAAATCCCACCTCTGAGTTGGATAGACTCTCCTCCTTCTATGATGAAATCTAAAGCAGTTCCATACAAAAAGTTATTAACAGAATAACAGAAAAAAATACACTAAAATGCACTAAAAATCTACTAAAATGCTCCAAAAGATCCCTAAAACCCACAAAATACTCACTAAAATGAACTAAAAATCCGCTAAAATGAACTAAAAATCCACTAATATGGAGTAAGAATAGAGTAAAGTGCACTAAAAATCTACAAATATGCACTAAAGATACCCTAAAACCCACTAAATACTCACTAAAATGAAGTAAAAATCCACTAATATGGAGTAAGAATAGAGTAAAGTGCACTAAAAATCTACAAAAATGCACTAAAGATACCTTAAAACCCACTAAATATTCACTAAAATGAACAAAAAAATCCACTAAAATTGCGTAAGAATAGAGTAAAATGCACTAAAAATAGCCTAAATGCAATAAAAATCCACTAAAATGCACTAGAAATCCAATAAAATGTACTAAAAATACCTTAAAATGCACAAAAACGCCCTAGAACGCAGTTAAAAATCCACGAAAATCCACAAAAAATCCACTAAGATGCACTAAAAATACCGTAAAATGCACTTAAAATACTCTAAAACACACAAAAAATCCACTAAAATGCATTAAAATGCACTAAAAATCCCTTAAAATGCACAAAAAACACCGTAAAACACAGTAAAATTCCACTAAATTGCATTAAAAATGTTGTAACAGCCTTGTAGGAAGAACTGGAAAAGGGTGTTTCGTGGAGGATAAGTCGTCTGTGTCTTAAAGAAAAAGAAAAAAAAAATCCCACCTTTGAGTTGGATAGACTCTCCTCCTTCTATGATGAAATCTAAAGCAGTTCCATACAAAATGTTATTAACGGAATAACAGAAAAAAATACACTAAAATAAACTAAAAATCTACTAAAATGCTCCAAAAGATCCCTAAAACCCACAAAATACTCACTAAAATGAACTAAAAATCCACTAAAATGAACTAAAAATCCACTAATATGGAGTAAGAATAGAGTAAAGTGCACTAAAAATCTACAAAAATGCACTAAAGATACCGTAAAACCCACTAAATATTCACTAAAATGAACAAAAAATCCACTAAAATTGCGTAAGAATAGAGTAAAATGCACTAAATGCACTAAAAATAGCCTAAATGCAATAAAAATCCACTAAAATGCACTAGAAATCCAATAAAATGTACTAAAAATACCTTAAAATGCACTTAAAATACTCTAAAACACACTAAAAATCCACTAAAATGCATTAAAATGCACTAAAAATCCCTTAAAATGCACAAAAAAACACCGTAAAACACAGTAAAATTCCACTAAACTGCATTAAAAATGTTGTAACAGCCTTGTAAGAAGAACTGGAAAAGGGTGTTTCGTGGAGGATAAGTCGTCTGTGTCTTAAGGAAAAAAAATCCCACCTTTGACTTTGATACCAACTTCTATTATGAAATGTGAAGCAGTTTAACCTTTTGGTGAATGCGGGGAACAGGGAAAGCAAAGGAGAGCGAGAAAAGGTCACGGTACTTTATCCTCAATAAGAAAAAAAACTTTTCAAACCCCACTTGACCTGGACTGATTGAAGTTGGAGAGAGACCTTGAAATGTGCTGCTCCGTCTCTGTTGCTTCTTTCACTTTTGCTTTTTCCTACAGGGAAGTCAAAGCATTGATCTGGACGGAGCTTTTTCACATTTCTCCGCCCATGTTTTCAGAGCTGAAGGTTTTCATCAGCACAACAGAGACCAAGTGGAGCTGTGTCAATATCCACCGTACTGAAACCGCTAAAGTACCTGCAAAGGTCAACACTAAGATCTGACAAAAATACAATAAAATGCACCAAGAATAAAGTTAAAATAACTAAGAATAGAGTAAAATGCCCTAAGATCAGTTAAATGCTCTAAAAATTACACTAAAATGTGCCGAAAATACATTAAATACACTAAGAATATACTAAAATGTGCCTAAAAATATACAAAAATATGCTAAAAATAAACTAAAATGAGAATAGAGTAAAACACACTAATAGAGTAAAATGCACTAAGAACAAAGTTAAATTCATAAAAAACACACTAAAATATGCTTAAAATGCACTAAAAAAATACAGTAAAATGCACTAAGAATAATGTTAAATGAACTAAGAATAGAGTAAAATGCCCTAAGATCAGTTAAATGCACTAAAATTACACTAAAATATGCCTAAAATACATTAAATGCACTAAAAATATGCTAAAATGTGCCTAAAAATATACAAAAACTGTGCTAAAAATACACTAAGATGCACAAAAAATAGAGTTAAATGCATTTTTCCTTAATTTTATTTTATTTTATTCTACTAACACACTAGTAGAGAAAAAAGCAACGAAGACAAAGTTAAGTGCACTAAAACTACACTAAAATGTGCTAAAAATACACTAAGAATAGAGTAAAATGCATTCAAATCAGTTAAATGTACTAAAATTACACTAAAATGTACCTAAAATCCATTAAATGCACTTAAAATATACTGAAATGTGCCTAAAATATTTTAAAAAGCACAAAAATAGAGTTAAATGCACTTTTCCTTCATTGTATTTTCTTTCTTTTTCCTCTTAATTTATCTTATAATTTGTATTTTACATTAAACAAAAAAGAAGTGCAGAAACTTTTTGACATTTTTTTTTTACAGTGCGTAAAGTTGAGCCGTTTCTTGCGTGCAGCCCCAGAAGACCCTATCAATGTGCATGTCAGGCTGGTGCAGACCCCCCCCCCCCCCCCCTCCATCTGTTCCACCATTTTAACGGTACATGCACTTTTACTGATGCCATTTGTGTCCGGCTGCATATTTTTTTTATTTTTTTTCTCTGGTGCAGACTTCGTAGCGTTGTTCATCAAAGGGAGGTAATATTACCCCAGAGAAAAAGCACTTCACCTTCCAGAACTCATCACAGTTCATTTCACAGGTAATAACGTCTGTTGGATACGTTCGATCAAGATGGAAATAAATGACTGGACTGGAGTCGCTCTGACGGCCGTAATCATCATATTCACTGTTAATCTGCGAAATGTGCTTTTCATCACAACACACTTATGTCACACCAACGTTAAGAATACAGTAACATACACTAAAAATAGAGTAAAATGCACTTAAAATACATGCAATGCCCCGGAAATACACCAAAATATGCCTAAAATACATTAAATATACTAAAAATACACTAACATGTGCCTACAAATACACTAAAATGCATTAAGAATGGAGATAAATGCACCAAATATACACTAAATGCATTAAAAACATACTAAAATACATTAAATGCACAAAAAATACACCAAAATATGCCTAAATATAAATTAAAATGCACTAAGAATAGAGTTAAATGCACCAAAAATACACTAAAATGTGTCTAAAATACATTAAATGCATCAAAAATATACCAATATATGCCTAAAATGCATTAAATATACTAAAAATGTGCCTAAAATACACTAAGAATGGAGTTAAATGCACCAAAAATACACTAAAATGCGTCTAAAATACAATAGATACATTAAAAATATACCAAAATATGCCTAAAATACATTAAAATGCTATAAGAATGGAGTTAAATCCACCAAAAATACACTAAAATGTGCCTAAAATACATTAAATACATACAAAAATATACCAAAATATACCTAAAAATAAAATAAAGTGCACTAAAAATAGAGTTAAATGCACCAAAAATACACAAAAATTAACTGAACATACTGACACCAGTGGATTTAACTACTACACCTCAACGGTCATGTTTACATGATGTCTTTTTTTCATTCATAATTATTTATTCTGATTAAAATAATATGGAATTAAAAGTGTTCCCTTCTAGAGGGGGATGGAGGTCCTCGCTGGGAGAGAGTTCGGGGTGTTTTTTTTTTCATTCACATGGTCTCACCTTCAGACATCAGATGGTTCAACACCTGTGGCTCCATCACGTCACGTTTTGACGTCAGATCTGATGATTATGACTGAGGTGTTCAGAAGAAAATTCTACTTTAAGATGAAACATGTAAACGACTGATTACAGTTGAAAATGACCCCCCCCCCACACACACACACACACACACACACACACACACACAGACACAGACAGGCAGGCACAGACACACAGACAGAGACAGACAGACAGACAGACAGACAGAGAGACACACACAGACAGACAGACACAGACAGACAGAGAGACACAGACAGAGAGACAGACACAGACAGACAGACAGACACAGACAGACAGAGAGACACAGACAGAGAGACAGACACAGACAGACAGACAGACACAGACAGACAGACAGAGACACAGACAGACAGACAGACACAGACACAGACACACACAGACAGACACAGACAGACAGACAGACACACACACAGACAGACAGACAGACACACACAGACAGACAGACAGACACACACACAGACACAGACAGACAGACAGACACACACAGACAGACACACACACACAGACAGACAGACAGGTGGACTAAAGCTGTAAATGACTCATCTATCGTCTGCCTCAGTGACACGTCAGAGGCTCAACTTGACATGAAAGAAGATAAAGACATGAGCAGAAATGAGTCTTTAGTCCAGGGTCAAAGTGACCCAGCAGCACTCTGGCTCAGCAGCACCCTCTGTGTGTGTGTGTGTGTGTGTGTGTGTGTGCATAGTTGTTGTTTTTTTTGTGTATTTGTGTGTCTGTGTGTGTAGTTGTGTTGCTTTTATGTATATGTTTATGTAGTTGTGTGTGTGTGTGTGTGTGCTTGTATTCCTATCTTTATGGGGACACTAGCTGTTTTTCCATGACAGATTTTTGAAGAACAACAGCGGTATTCCTCAAATTTTGACAGAATATATTTGTGCTTTGAACATGTTTCCATTGACGGTTGTTTTAGGCAGGAGCGTCGTAACTGTCATGAAATATCACCCCGTGACATTTCACTGCTGGTAGATGGACCTTTGGACGCTGCATTTCTCTGCTGTTTGTCGTCTCTAAAAATGACAGTTATATTTTTTTCAGGAATTATTTCCAGAAAAGTCTCCGTCTCCTCTGTCCATAAGTATTGTGCCATTTTCAATCTGAGAGAAGTGATCATGTGACCATGTACGCTATGTACGAGCTTTAAACCGAAAACCAGGATGTGAAAAAAACCCTTCATTTATTAGCTTCATTAAATCTACATGTTTAAAATATTAAATCTACATGTTACTCTAGTAAATATGTTTACAGTCATTTTTTTCTGTTCAAAACAACATATTTATTTATTTATTACAGTGTAGGATGCCATATCTTTAATGCCACAGGTTAATGGCTCCATGTCATTTGAGCTTTAAACTGTTTGTCAAAAAGGATTTGAAAACCAGGAAGTGGAGAAAAACACCTTCATTTATTTGCTTCATTTCTTTTTCCTTCTTTATTGTTTCAAGGAGAGAAGCTTAAATCACTTCAAATGAATGGTTTTCTTTTTTTTTTTTTTTTGGTAAGAAAAGCCCATTAGTACACAGAGGAAATAAACAGTACATTTCACAGATCCACTTTAAACAAAACAACACTTTATAATTGAACTAATTCCTACACTGTAAAAAATAACCGTAGAATTCAGAGCTAAACATTGTAAAATTCTGATGTAAAAAGACAAAAATAAGGTTGTCATAATTAATGCATTAATGCAGATTAATCCATCATCATGATTATTCTGATTAAAAATTGTTATGTTATTGAAAGAAACAGTTGTTTACAATTGACCCGAACCATAAAATCTACATGTTTAAAATGTTAAATCTACATATTTTAATATTAAATCTACTGTATATATTTAAAATATTAAATATTCATGTTTAAAATGTAAAATCTACATGTTTAAAATATGAAATCTACTTGTTTAAAATGTTAAATCTACATATTTTAATATTAAATCTATATATTTAAAATATTCAATATTCACATTTAAAACGTTGAATTTACATGTTTAAAATATTAAATCAAAAAATTTTTTAAATGTTAAATCTACATGTCACTCTAGTAAATCTGTTTACAGTTTTTTTTTTCTTTTCAAAACAACAGATTTATTTATTTATTTATTTATTAATTACAGTGTAGGAGAAGCCCTTGCTAATACCAGTCGATCGCTGAATCAAAATCAATGTTTTCATTTGTCAAACCCATCTAAACCTTCCTGGGCAGAAATGAGCGAGTGCGTCCACGTCATGACGGGTCATTTTATTGTGTTTCTAGTTTCTACCCAAATCTTCATCTTAGCATATGCTTTCAGATGGTCGGAGCTGACCCCCTTGAAAGTCCACCCCCACGTCCACCCACCCATTCTCCACCATCGATACGTTATGTGCATAATTTTCTGTCTTGCCGTGCAGATGCCGGTGTCTTTAAATATCTTCATTTGTATTCATGTAAGTATTTCTAAAGGAATGGAAGTCAACCCTGCGGCTCCGGGCGAAGGAATGAGTCAATGTTTTTGTGCCGCAGCTACAGTAGGAGTCGAACATCCACATCTGCTCACAGCACTTTATGCTATTATCATCACAATAGTGCCAGTGTTTAGGGTTTTTTTTTTTTTTTTTTTGGGGGGGGGGGGTCTTTTTCAGTCAAGGCAATCTACAAAGTCCCGAAAACTTTGCCGAGGGCACGACTAAAAATGGCCCCCCCTCCACTTCAAAAGTTTGACATCAATAGCTCCACCAAGGAGGCAGTGTTGCCAGATTAGGTTGAGCAATTTCCACCCAATCACATTCCAAAATCCGCCCACTTCAGGAAAAAAAAAATTCCCAACAAAGCTTTTCACACGACAACATTTAATAAATGAATAAACATCATTTACATGTATTTACAGTAGGTTATTAAACGTATTAACCCAAATGGAAAATAGCATTTTATCACAGACAGTGTCAGGGGAAATGTGAAAAACACTGAGTACAGGTTGACTGGTTGTCAGGTTTGAGTGTTGAAGCCACTATATCACAATAATCAAAAGATGGGACAAAACCTAGCTAGCTATCACATGTAACATAGCCTAAAAGTATATGAATTTTAAAAATGTATGAATTAAAAGGCATTAAAAAGTCACTCCATGGTTATTTCATTATTATTTCTGTGTTCTCCATTGTTATTGAATACATTGTGTGTTGGTTCTATTTAAAGGTGTCATTCCGCTGTAAACCACTTTTCCACACTCCTTTTGGAATCTGATGCGTCACCCAGACGTACCAACACATGTTGCCTTTGACAGTGGTTCATCACCTCCACTGGCTGCATTCACAGAAAACAACAAGAGGAATGAGGGACCCAGAAAAAGCCGGTCCGTCTGATGTCAGATGGACTTTAGCGTCACCCCCGTGGGGTTAAACACGTCCCCGGCAGCGAATCTGACTTAGCATTAGCATTAGCATGTACAAAAGAAGATGGCGCCACAGTAGCTGCTGCACAAACTGGAAAAAAATGTCAGATCAAACTGGTTCATGTGCTCTCTGTGGAAATAAAGACTGGTTTTTCCCTGCACATTTTCAGAACAAGCAACAGCACGAAACCTAGCTGTATGTTACTTGGGTAAAGGTAAACACACACACACAGCGAGGGGGAAGGGGGGAAGTGTTCCTTCACACATTCTGAGCCAATCAGAGACGCCTCATGGCCGCGTCATGGACATGTATGAGGAAGTACCGGTAAACTCTGTTGTTTGACCTCAAGTCATTTTTTTACCGTGAAAAAACAGCTGGAAACAAAATAATCTGGACGTTTTTTAAAATAGAAACAACACACAATGTATTTAATAACAATGAAGAACACAGTAATATTAATGAAATAACTATGGAATGACAGATTTTTTTAAAAAAACGTCCAGATTGCTTTGTTTCCAGCTGTTTTTTCAGACCAGACGGTCAGTCGGGATGACCCATCAGATTCCAAAAGGAGCATTTTTGGACAAAGACAGCAGTGTGATGGCACGTGACGTCCTGTTGTTATAGCGACTGAAAAACTCACTGGGGCGAGATTAGCCATTAGCTGAATACTAGTTGCATATTTAGTCGCATTTTCCATCAATTTTTTTGGTGTTGTTTTTTTCTGTTTGTCTGTTTTTAATCCTTTGACAGCCCTTGTAAATAGTGATGAATGGAGAAAAATGGATGTGTGAACAGCCACACATGTATGAGTGTAAATAAAGTCTAGGCCAGGCTGTTACTGTGGAAGACTTTCACATTTAACCCATTATCTCTGCGCACAAGAACAAATCCAATAAACACAGCGCTATTAATAATCTGCGTTATTAAATCCACAAGCTTAGTTCAGTGTAACAAAATCTGATTAGGGGAGGTGAGGGGGGGGGCTGCCAATATTTGTGTACGCATCCCTTGATCAATTACCGACTTGTCCCATGGTCATAGTTTTAGATTATTTATGACTGACTTCCTGTTGTTGTTGCAAAGCTTCACTGACTTTTCCACTATTATTCCCATATTTTGTTTTCATATGACGTCTTAATAATTTTACAATACTGACCAAATACTACTGATGGATATTTGGGTATGAAGTAAATAGTATACTGTCGAAAAAATACTAAACAAAAAACACTTAAAAAAATATCTGGCACCTATGTTTGCCAGAGTAATCCTTTACAAACACATCAAACTGTAAATGTATTTAGCAACGTGTAGATTTAATATTTTAAACATGAAGATTTAATGTTTTAAACATGTAGATTTGACATTTTAAACATGTAGATTTAATGTTTTAAACATGTAGATTTGACATTTTAAAGATAAATTCAACATTTTAAACATAGATTTAACATTTGAAATATTTTAAATATATAGATTTAACATTTCTAACATGTAGATTTGACATTTTAAAGATAAATTTAACATTTTAAACACAGATTTAACATTTTAAACATATAGATTTAACATTTTAAACATGTAGATTTAACATTTTAAAGATAAATTCAACATTTTAAACATAGATTTAACATTTGAAATATTTTAAACATATAGATTTAACATTTTTAACATGTAGATTTGACATTTTAAAGATAAATTTAACATTTTAAACACAGATTTAACATTTTAAACATAGATTTAACATTTAAAATATTTTAAACATATAGATTTAACATTTTAAACATGTAGATTTAACACTTTAAACATTCAGATTTAACATGCTTTGTTAGTTTATTTTTTGTGATTTTTTTGTTGATTTATAAATACTATAAAATACTATGCTATAAAAAAACATGCTCTTCTCAGTCTACACCTTTACTTTATTTTTTGCTTCTAAAACTGTGAAATGTCCACAGAGTGGTATAAATAAAGTATTCATTTGAAGTATTCATGAATAAAGTACTCCATTCTGTTCTATTCTATTCTAGTTTTTGCACCCCCCCCAAAAAAAAAGACAGAGGAGTCGACCGACAAAAAATGTTTTGACCATCAAAATGTATCCAAAGCAACGCTGTGATTAATCAAATTAAACCATTTTTTTTTAATCATCTTACAGTTATAATGTTTGTATTTATTTCTTTTTTACAGTGCATCATTTCTTGTTTGTAGCACCTCAGGTTCCTATGCTGTGTGTGTGTGTGTGTGTGTGTGTGTGTGTGTGTGTGTGTGTGTTTGGGGGGGGGTTAATCCAGTCCAATCTGTGTTTGATCTTGACACCAGAGAGTGTTGATGTACTTTGCCACAAGCAAATGGACAGATAAGTTCTTTGGCAGCTGTGAGTCTGATAACTGCAGACAAGTTTCGTGTCCAATCCTTGAGTGTTTTTATTTTATTTTATTTTATTTTTTTAATGTCTGCAGGCTTCTGTTGGGACTCCACGACGGATACACTGTCATGTTTATTTGACAGTGATTCAAAAGAGACGTTCGTCTGTCTGGAATTAATGCACTCAGATATCAGTCAATCAGAAAAAACATGTGTCGATGTGCACCAGCTTTAATGACACTAGAAAAAATGTAAACAAAATAAAAGTTCTGTTGTTAAATTTTTATGCTGGTTCAAATTCAAACTGTCACGTTGACTCCAAAACTGCACTGAGTAAAAATACATACACACTTCTAATCATCCTGCAATGCAATGTAAATACTGTAAATATGCGATATGCTCTTTTCTACATCTTCACACCACACTGAAGCCAAACAGATGATGAAGATGATGATGATGATGATGATGATGATGATGCTCATGTGTGTCAAGTGGATTCATAATGATGTGACAATTTATTGACTGGTTATGAATAAAATCTATTTTCATACTGGCGCCAAGTGAATTAAGGTTTTTGGGACGACTCTCTTGAGGAACATTCATATTTGAACCTAATTTTGGAAATAAATTGTAGAGTGTAACTTTCCTGACACAATACGTCTGCGGGTTTGTTCAAGAACAGTTGGATCCATTAGAGGAAATAAATAAATAAATATCTGTGACTTAGATTTGACTAGACACAGCATGGTGGTGCAGTGGTTAACACTGGTGCCTCACAGTGAAAAGGTCCCTGGTTCGAATCCCACACCAGACCTTTCTGTGTGGAGTTTACATGTTCTCCTCGTGTCCATGTGGGTTTTCTCCAGTTTCCTCCCATCATCCAAACACATGCACTCATAGGTTAACTGGTTAATATAAATTGTCCATAAGTGTGAATGTGACAGTGATTGTTTGTCTATATATGTTCAGCCCTGAGATGAACTGGAGACTCATACAGGGTGACCTCTGACCCCGCCTTCACCCACTGTATCTGGATTAGACTCCCAGTGACCCTAATGAGGATAAAGCGGGTTCAGATGTCGAAACGAGACATAGATCTGCAGTTCAACTTCTTCAAGTGCAAAATGGAAAAATAGTGAGTGGTTTTTGGAGCCGCGCTGATCATGTCTGTTGTTAAAATGCAAACGCTGCCGTCGTCGTCTCATCTGCTCCTTGTGTCGATGACGAACCACCGTTTGTTTAGACGAGATTCACTCTGGGAACAATTACAAATGCTTTAAGCTCAACCTGGAGACCGTTTTTAAACTGCTGCCAATCCAGCTGTGTGTGTGTGTGTGTGTTTGTATTCCTGTCTCTATGGGGACATTGATAAGTTCACACAGTCATCCTATCTATCTATCTATCTATCTATCTATCTATCTATCTATCTATCTATCTATCTATCTATCTATCTATCTATCTATCTATCTATCTATCTATCTATCTTCTACCTACATAGTAAAAATTCTGAAATAATAATCAAAAGTGGGAGATAAAAACTCAAAGTTGGGAGCTAAAAAGTACAAACTCTGAAATAAAAATCATAATTTGAAGCTAAAAAGTGAAAATTCTGACATAAAAAGTTAAAACTATTAGAATGGTCCCCATGACACACCTTGGACCCCACACAGTATTTTCCAGTGTCATAAAAAAACTGCATTTTGTTCTAGTTCTGGCTTTGACAGCCTTCTCAGCTGCTAACAAATGTTCCAGCGGTCCATCCTCTGGGGAACCAAAGCCAGTAATTGAAAATCAAGTCCTTGGCTCAGTGTGCCAATAGGTCACAAGCCTGGACTCCCTATACATGCGTCAGCACACATACATTCACTAATGTGCAATTTCATTTGGTGACAAAGGCCTGAGCGTGTGACGCCTGTGATGCCTTCAGACGTCCAGACAATTCTCCTCCATCCCCTCAGGAGATTAGAGCGGAGATGAGACATGCGGCCTGTCAATCAGCACAGTACGTGTCTCATCAGTAAGTCATTTACCAAGCGTCGCCTTTGTCAAACTCTGATTGACGGATGCTTGAAAAGTCCATATCATCAGCGAAGAATCAAACTCTGCACTATCCTCGCTATCTGCAATAGAGGAAGTGAAGGAACAGAACAATAATCTGACAAGCAGATACCGAAGAGAGGCATCAGCTTCTGTAATGTACAGTGGTGTTAGTCCAAGGGGGTACAGTGGTATATATGGAGGAGTAAAAGTGCCAAAATTAAATAAATTATTAAATAATTAATGACTTCCAACAAGGAGGTTATGTTTTTGTCTGTTTGTTTGTTAGTTAGCAAGATATTTCAAAAAGTTATGGACAGATTTTGAGGACATTTTCATGGCAGGTTCTAGAAATGATAAGATTTTGGTGGTGGTGGTGGTGGGGGGGGTCAAGTTAATTCAAAAACTTATGGATGGATTTTGATGATCTGTTTGTTTGACTGTCTGCCTTTCAACATGATTACGCAAAAAGTTCGGAATGGATTTTGATAAAAAAATTTCTGGGTCAATGTGAAGTTTTACATTGCAGTAAATGGAGATAACATTTCACAGTGATCCAGAATCCAGGATCTTTTCCGGATCATCACCAAAATTTAATTATTTTTTTCCTGGTGACACTCCTAACACATCCTGAAAATTTCATCAAAATCTATCCATAACTTTTTGAGTTATCTTGTTAACTATCAGACAGACAAACTTTGTCAAAAACATAACCTCCTTTGGCCGAGATAAAAACATACACAGATGTAGAAATGTATTTAAAACAGTTAAAAACACACAAAAGTTTTATAATATGTTAAAAGAGGCATTAAAAACATGCAAAGATGTTAAAAGGGGAAAAAACCTATTAACCGTTTGTTGGTCGCACAACAAAAATCACAATAAAAAATATTTGTTTTTGTTTCTTCCACCTCACAGGGACTTTTATAACATAAAACATCGATGTATTTATTTATTTATTTTACTGACCATAAATTTTACTAAAGAATTAAAACTTAAACATTACACCTTCACCAATCTTACCAATATTATTTGTGACTTGGTTCAAATTAGATGTATTAACTCTTTGTGTTTGTATCATTAGCATTAGCGATTAGCATTTCATGAGCCTTTACTATCATCTCTACTGTTTGGTTCAGTATGTTTTAAAAAATTATTACATGAATACCAAAGTATTTCTGAAATATGATGAGGATTATTTATGTAAAATAGACTGTGTAAAAGTTAATAAAATAAAAAATCAAACTTGCCTAAAATGTTGTGTCAAAAAAAAAAAAAAAAGATCATAGCAGAGGTGTTGTCACATTTATGATCTTCTTCCTTGGTGGTATATACACGAGCATGATCTGAATATATCATTAACTGCCCAAGAAGTTTGGTGTCAAAGGAGTTAAATTTAGATTAGATATCAAAGTTCAAAGTTAAAGAGGTTAAAAACACACAAAAATGTTAAGATTTGTTAAAAGAGATGTTAAAAAACATATACAAATGTTAAAATTTCTTGTAAAAATGATGGTAAAAACCAACAAAGATGTTAAAACATGTTTAAAAATATGTATATTTAACCACAT
Organism: Siphamia tubifer; assembly: GCA_020466265.1. Taxonomy (NCBI): domain Eukaryota; kingdom Metazoa; phylum Chordata; class Actinopteri; order Kurtiformes; family Apogonidae; genus Siphamia; species Siphamia tubifer. Next base: position 45,840,647 of record CM035791.1, on the reverse strand, counting down.
ATAGCGATAAAGATAAAAATGTTTTTAAAAATTAAGATAAACTGGGGTTGGTTTACAGTTCTTATCCCATAATGTAGTTTCTTTACTTCCCAGCTATGGTCATGAAAGGGTTAAAGTGTGTCCCTGTTCACAGTCAGTGGGTTAGTAATGTCCTGCACCAGCTGGAAAGGCCTGTGTCACTCTGGTTAAATGTGTTTTACCTTGGATTGACCCGTTTTTTTCTCCTCCATGAAGCATCTCATTACTTCTTCACATAAACTGCCAGCATGTGTCAGGCTGTAAAACTCAAATGACTAGTTTTGTCTTTTAAATGAGGCACGACGGTAAACCTGCAGAGGTGACTAGTTAGATACAGTCCACATGATGAGGTTGTCAGGTTAACCCTTTCACTCCTGAGACTTTAACATTAAATGAAATAAAATTAACAAAAAATAAGCGACAAATGGAACAAAAACAGCAAAGTGATTAATAAAAAACAACAAGAATGACTAATAAACCAATAAAATAAGAAGTAACATGTATAAATTAAGACTAAAATGCAACAAAATTAAAGAAAAAATACAAAAATAATAATAAAAAAATATAGAAAAATAAATAAAATAGGCAATAAAATGCCAAAGTGATCCATAAACCAAACAAAAATTAATAATAAATCAACAAAATAGGTCAAATGAACAAAGTAAGACAAACGGAACAAAATAAAGGAAAAATACAATTTAACAAATGTATAAAAATAAACACAATTGCCAACAGAATTAACAAAAACAACTAAAGTGATTGATAAAACTATCAAAAATTATTAATAATAATAATAAAAAAAACTATACAAATAAGTTTATTAATGTGAATAACGTAAGACACAAATGGAACAAAATTAAAGAAAAAAATTATCAAATAAAATAACAAAATATTGAAAAAATAAACAAAATGGACAAAAACTAATAAATATTTACAAAATAATAAATAGCAAAGAAAAAAAAGGCTAAAAAAATTTATAATAAAAAAAAAAACCCTGTTGCTGTTGTTGCTGAACATTCCGGCAGCCAGTGTCATATGCAGTATTAATGTAAACTGACCCGTAAACCAACATGTTTTCTACCCAGGAGCTCACTGTTTTCAATTAAAACACACACTGTACATGTTCACAATTAAGGCACTGGTTGAGTCTCATCCTGTGTTTTGGAAATTTGTGAGCAGATCTAAAGCTCCCTTCAAAATAAAATGATTCAGCTGTGTGGATCAACCACACATCCACGGTTTCATCCATGAATATGCTTTTATTTTGTCACTTCCGTGTCCGCTAACCGCCCGCATTAACTTTCGCTGTACCTCACAGCACCAACTGCCCCAATAAAGAAGTTTTCTCACATAAATATGGAAAATATTACGCAAGCAAATGTGCTCAAAACACAATCCCACAACTTGAAAGGTAGTGTAGTGGCCCTAATCACAATGTAAAACACAAAAAATGTGGAGAAACAATATATAAAACATATTAAAATCCACTGAAAATCACACAAAAAAGAAAGAAAGTGATGAAAAATCCAAAATGTATTCAAAACCTCTTTTAAAATAGAGAAAAAAATAAACAAAACATGTGATAAAATATCCAAAACATATGCAAAAAATATAAATATATGCAATTAATATATTTATTCAACACCTTTAACTATGAACAACTGTTCCATTTAATTTACATCAGATTAATCATGATTATAGACTGATCTGCATTTATTTTGATCATTTTAATCTTGTCGTATGTTTTCTGGAAACATGTCAAAGTTACGTCTCAGTTTGTGTTTGGTGTCAAATGTTCCCATCATGCACCGTGTCTTTCCACTAGAAAACGTGTGGAGCGATAAAAGACTGAGTGATGCAACGCCCTGACAATCAGATGATATCACACTGATGGATGCTTTGACATCTTTTTTTTTTTTTTATCACATTTACATTTAGTTATGTGACAAAACAAAAAAAACAAAAACACCTGAACCTGTAAAGACTCAACTACATGATTAAAATCCACTGAAAGTCACACAAAAAATAAACTAACACAAAGAAAGTGATGAAAAATCCCAAACATATTCAAAACCTATTTCTAAAATACAGGAAAAAAAACTAAAATTTGATAAAAATATCCAAAACATATGCAAAAATATGAATATATATATATATATATATATATATATATATATATATATATATATATATATATATATATATATATATATATATATATATATATATATATATATATATATATACAACTCAAATACTAAAATACACCAAAAAAAATAGTAAAATACACTAAAAGTCACACACAAAAATTAACTAACACAAAAAAGTCATGAAAAATCCAAAACATGTCCAAAATCTGTTCTAAAACAGACAAAAAAAAGCAAAAAAATGATAAATTATCCAAAAATATGAATATAAAAAATATAAAAACTGTAGTTAACTAACCACATGTACTATAATTAGTTAACCATGTGTACTGTAGTTAACTAACCACATGTACTGTAGTTAACTAACCACATGTACTGAAGTAACTAACCACATGTACTATAATTAGTTAACCACATGTACTGTAGTTAACTAACCACATGTACTGTAGTTAACTAACCACATGTACTATAATTAGTTAACCATGTGTACTGTAGTTAACTAACCACATGTAGTATAATTAGTTAACCATGTGTACTGTAGTTAACTAACCACATGTAGTATAATTAGTTAACCATGTGTACTGTAGTTAACTAACCACATGTACTATAATTAGTTAACTAAATGTATATAGTTAGCTAACTGCATGTTTACCCCCCCCCCCCCCCTCGCCACACTATTTGTAAACTTTTTTTCTATCTAATCTACGGTTACGTGAATATCACAGATATTGACACATGTAGTTTTGGGAGTGTAAATCAAATGATCCCAGGTCTTTACTGTCAGTTGTTGTGATTGAAAACTAATCCTGAAAACTGGTTCTTATTGTGTCCCAGTGTTTGTGTGTGTGTTCACTCTTTCATGTCTGAATGTGCAGCTGCAGGGTTGATGATCTTCCCTCGGGAAATCCTACACCTCCAGATAACACCCAACACGATGGTAATTCTGTTATATTTGTATGTGTTTCAACTGTGTCTAAGACCCTGCATCATTCAGCCAGTGTGTTTGTGCGTACATTAATAAAGCAGCATAAGAAATGCACTCGTCCATCTGGGAGACATCAGTTACGCAGGGAAACTACGCAACAACTGGCTGTCATCACACACGCTCTGGGACTTGAACAATGTCTCCAGGGTTTCTGCATCTTACTGTGTCGGGTTCACATCATATGAGCTCCAGACATGAATATTCTCATGATATAGAAAAACAAATTGCTCAGAATAGTACTCATGTGTCAGCTGCTGGTTGGAGCTGTCAGTCATTTGGCAATTATACAACACAAAGCAGGATGTTGGAGGGAAAAAATAAAACTTTCTTAGAAATAAAGGAGTATTGACACTGTGTTTTTTCCTCCTAATTATTATAAAAAAGATCAATACTAAATCTTCTATTACCTCTATTTCCACTCAGGAGTCTCTTATTTCTGTTTAATTCATAATAATTTGGCCTTTTCCTGGAAAAATTATACTTTATGGTGAGAGGATGAAGGTATAAACTTATTTTTAACCAATAAATGGTTTAATAATAATAATAATAAATCCCAGGTATATATATATATATATATATATATATATATATATATATATATATATATATATATATATATATATATATATATATATATATATATGAAGAGTTCATTTGCAAAGACATATAACTCCATTTTTCATTTTTTTCACAAAATGGCATTTTTTACTCTACATTCCAGATAATACTCATTGATTTGATATATATTATTTATTTCATTTGGTAAGGTCTACTAAATTGAATAAGTAATATATTTAAATCAATGAGTATTAGCTGGAATGTAGAGTAAAAAAATGTCATTTTGTGAAAAAAAAGGAAAAATTGAATTTTGTGTTTTTGCAAATGAACTCTTTATATATATAATTTTAATTACACCTATATATACAGTATTTTAATAATCTATCTATAATTCAGCAAATCTCTGTCTGTAGCACACTGCTGTACAGACAGAGTGTCCGTCTGTCTGCTACACTCCAGACTACTATTATTTTTGTCCTGTTTGTGGAACACTTAACACCTGCTCAACTCCACTAAATGATCCAACATTTGGAGGGTGACTTTCCAGTACTATGGTGGATTACAGAGCACACTTTCAAACTATTACACAAACAATAACAAAGATATTAAACTAATGTCATAGCTCTTTCTAACTTTGAGCATTGCTGTGCACATTGCCTAAGCCCCGCCCCCTGATTTGGCTACAGCTTCATCATAGTCAGTGTTTCTCATACTTAGAGTAATTTGTGGCGCAGCACCACAGAATGAAAACTGAGCGACACTAATAGATTGCGGGGGGGTTTTCCCAACACGATTCTGTCGTTCCCGCTCACCTACAGAAAGCGAGCGAAAGATGAATATTTTGGTTCCACACACATACAGCTGTTGTTTAATTACACCCTCTTTCCACTGTTAAACAGGTGTGCGCAGACAACGACAAGGCGCACCGTGCAGTTACAGTTCATGTGCGTCTTCATCACAGATAGTTCCAGATTCTTCCATATGCTACAGGTGTTAAAGCCATTTACATGTAAAGGAATGATGATTAATGAAGCACCTGGTGACACACAGTGTTTACTAAAGCCTAAACTAATTATTATAGTTTTTCTTTCCGCTCCTTTCAACTCATTTCACCCACTTCCACAACACATTAATAGCAAACAATGTCACATTTTCTACAGGCTCTGCACTAGTAATAATAATAATAATAATGGATTTATATAGTGCTTTTTTGTCCAGTCAAAGCACTTGACGTTAGTGACCCATTATCTATTCGCTCTCACATCCTCCCTCTGGTGGTGGTAAACTACATACATCGCCACAAGTTGCCCTGGGGCAGACTGACATAAGCATGGCAGCCATTTTGCACCTACAGTCCCTCTGACCAAACATTCGTACATCAGTGTGAGTGACACAGAGGGTGAAATGGGACACAACAGACCGACTAGGACAGAGTGGGATTCAAACCAACAACCCTTCAGTTACTGGACAACCCGCTCCACCAACTGAGCCATGGTTTAAACACAAAAATAAAGGTGCGGGGGGGCAGGGGGGGTCAAAATTTCTCTGTATCCCTGTAACCCTAACTGTTAAAGTCACTTTAAAAAGAGCCCATTCTTTTATCTGCACCCCAAACACTACAGTTTTCATTTATCGATATTTGTCAGGCATGTAAAGCAAAAAAAAAGATCACTTCAGGGTGATAAAGGGTTAATTAGTGTGATGTAATCTACATCATTACTATAAGAAAAGATCTGATAAGATTATTAATCCCATGAGGGGAAATTCCATGTTTACTGCAGCAGGATTATAGCGCACAGGAGGACTCACTTTTATAGATAAATAAGTAAATAAATAAATAAATAATTCTTTATCCTCCTGACATCCATGAAAGTGAAAAGTGTATTTATTTATTTATTTATTTTTAATGTTAAACAACTATCTTGATTCGAAACCGCACAACACAACAGATTTTTTTCTAATACATTCTTAAATGTATTTTATATTTTATTCTTAACAGAATGTCATTTACAATGGGTGTTATTTCTAAGTAAAACTGGGACATTTTTGTCTCCTACAGAGGAACAAAAATGCATTACTGGGTCCACAGGAGGATATAAAATGTTTTTTTTAAATAAATAAATGAAATAAATAAATACAAATATTCATGTAATTTACACATTACTAAAAATATTGCACTGTTTTGGATGGTTTATGTCACAGTTTCTTTTAAACTGTACTCAAATTTGCACTGTGCTAATTGTTGCTACTTAGGGTTAGTGTCTTTACTTGTATTATTTGTTTACTGTTCCATTAATAATAATAATAATAATAATAATAATAATAATAATAATAATAATAATAATAATGATGATAACAATAATAATAATAATCATCATCATACCTCAAACTTATGTAGCGCTTTCTGGACACCCAGACGCTTTACATAACAGACAAACAAGCAATGCATTAAAATAAAAGTAAAATAAGATTAAATTATTTTTTAAAAACTCTCCAGGGTGATCAGGTGTCTCAAACATGTGGCCCAGGGGCCAAATGCAGTCCACCAAAAGTTGTGATGCAGCCCGTGGGATGAATTTGCAAAGGTCAATAATTCCACAGTCAAGGCTGTGGAACTCATTTGAGTTCAGGTTCCACATACAGACCAATATTATCTAGAGTCAAATTACAGCAGAATAACCAACAAAAAAGAATGACTCCATATTTACTTCACATTTTGATGTGAAAATAATTTACATTATGCCCATAAACAATGACAACTTCCAATTTCTGTCTTTGTTTTAGTGCAAAAAATAACATTAAATTAGGAAAATATTTCTACTTACACACTGTCCTGTACCTGAACAAATATGAACAACCTGAAATTTCTAAAGAAAATGAATCATAATTTTAACAGCATAGTGTCTTTGTAGTAGATCTGATCTGATCTGATCTAATCCATAATGTACGTGCGTAAATGATAAATTGAGGCATAATATTGTTAGAATTGCACTTATTTTTCTTGAGATATTTCAGTTATTTCAGGTTATTCACACCTTTCTTGTTGTACTATATATATATATATATATATATATATATATATATATATATATATATATATATATATATATATATATAATTTTTAAGTGAATATTTTCATAAGGTCATGGGGTTTGTTTGAACTAAAACAAAGACAAAAATTTAGAATTGTCTTTTTTTTCTGGGTTATTATGCTATTATTTCACTGGTCTGGTCCATTTCAGATGAAAGTTGATGAGTTTGAGACCCCTGACATACATAATATTTCAAAATGGAGTGCTGAAAATTAAAGCCAAATGCTGAAAAGCCTCAAACAATGCTGAACGTGGATCAGTAGTGAGCGCTGTCCAAGGTGCTGAAAGTGCATCTGTATGAATGAGCTGACAACCACCGCCAGCTGTTAGTGTGTGTGTGTGTGTGTGTGTGTGTGTGTGTGTGTGTGTGTGTGCGTGCGTGCGCAGGAGTGGATCTAGACATTTTGGGTCCCTCATTCTTTCGCTTAAAAAGACTATAGTTGCACTAGTTAAGTCTTCAATCTTCAAATGTCCTTGTTTCATTAGTTCAATGTGCAACAACAGATGATGGTTATGTGTGATGGGACAAATATTATTTATTATCGCAAAGGAGGTTATGTTTTTAACTCGCGTTTGTTTGTCTGTCTGTCTGTTAGTTAGTTAGCAAAATAACTCAAAAGGTTATGGATAGATCTTGATTAAATTTTCAGGGTATGTTTGTAATGGGGACATCTGGAAATGATTAGATTTTGGTGGTGATCCGGTGTTGGAGGGGGGGGGGGGGGGGGGTGATCTTGTCAGCAAGATAAACGCAAAAGGTTATGGATGCATTTAGATGAAACTTTCGGAGATGATTGATAATATGTCAAAGAAGAAACCATTACATTTTGAGCTACAAAGGTCAAAGGTCGAGGTCACTCTGAAGGTCAACAGCTAAAACACATAAGTGGTGATATCTCAGAATCCAGACAAGTTAGTATCACATGGTTTTGAGACAACGTGTGAGATAACACCGATAAACGAATGGTATATTTCCAAAATGTATGACCTTTACCTTAAAGCAGGTTAATGACATATTTTGTTAAATCCGACAATATCTTGTGCTTCATATTTAACATTAGATCTAACATGTGTTCGACGTCGCTTAAAGTCAGACTGACGTCATACGTGGTCAAATATTGAAATGGCCATATCTCAAAAAACGGGACCGAGGATTTCTTTGAATTTTTTTCAACCCTCTAAGGCATTGTTAATGATTAATGAAATAAATTATCAGCAAACACGGACCACTAGTTCGCAAATAAGTTGCGAACATGCAGATCCAAACCTTGGTAGAGGTCTGTGCTCTCAAAGTGATCTAGTTATTTACATGAATTCAATTTATTATGCAGCTGTTGAGTGTTTTTTCCATAGATTTTTTTTTTTTACTTTACATCAGTAAAAAATTAAATGATTTGTGTGTGTGTGTGTGTGTTTACTGTGACTGGGCTGCTCAGATTTGGGGGCCCCTATGGAGGGCAGATTTGATGGGGGCCCTAGGCAATTGACAAGGTTTGCTTAATTGAAAGTCCGCCACTGTGTATATAGGTGCGCGAGCGTGTCTTAAATACCCCCCCCTCACACACACACACATACACACCTCCACTGTATCATCATCATCATCATCACCACCATCATCATCGCTCACCTTCAACTTCGTCTTCAGGCAGGTTGACCGGGGCGCTGTAGGACAGGATGTCAGGGATGGTGCAGATCCCCCGGTACATCAAGGTGGAGGTGACTGGGTGCATCGGCATGGCTGCGACCTTTGGGTGCCACCTGCGCCCTCGTCATACAGAAATATCTACAGAGAGGATCCCAACTTGACCGACAGAACGGAGAAGAAGACAGTCCATGGATGGGTTGTGTGTGTATGCGTTTAGAGTGGATATGGTGGTGGGGGGGAGAGGGGTGAGGTGGGAAACGATGGGTTCCGCAGCGTGTGTCTCCCCCCCTCCCCGAAAATCAAAATCAACCTTGATGGTCAAACGGAGAGGAGATGAGAGGAAAACAGAACCGAACAGGAGCTCGAGAAGAAGAAGAAGAAAAACCCACCGGGGGGGGATGTCCTACCTCATTTGAAAAGAAGAAATTTCCTGCTCAATTCGCGCAGAAGTCGCTCACATCCAGACAAAACACGCAAAATATGTCCACGCGCATCAACCCTCACCACATCACCCACACATTTGAGGAGATTTTTTTTTATTTTATATAATTTTATTTTGTTGGTAGTCGATGTGATGTAAAAAAAATCCAGTATTTAGTGTTTTTGTTGAGTCCCCACCACCACGAATTCACGCATCCACTTGTTGGATACGTGCGCTTTTATACTTGACGCACTCGGTCCTTAGAAGAAGATCCAGTCTGTTTCCTGCGTATAATCCACACAAATGAGGTGCAACACACCAAGAAATTGTCTGGAAATCTAAATGTGTGTCTGTTTGAAAGAGAAAAAAAAAATAAAGAAAAGAGCAGAAAAGGCGTGAGAGGATAACAGGTCTGTGCCACTCCACTGAGATCCGAGAAAGACTCAACTGCTGCTCGCGCTTAATTGGTCACGGACACGAGGGCGCATTGCGATCCAGTTGTTCCATTCTCAATAGAGATAGAGTGTGTATGTGTATGTGTGTGTGTGTGTGTGTGTGTGTTTATTTCATTTTTTGTGAAAGAGGCTCGGTGGGTTGTTCCGATATGAAGTCACCCCCCCCCCCTCTGTCTCTCTCTCTTTTCTCTCTCTCTCTTTCTTTCTCTCGTCACCATACATCAGCATATACACTCCCTGTTTACATGAGAGTTTTTATTCCTGTTTAATTCCGAATAAAAGTCAATTCCTCTTTCACATGAACCATTTCAACACCTAATTCCAGTTGAAAAATGATCGTGCAGACTTAAAGTTAATTCCGAAAAAAGTCACTGGTTTATTCCGATCTTAATTCCGAATTTGACGAAGAGAAAAAAAAATTACATTAAAATGCACATAGGCTACATAGAGTAAAATGCATTGAAAATGCACATAAATATTTTTTTAAAATACAGCAAAATGCACTAAAAATACATTAGAATGCTCTAAGAATGGAGTAAAATACACTAAGAATAGAGTTAAATAAACTGAAAACACTTAAATGCACTTAAAAATACAGCAATATCTAATTAAAAAGGCACTAAAATGCACAAAGAATAGAGTAAAATACACAATAAATAAATAAATAAATATTGTTTAACTTTACATTTTAAGTCATTATTTGCATGAGCTTTATGTTGATCGACTGATGTCTGGTGCATCAGGTTTCATTGTAATTTTTGGTTTGTTTTTAATGTGAACTACACTAGCCCTGTTTACATGAGAGTTTTTTATTCCTGTTTAATTCCGAATAAAAGTCAATTCCTCTTTCACATGAACCATTTCAACACCTAATTCCAGTTGAAAAATGATCGTGCAGACTTAAAGTTAATTCCGAAAAAAGTCACTGGTTTATTCCGATCTTAATTCCGAATTTTACGAAGAAAAAAAAAATTACATAAAAATGCATATAGGCTACATAGAGTAAAATGCACTGAAAATGCACATAAATATTTTTTAAAAATACAGCAAAATGCACTAAAAATACATTAGAATGCTCTAAGAATGGAGTAAAATACACTAAGAATAGAGTTAAATAAACTGAAAACACTTAAATGCACTTAAAAATACAGCAATATCTAACTAACAAGGCACTAAAATGCACAAAGAATAGAGTAAAATACACTATAAAGAAATAAATAAATATTGTTTAATTTGACATTTTAAGTCATTATTTGCATGAGCTTTAACATGTGGGAGTGTTCTTAGTTGTGTCACATGAGCAAAATTTTCTGAATCTATCATCGGGAAAATTAACCAACAATTACCCATTAATGGTTACATTTTTATCTTAAATAATATATATATGGCTGAAAATAATAACAAAATGTGTTTTTACTCAAACATTTATTCCAAGAAGAACAAAACTTTTGACAGAAATACAATAAGAATAAAATCCTGTCCCTCCCTGCCCCTATTCAAAACATCCCAAAGTGTTCCTCCTACTGTCAGAAAATTAGCTTAGGGTATATGTCACAAAGCAAGACATAGTTTGGTTAACTTATTTTAACAGTGGCAACATTTGCGATCACTTACTGGTTGATGAGTGTTTGCTAAAGAACAGCTGTTAACATTTGGCCCTGGAACTTAGGTGCGCTTCATTTCCTTATGCTGGTGTACCGCCAGGGCAGATAAACGGTTTAAACTATACGTATTGTAAAAACCCTGCAATGTTATTTGATGTTTGTTTGGGGTGATTGCAACTGTTTATCCTGCAATAAAAAGTAGGTGAGACCAACTCTCCGTCCGTTTCCTGGATCCAGTGGAACACTACAATATATAAGGTTATGAAATCATGTGATTGTAGAAATGTGTCACAACACCTCCATCCGCCACAGGTGCGACACCCGTGCCTAATTCCAGTTCAAAATAATTCTGAATTCAAACAGTTAATTCCTCTTTAACATTATTCCTGTCGTTCTGCACATGCTCCTGGTCTGGTCATGATAACATTAGTTTGTTGATTCCTATGGTTGATTCAGTCGAGCTGCTGCTTCGTAATTATTACATAAATAAAGTCAAACATCACATGTAGTATCTGGTCTAACATGTTGATAGTTGAAACTAAAGCAAAACAGGAAGTGGACGCCATTGTTTTCTTCCAGTAGACATCCAGACGTTAAGTGGCCATTCTGTCCAATCAGAATCCTCTGTACCTCCAGCTCTGATAAACCAATTAACCAGAGTGGAATACGCTCGTTTCCATGGAAACCTTTATTCGGAATTAACACGTCCGTGTAAACACGACTGAAATAACTTTAATCTGAATAAATAATTGAGAATTTAAAAAAATGTCACGTGAATGTAGCAACTGACTGTATATTGGTGTAGGCAACCCCCCCCCCCCCCCCACACACACACACACACACACAAATTAGCCATTAGGAACTTAGTGTAAACACATATTTTAATTATTATTTTTATATATATATATACATATACATACATATACGTTTATAATAAAATAAATTAATTTAAGTAAAAAAAAAATTGGAAAAATCTAAAAAAATTTTTTAAAAAGGAAACGTCTTCAAACCTTTGAAAAACACATGTTTGGATTTACACCTGTTTCCCTCATGCTTTATGGGGACTTCTGGGGAAAAACACATTAATGTATTCTTCACACAGATTTCTATATTACTAGTGGGGACCTACATTTATATTGAACACTTGTGGGGACCTGAATTTTGGTCCCCATGGTGTGACTGCGTAAACATATCAATGTCCCCATAAAGATAGGTATACAAGGGCACGCACGCACACACACACACACACACACACACACACACACACACACCCTCCTCTGTACTCTGTTCTCTCTCTGTGGCCACTGCTCACTCCTGTTTTCACAAAGATCATAAAGTGTGATTAATGACAGGCTGGATAGAAGACACACACCACCTACTGAAACCACATCCCATAAGGATGAAGACCAGTAGCACTCTATCACAGGGGTCTCAAACATGTGGCCTGGGGGCTAAATGCGGCCCACCAAAGGTTCCAACGCAGCCCCTGGGATGAATTTACAGAGTGTAAAAATTCCACCATCGCAGCTGTGGAAGTGATTTTAGTTCAGGTTCCACATACAGACCATAATATGATCGACATGAGAACAAGAACAGAATAACCAGGGATGTCCCAATCTGATCACCTGATCAGAAATCTGGGTCGATCACGTGATTTTAGATGTGTCAGTTACACTGGTGGGCAGTTTTTTTTTTAGAAAATACAGGAGGTGGTTGGATCACTGAGTTCAGTAGAAAGTAGTGACATTTTATTTATTCATTTGTATTCATTAATTAATTTTAATTAAAATGTTTTTATTTATTTTTAATGATTAATTTTATTTAATTATTTCAGCTACAGAAGGATGACACTCAAACGTATGTTCTGTGTCGACCACTAATCTGTTTGATTGTTTACGTCGCCACCACACACCTGTTATTTACTCCTGAGTAGTTTTTCATATTGTAATATTATATATCGCAGGGGAAAAAAAAATTGCAATGTCAGTTTGTTCTAATGTCGTGCAGCCCGACTGCACTTTATTTAATTATTTATCTTTCTTTGCTCTATTTATTTATTGTTGTGACTTCTAAATCCTACTTTAAATTTTATGGTTTTTTTATTTCTTCAAGATTTTTTATAGTGGTTTATTGCATCTTGTTTTATTGACCTTGATTTTATTTATTTATTCAGTCTTTTTTAATTCTCCATGCTGCTATTATTGACGAACGGTGGAACACTGAGCAGTTGTTTTACATTTGTCTTTGGCAGAGGTGTCCAAATCCAGTCCTCGAGGGCCAGTATCATGCCTGTTTTAAATATGTCCATCCTCCACCACGCCTGGTTCAATGAATGACCCGCTCATCATAAAGCTCAGGGGAAGTCTGATAATGATGTAACAGCTTCCAGGTGTGATGGAAGAGGGGAATGTTTAAAACATGCAGGATACTGGCCGTCCAGGACTGGATTAGGACACCTCTGGTCTATGCTATGTTATGTTACACAATTCTATTCTATTCTTGTCTCATTATCTGAACCCGCTTTATCCTCACTCGGGTCACGGGGGTCACTGGGGGTCTAATCCAGCTACAATGGCTGAAGGCGGGGTACACCCTGGATGAGTCTCCAGTTCATCTCAGGGCTGAACATATGTGACATATGACATACAACATATGTTCATGGTGCCTCCATGAAAAATTTTAAGAGCACCGAAGCATATCAGTACGTTCTGATTTTAAATGTGGCATGTTTCATGGTTCTTAGATGGAAGATATGCTGCTGTGAGCTACTGTCCAACACTGGTTATTAGTATTTATACATATTTAATCCTAAACTTCAGCGTTGTAAAGTCTTTTAAAACGTGTGTTAAGCAATCAGTAACGCAGCAAATGTAGCTAGCATTGACTTAGCAGACTCGCGCTAGGGCAGAGTAGCAGCTAGACTTTTTTACCTGTTCGCCTCACAAGCTGTCGTTGCAGACGTCGCTCCGGAGCCTCATACCCGAGCCATTTCTCGGGATATGGGTGCTGGATTGTCGGTTTCCCATCCACGAAATGAAAGGAGCAGACGTAGGACTTTTTCGGTGGGTTTTTTAAGTTGAGCGCCCTCAGCCAAAGTCGGTGGTCCTCTTCACCGGGAGGAGGCGGGTGCAGGTTAAAGGCTGTCCCACAACATTCGCCCCTTCTTCTCCCATGAGTAAAACACTCTTGTTGAAGCAACAATGTTTTTTTCCCAATTATTGTGGCAACCGCGGACTGTACAAACGATGCTTGTCATTTTTCTCAAGGATATTGGATAGTTTTTTGAACCGTCTCTGATTTCAGCCTCGCTGCTTTTCGCCTGAGATCTGTACGCTCGCCAATGACTTTCAATGACTTTCAATGACTACTCCACCGGAAGTTCTAACACAAAGTAAGCAATATGGGGCCGCCCTAGTAACCGCAGAGTATAAGGTGAATATATATATATTATATCACCAGGCAGTTGATTAACTTTCACAAACCCAAACAACACACTTCCTATGACACTCACACAGACCGTTCAGTCATGGTGTCCAAATTTAAAGATTTATTTTCCCAGTTAAATGAACTGCTCTGCCTCCATAGGCAGAACAAAAGTCAAATAACAACATAACAGGCGTTTAACATATTTTTAACATACAAAGTAATGCACTGTCACATGTCTAAGATGACTCATGTGACAATGGGAACCCTGATAAAACAGGAATTTTCCAGAACATTTGGTAACATTTGCATTTCACATTACATTACGGGGAGCTTAAGTCTCCACCCCTTCTGGGAGGCTCATGGGGCCTGAGATCAGAAAATTAATGAATGGGGTTCAATGGGAAATAAAATGGTAAAATCATATCTGGTTTGTCCTGTGCCCTGAATCACACACATGTTGTACCTCATAATAAATGATCATCATTGATGTGTTTCATCTGCTTCTGTTAACCAACGGCTGATTCATTTGTGAGTAAAACCTGTTAATAATTTGGACAACACGCCTGGCGCACATGTGATATCACCACAGACTCCACACCACACTGTTTCCTGAACCTCAGTGGTCAGATGTTCTGAACCAATGGCGTCTTTTGTCACTAACAGTGTTTCATGATTTTCCCCTGTTGGGTTCTGGACTCAGCTGATCCCTTTTTCTCTTATTGTGTCAGTAAATTCTGCTCAGACTGAAATAAATGTGAATAATGGAAACATCCAAGTTTAGTTAAAACATTAACACAGAGCCTCATGTTTTTTTTTTTTGTTTTTTTTTATCTACCTTAAGCCTTTATTGTTCAGTCTTGGAAATAAAACGAAATTCACACAGGAAAAACTAATTATTTAGTTTAACAATTATTATAATGGTTGGTACCAGAATAATCCTGTAAAAAACACATCAAATCATAAACAGATTTACAGAGTAACATGGAAATGTCACATTTTAAACGTGTAGATTTAACATTTTAAATACGTAGATTAACATTTTAAACGGATAGATTTAATCCAGTATTTCTGTAATAAATCCAGGATATCCTTGGTTTTCCATGCCTGGCCCTGCAGCAGTCAGTTTTATTTTCCTCATACGTTTTTATTTCCAAGAGTCAAAATTGTAAAATAATTTTTTTAAAAAGTGGCCTAAAACACACTGTGCATTTAAATGCTTCCACTTCCTGAATAATCACCACACATTGTGCTTCTTATTATAGAATGAAAAGCGCAGCAATACTTTGTGCTGCAGAGAGATTAGTCATTAGACTCCTTTTATAAGTGATTTAAATAAAAGTGCAAAAGTTTTTACAGCAGCATACTCAGGGAACATGTTTTTATTCCAGCTGTCAAAACCATTCAGTGATACAGGAAATAGTCAAACATTAATACACATTTATCCACCATCATGATTAATGTAAAAAAAAAAAAAAATCTGTTGAATGTTGAATTTTCATGGAAGAACATTTTCCAGAAAGGTGTACGGTGGTCCCATTAAATGTTGGTAAATGTAGGTCAAAGGTCAAGGTCACCAAAAAAAAAAGTTTTCACAATAATCCGAGACAAAACAAATCTGTCCTTTTCATTCCTGTATACTCCGTTTAACATATAGCTTCACTGTAGATGTGCATTGACATCAGAACCTTGAAGGACAAATTTGAAGACTCTAGGTCAAAGGTCACAATAAAGATCAAATTGAATTTTGGATATAACTTTTGAATTCCCACATTAATGCACCCGCACTTGTCTTACATTAAATCAAGTTGAACAAACACAAATATAAACCATTCTGAAGTGTAACAGTGACACCACATACACAAAAGGATGGGTTACACTAAACTGTTGATGTCCAGTGAAGGACAAATTATTGAGGTCAAAGGTCGTGATAAAGGTCAAAATCAGATTTTAGGTTATGCCTCTTCATCTTGCAGACTTCCAATGACAACCAAACATTCTAGTCTTTCAATTCTGCATCTTGTGTGTATAGATTTTGACCTATTGTTGACCAATGAGGTCAGAGGTCACTGGGTTAATACCTAAAGAAATTACAATGGACTATAACAAAAAAAAAATTATTACCATGAAATCACATCAAAATTACCATAGAATTAACACCTTATTATTGATCCATTACATGCAATAAGTGGTTACAAAGGCATTATTACTATGAAAGTATGTCAAATATGTATATGTATATGTATATATAAATATGTATGTCAATAGAATTACCACCTTTTTAGTGATTTATTCGTAATATGCAGTTACAAAGACATTATTACTATGAAATTATATCAAATTCTGAAATGTCTTTTACAGTGGACATTTAAAAAAAAAAAAAAATCTCTTCAGTAAAGCCTACAAAGTCGTTTCTCCGAAAGAGGATCTCAGGAGGTTAACAATATATTATAATTTTTTCAATTGTTTATTTTTACCACCGATTTTACTTGCCAAATTTCAAGCGTCACTCACAGCTTATCTGACAGGAAGCTACAAAAACTTGAAATCCTCACCTTTTTGTGTCCCCCCCCCCCCTCCTCCTCCTCTATGTCTCATCCTCAGATCACCAAAGAAAACGACTTTGACAAGATTGTAAGAAATGACAAAGCACAAGCGCAGAGCTCAAACACAAGCACCCCGGCTGCCTGATAGAAATGTCACAGATTAAAGGAAAAGGTAAAGACAACCTGTGACTTCATGACACCCCACCTACTGCAGGAGGATGTGATTTCACACGATTCTTACCACATTTCACAACGAAATAACAACATTCAAATCCTGGGGGCGGCCAAGGACAAGCAGCGTCGCAATATGACAAAAGTTTGGTCAGGATATTTGTGTTGTCACGCTGACAAACATCAGGGTTTCTCTCTACTTATTGATTTACTCTCCATTTTACTCTATTCTTAGTGCATTTTACTCTATTCTTAGTGCATTTTTGTGTATATTTAATGCATTTTGCTTGATTTTTTGTGTACATTTAGTGCATATTTAATGCATTTTACTCTGTTCTTGGTGCATTTTAGTGTATTTATACTGCATTTTGCTTTATTCTTAGTGCATTTTACTCTATAGTGAATTTTACTCTATTCTTAGTGCATTTTAGTGTATATTTAGTGCATTTATTTGATTTTTTTACTGCCTTTTATTCTATTCTTATTGTATTTTAATGCATCTTACTTGATTTTTAGTGCCTTTTACTCTATTTTTAGTGCATTTTAGTGTATTTGTACTGCTTTTTGCTCTATTCTTAGTGCATTTAACTTTATTTTTCAAATCACTCTCTGACAGATTGATTGCTTGTTTTCACTTAGACAGTTTGAGACAAACAGGTGTCTTTGCTCCCTTTTTTCTTATTTAAAAAAAAAATAAAAAAATCTATATATATATACTATTTTCTGGGTATACTAATGTGGGCCAAAAGACAAATCGAACCATCAACCCCATCACACTTCATCATCACAGTAGGTATCCACAGCATCCTGATATTTGGCAACAGTGAAGTTGGATCAATCATATGACTCATACATTAAATAGTGTAGGAAAAAATACACCACATTTGAAATAAAAAATACAGCAAATATAAACTTTATTAACATTATTATAGAAAACCTCCCCCAGAAAAATACATGTCATAAATGGTTTTCCAAGGGGACCTGATGTCTATGGTTCCCCCAGACCCCCTGTGGTTCACACCCCGGTTGTATGTGATGACAATTCAAAGATGGACTGTATTTAACCCCAATAATTGACTTGTATTGATAGGATTATTGGATCAATAGTTTAGATCAGTCGATACTTTGGGTCAACAGTGGATGTTTGGGTTTTTATAGAATAAAGCTGGAGCTGCATCTGTGGGATGAGGTCATATTATGAAGCTTCCTCCCCCATCCCATCCCACATCACCCCCGGCAACAAATAAACCATTTCAATTGGCTATTGAGCAGCCCACAGAAAAAGTATTGAAGTGAATAATGGCTCATGGTGTTGGACCCTTGAGCTGGTCCTGGATTATAGAGCCAGAGCCACAAAGACATGAGGACTGGAGGGAGAAAAGACACAAACACACATATGATCATTTCACTAAATCACAAATACACATTATGTCATTAACTCTATTACCTCCAATGCAAAGCTTTAATCCTGTACCATTCTAGGCTGATTTAGCTTTAAAAACCTGAAAAAAAATACTATATTCTTAACTGTTCCATTTCTATGTTCTTTCGGAGTTATGAAAATGGTTTGTCTAATATGTTTTGGATTAAAACAAGAACAAAAACCCTACTCAGATTTCATGTTTTTAGCTAGATGTTTTATTTACTTAAATAAAAGAACAGGTCAAATGAAATAAATAACTGTACAGTCACACAGGTGAGGTTGTGTTGAAAAAAAAGGCAAGAATAACACTTTTCTGATGAGTGATATGTAGACAAATTGAAATATATATATATTTGGATGTCTCTCTCTCTTACACACACACACACATATATATATATATATATATATATATATATATATATATATATATATATATATATATATATATATATATATATATATATATATATATATATATATATATCTATATATAAAATTACTTAACATCTTTAACTATGACCTCCCCATCTTCCAATGAGCTTCAAAAATATTGATTCTGTTTTTGTGTTACAGGTACATGAGCCAGACGTAACAGTCAAACAGCTTATATATATATATATATATATATATATATATATATATATATATATATATATATATATATATATATATATATATATATGTGTGTGTGTGTGTGTGTGTGTATGTTTGTGTCGTATTTTAAGTGTTAGTTTTTGTAAATTTCATTCTGCTGTATTTTTTATTTTCCCTTTTCTGTTTTCACATTCATATTTGATATAAATCCATTAAATATATATATATATATATATATATATATATATATATATATATATAGAGAGAGAGAGAGAGAGAGAGAGAGAGAGAGAGTGACAGAATGAGAATGTTATTGTCATAATAATGTATATATGAGTGTTGTTATATTAATGTACATACGGGTCAGGACTGGGACATAAGTCTGGGATAAAGTTAAGGTGATGCATTTACAGACTATTGGCCTGAAAAGACAGATGTTTTGTATCCTGGAAACACTGACAAAAAGTCTGACATTACTGAATAAGCTGTACTTGGGATCAATCCACCACTTCACGGCCATATTTCACATTCAGACAACCTCTGCTGGGAGAACTGGCATCATCCCTCTTTTCAGATTAAGCCTCTCTCCCCTCAGAGCGACCGGTCTGGCCGCTGCCATTCTTAAAAGTTTCTGGCTGTGGGAAGTGGAGTTCCAGTGTGTGAGGGAATTATGGATCTGCCAGTGGGCACGTGCACACACTCTGCCTCTGAATGAAGCTGCAGGATCAACATAAGCCACACTGCGGGCCCAAACATGGATTCCCAGGTTGTTTTGGCTTGCGTTTATCTCCTCCTCTCTATCCTTCCCTCCTCTCGTCTCCTTCGCCCGGGCAGCCTGGAGCCAGAGCCATCCACGGTTTTCTGAAGATGTCGGTGGCTGTTTGAAGTGTTGCTTTGCTATTTGGGGAGTTTCCGCCGGGAGGAGGTGTAGGAGGGAAGACAAAAAAAAAAAAAAAAAAAAAAAAAAAAAAAGATTGGATTTGGAAGAGAAGAAAACCTTTATTTGGAGAAGAAAGGAAACAGCAACCCCTGGTGGCAAACAGATGCAGCCCGCTTCCTCCCAGTAGAACGCCATTCTTGATCTTCCGACTACAAAATCATGAGAGTCTTTTCAGGAGTCTGAGCCTCCGACAGTGTTTGAAGAACTGCTGTGAAGGCAAAAGAAAACAGAGTGGAGTGTTTGGAGTTTATGCAGGCAGCAGAACATCTGTCAAAAATCTGCCTTTTGTTTTGTTTAGACATTTTTATCCAAACACTGCAACACATCCTTGTAGCTGGGCGGAAAATCTGCACCATAATCCTGCAAATGGTGATACAAGCACCAATTTTTTCCCTGATGACTCCCGGTGGTATAGTTAAAAGATTTGACTAGACTCGTTCTACACATGCTCCTGGTATTGTTGTGATGTCACACACATTCCACTGTCGGCATTAGTTTGTTGATTCCTGTGGTTGATTCAGTCGAGCTGCTGCTTCATAATTATCACAAAAATAAATCTAAAATTTACATGTAGTATCTGCTCTAACATGTTGATAGCTGAAACGAACGCAAAACAGGAAGTGGACGCCATCGTTTTCTTCCAGTAGACATCCAGACATTAAGCAGCCGTTCTATCCAATCAGAACCCTCTGTACCTCCAACTCTTAAATACTCTACCCTAGTAAACTAACTCACCTCTAGTGGCAAAAAATATTTTTTGGCTGAATCATTGGTCTAGTGTCGTTCCATAGAGCCTCAGCCAGGAATGATCCAATTTTACAGATCCAATCACAACGTTCCACTTGTGTAGCGAGATTGTAGGGCGGGTTAGCACAACGACGACAGGGTTGAAGAAGTACCAACTTACATACAGTCTATGGTCGGATACGCAGAATGTAAATGGACCCGGTTGGAAATTTTTCCTCCACTGTTAGCGGTGTGTTAACGTTAATTATCTTAGCCTATAGAACGTTAAAACAACAAGATAAATGTGACCCACCACCACGAAACCAGGCATATGTGTCTGGAAATCCAAACTGAGTTATCTGTGTAGCTTGGTAGAGTGGAAACTAAGGTTTAAGATGGTGAAAAAATTATGTTTCTATCACAAGTAGAATCAAAGTTATGGTCATTTTAATATCCACATTTGGACATATTTTGCAATTTGCATATTTTTAGATATTGTCCGTTAAAGTTTTGGACTGTTTTGGGGTAGGAAGTCCTTAGCAATGCATAATAATTTGTATCCGATTGACACAAATTATTCACAGATGTTAAAGGACACTCTGATGGACATGTCACAGAAGTTTTATATATTATAATAATAGGATAGAAGTGCGACGTATTATAATCATTTGGCTTACGACATTGGACAGAGCATTCAATATAGGCTTTTACCTCGTACCGAACACTTGGGTGTTTACCCACGGAACGGAGATCGTTTTGTTCAGCGAAAAAAGGTGGAAGTTGGCTTTGTCTTTGCTCAGCAATACCTGAACTTTTATCGCCGCTTAAATAATTGACTCAATAAACACCTTTATTGATTGGATTTCAATGTAATGACCACAGGAACTGAAAACAGAGGTGTTAAGGTACCGTTTTTTGATAAGATGTAAACACAAATAAGAAATCGCCTTCCAGCCTAAATTTGGCTGTAGCTCTGAACGGCTCAGCGCGACTTATGCCTGGTTTCGTGGTGGCGGGTCACATATGCTAGTTCAGACTTGTCTTCATTGCTCTGATTGGTCATCACGCTGGCCTATTGCGTGCAGAGCAGTTTGAAAGACAACCGTTGATCCCTGGCGTATGCTTAAGCTCAGTCTATGGATCGTCTCCAGACTCTGAATTCAAATCATAGTCAGGCTTGCCTGGCTAGAACACACCCCTTTGTCATGTAAACCTTTATTATTACCTCTGCCAATGTCGGGTCTGTTTGTTTGTCTGTCTGTCAGCAAGATTACGCAAAAAATTCTTAAGGGATTTTGATTAAACTTTCAGGAATGATAGATAACAGGTCAAGGAAGAACCCATTTCATTTTGAGCAATAAAGGTCAAAGGTCAAGGACACACTAAAGGTCAACATCTAAGACACCCAAGTGGTAATATCTCAGGATTCAAACAAGACAGAATCTCACGATTTTTTGCTCACCTTCGGACATCAGATGGGTCAACACCTATGGCTCGATCGTGTCATGTTTTGACGACATATGATGCCACATCAACCAATGGCGCAGGTCTGCCGTCTCTGACTGCCTTGTTTGGAATTAACATGTCCATGTAAACATGAAGGAAATAGCTTTACTTCCGAATAAACAATTTGGAATTAAAAAACATCATGTAAACGTAGCTAATGGCTTTCTAAGTATATGTCCAATCAGTACCTATTCTGTTCTTCACTTTCTTTCTCTATTGGTTTCTGTCCCACAGTTTTGTCATTTTTTTCAGTAAATCTAGTTTTAGTATGGTTATGTAATGCTGTAAAAACACTGAAACATGAACTATAAATGTCATCAACACACCCACTGGCTGTATGTGAATCCTCTGGACACTGATGGACTGGATTCACACGTGGATTCAACTGAACATCACACAGGCTTTGGAGGGTCAAGTGTGTAATGACTGTGACATTTGTGGTCTCACATACAACTCCTGCTAATGTCCAGATAAGTTCAAGGTTATGAAAGAAGCTTATGCTTGTTTGCAAATATACTGTTAAAAGAAACAGGATTAGTGAGCGTATAAGAAGGACGGATACTATAATTAGGCTGTATAAGTGCCACAGCTGGAGTTTGGGTGGATTTAAAGGGCTAGTATTTCGCTAAACCCACTTTTATTAGTCTTTAGTTCATTTATTTATGTATTTGGGAACGGTAATAGTTCTAAGAGTTTGACTTTGAACCCTCCAGGTGCTGCAAAATCTATCTTTATATTCATTTTTGGCAAAATATCAAGTGGATTTCTACATGTTTTCTTTTCTTTCATCTATAACTAGTTACATCGTGATAATTTACACTTATAGTATATATGGTAAATACTACTTATGAACTGGAAAATTGCACCTGAATGCTTCATCATGTGAACAACTGGGAAAACATCTTGCTGCACGACTTGCTGAGATGAAAATTACCTCTGACCTTTTCAACATGGCAATAGAGAGCAAAGAGGTATTACTCGCAAATGATAAACGTTGCTTTTATAAACATTATAGTGCTATTAGTGATGATGGTAAACACATTTTGGAAATCACAATTTAAAAAAAAAATGGGGATTTACATGTTCTCTCTCTGTAGGTACAAACACATATTAATAAGTTAAATAATTCAAATAAATTACCTATAAGTGTAAATATGAAGATAATTGGTTGTTCATGTTCATATTTATAATCAATCTATCAGTGTTTAATCTCATCATTTACATTTTTAATCTCATAATTTGGAATGTATTTTTTTAAAGCATCATTATGAGATAAAGAGTCAAAATTATGAAATAAAGAGTCACAATCATGAGATGAAAGTCATAATTTCAGAAAAAGTCAAAATTATGAGATTTAAAAAAAATACAATTATGTGAGAAAAAAATCCAAATTACGAGATAAAAAGTCAGTCATGGGATAAATTTGATAATTCTGATATATAAAGTCCCAGTGTCTCTCCTACACTGATATTCCCTCTTAAGTGACTTATTTTTTTATCTGTTTAGTTTGAAAAAGTAACGAGTCTATTCTGAGAATGTAAGGAGTATAAAGTACAGATATTTATGAACAAATCTGGGGAGGAAAAGTCCAAATTTACAGAAAAAAAAAGTTCCAATAAAGTATAGATACCTAAAAATATACTTTAGTACAGTAACAAAATACTTTTACATTGTTATATATATATATCTTCTACACCATACAGTTATTTTATAAATAATTCTGCCAGTGTCATCACTGATTACATTTGTTTGGAAGATAAACAACTCCTGCTGATAAAATGCAAAAATAGAAGCTGTACGTTGTTCCAGTGATTTGCTTCATTTCTACAGTGTTTGACATATGGACAGGTATAGAAGCACAATGCTGTTGTTTAAGCACAGATGACTCACCAAAGGATGAATAACAACCCACGACCTTGAAAGATTGGCAAGAAGAATGAGGGAAAAAATGGACAAAAATCTGGCTCTGAAAATGATTAAATACGAAACGTATGAAGAGACCCTTCAAACAAAGCCATAAAAGCAGAAGGTGACAGGACCAGTATGTGCTGGAGCCGCTGCTAAGCTGGACTGTTCCCAAAGCCACCATTATATCCAATGTGAAAAATGAAGGAGTGAAGGATCAGACTGAAGACCTCATGTGCTTTAACCTAAACTCTACTGGAATCACAGCTGGGAAATAAATAAGTACAAGTATTCCAGTACTGTACTTAAGTAGATTTTAAGGGATCTGTACTTCACTTGAGTGTTTATCTTTCTGGAAATTTTTGTTTTATACTTCTTACATTTATATATGTACTTTATACTCCTTACATTTATACCTAACCTAACCTAATATGTTTTTTAAATTAAAAAATTAGAGTATTTCAAATCATAGCTTTCTTAAGAATATAAGGCAGAGCAAAAACTGAAGCATATTGAGATAGAAAATAGAGAATAGAAAAAACAGAGGAAACAAAATACATGAAAATAGTGTTTCCATCTCTGAAAAAAATTACAATTATAAAAACATTTGAATAAATTCTTACTTAATTAATAACTACTATAGATGAAAACTTGCACCTTCATTATTGTTACATGAACATGTTAACTTGAAAATACTGAACATTTGAATAACACTCATTCACAGGTTTTTGTTCAGGAATCAGATCATATTCACTGTTTTCATCTTTAGTATGTTTTTTTTTTGCTCAGAACCTCCTGCCTTTGAAAACACGACTACTTACGCATGAGGCATTTTCGGATGCGGAAGAAAAAGTAGTCCCATCAACCGCCTGTCATTTAAAATAATTTTAATTGTTTACTTACTTTTTACCGCATTCATGTTAAGGATATACCTTACCTCAAACGACGTAAGTATCAAAAATATCGATGTTCTTTAAAAAAAAAAAATCGATTTTAGACCAGAAAGATCCGGTTACAGACGTATCGATCCGCACATCCCTAACGCACGCGGCATTAATTGAAAGAAGGTTGCAGCTGAGTGAGTAGAGATTTTGCCTATACATCGATAATTACCACCATTTTATTAGAATGGCATTGCACTTACCTCAGCACAGACCAAGTTTTTAGGCAAAATGCTTGTCTGGGTCTTATTGCGCAACTACAAGCGAATGTTGAATATAGAGCCGTCTTCATTAGGTACATTTTTCTCGATATCCCGGTTCCTGGCTTCCCTATTTAATGTGTCCTGGTATATCCCACATTCTTTTCCAGATGTTAACTAAATATATTTCGCGAATTCTACTTAATTTCAAGCATCTTTTCTTTGTATTCGCCTAAAAAAAATGATAGTTTGGTTTGTTTACTCTCGCGAGACTCCTAACATGGCCGCCACATCCCACAATGCAACGCGCGAAGGAAGCTAATATCTTCGTGTCCCCTTTATGGCAATGTTTTCCGTCACTGCGGGTAATTTTATCGACTTGTAATCTATTAATTCTATGAGTATATTAAAATAATGTGCTTTCTCAACTTCTAAAGTTTTGATTTGAAGGGGAAAATGTATTTATTTGAGGGGGCACTGCCCACTCTTACCCCTACGAAGAGCCAGCCTCGGTGAAAGTAGGAAAAGTAAGTCACTTCAGAAGGAAAAATCAGCGGAGGAGTTGAATATGGCACTTACATATCATAATTATTACTTTTTTTCCTCTCACGACTGAGACTCTTTAACTAATAATTTTGATTATTTTTCTCGGAATTCAAACTTTTTTTAAAAAATATCACAGTTAGTTTTTTGTTATCTTAATTGTACCATTTTATCTCACATTTTCAACTTTATTTTCTCCTAATTATGTACTTGTTGTCTAGTATTTATGACTTTATAGCTCATAATTTTGACTTTTTATCTGATATTTGAGTCTTTATGTCAATTGTGCCATTTTATTTAATAATGTGTACTTTTTCTCATAATTATGCATTTATTTCATATTTATGACTCATTCTATTATAATTTTGATTTTTAATCTCATAATTAGGAATTTTTTAGTCTCATATTTAATAAATCTTTTTAAGTTTTTTCTGAAAATTTCTGTCCATATCCACTAAACTGTGACCTGATCAAACACATTATCTACACTTTCAAGGGCTATTTTTTTGGATACTTCTGCAACTGTTCAGATTTTCCTCTTTAAAAATGTTTACATGTTCAAAAAACAGCCTGTACATACCATCTCTAAAATGCAGCAGATATCAGTTGCAGTGAAGAACTGAAAACCTGCAAATTATTACAAAAGTTTAAACAATTTTTTTGTGGATACAAGACAGCAATGGAAATATGGATCTCTAACAAGGAGCAAGTTTCCCTTTTTTATGATATGCTTTTTTTCCCTCTACATGCTCTTGAGTAATACAAAGGGGTAGGACTCGATAAGTTTTATTAACTTCATCCTACACCCTTTCAAACAAGGTATAATTATCTAGGATGCTAAAGAGTTGTCGCTTTAATTTCTGTTTAAACACTTTGTATGTTTTACGAATTCAGTTTTTACCTGTTTGAATAAGCAAATAAATGAAATGAAATCATTTTATTCATGGCAGAAGTTGTTTTATTTTATTACAATTGACAAGTTGTACTTCTTTTTTTTTTATTTTTTATTTTTTTTACCACTTTAGCTTCAGTGAAGGAGTTGAGGAGATCCATCCAGACAGGAGAGGGTGGAGGAGGAGGTATGGGGTCAAAGGTCAGGACAGGACACAGGTAAGTCACTGCAGATCCATAATTTCTTCGGTGGCAACCACTGAAAACTAAGACTGAATAAATTAGATTAATTAAATGAATTTAAGTTTATTTGGACACCGATACAAAAAGGAAAATACATTAGATTTCGTGCTAGATTGCAATACTATGAATTTTGATTTTTTGTCATGAATTTGACTTTTTCTCTCTCATCAGTATGCATTGTTAATGTGTTTGACTTTATATTTCAGAATTTTGACTTTTTATCACATAGTTTTGACTTTTTTCCTCATAATTAAAATTTTTTGGGACAAAAATACAAGAAGAAAAAACATTAGATTTCATGCTCGATTGCAATACTATGAAGTACTAAAATAAAATTGCTAGAACAATGCAAACATTAATAATATGCATCATAATCCAATCAGACCTACTTCATTTCAAATCTCTATAGGAGGATATGAAACCGCACTGCAGACATAAAACCTTTAATAATGGTCTGTGGAAGAACTTATGCAAATTTCCTTGTTGACCCCAGAGAAATGTGCTGTGACCCATCTAGGGGGCGTGACCCAGTCCTTGGGAATGGACAGAATACATAATGAAAACATAATGAACACATCAAGAGACTTTCAGAAGTGGGTATGAGAAACACTCTATATTTAATACATGGCAGTTGACATTAAGCGTAGACATTGTATAGAAAAATACTGTTATGGCTACAAATACTGTAACAAACAAATACTATAATACAACAGGACAGAAGTTAATTTTTTTCTAAACCATTTTCAGAAAATAAGTCTTACAGGCACAACAATACATAAAATAATAATTTAGCAAATTTGAAATGTTCACTCTCACTAATGCTGCGTTTTTACGAGTACCGACTCGACTCTGTAGCCTTTCCATTACAGAATAGTACTGACTTTACAGTACCTGGTCGTCATAGCGATAGTACTGACTTTACAGTACCTGGTTGTCGTAGCAATAGTACTGATTTTGTATAATCATTGTGATGTTAGAAATGAAACTAGGGCTGTCAAATTATTCACATTCTATTTATCAAATTAGGGATGCTTTGGATTAATTCTGATTAATCATTATATATATATATGTGTGTGTGTGTGTGGTTTTATTTCATGCATGTACAGTATGATGTTACAATTAAAGTTAATAAAATGTCGATGATTCCACAAATCTACAACAGTTATTTGTCAGACATACGCTCACTTTGCTGCTACATCTGTTTAAGTCAAATGATCCAACGCTAAAAGCAAAACCGCCACAAGAGGAGCATTAAGCTAACGTGGTGCATATAGAAGGTTGTCCACTGCTCATTAAAGTCTGGGCTGCAGCCAGTGCAGGGTTATCCCCCAGTCGTTTGATGAAATGTAATGTTCCATTAAGAGCACATCAATCCCATTTGAAATGATTTGGACGGCCATTAGCTTTGACAGAAGCGCAGTCTGAGACCACTCCCTGCTAATGATACTGAACTGACACTGGAGACTCTTCTTCTGAAAACCAATCACACATTTCCCTCCTGGTATCTGTGCTTTTAAACCCCTGTGGTGTCAGACTGACCGTGTTTCCAAAAGCCTGTGGCGTCTTAGCAGCAGCGAAATAATCACAAACCTACTCAGGATTTAGAGCTGAACATTATGTTGAGTTTATTTTATTTTATGTATTGTGTTAAATCTTTACAGGTCTGGGCTGATTTTTCTTTTAAAACAACTGAAAAATAACTGAATTAAAACTCCAGCTGTTCTTTCAACCGTTTGGAGTCCAGATAAAAAAGAAAAAAAGGGCTCTTTGTAAAAGTAACACCCTGGAGTTTGGAATAAAACACTCACTTTTACTGTTTATTTTAGAAGTACAAAACTGCAGACTTAGAAATACTAATACATTTGGATTTTTTCTCCCCTCATCTTAGTTTTTAGTGCTTAAACCAGGGTGTATTTGGTAGGTGTGGACTGGATTATGAGGAGAAATGAAGAGAATTAAATATGACCAATTAAATAGGATAAATATTTCCTGACCAAAATGAATAAAAGAGTCAACAAAATGAACAAAACTGAACAAAACCATGAACAAAAATGAACAAATTCATGAATAAAAATGAACAAAACCATAAATTAAAATGAACAAAACCAAAATGAGCAAATCCACGAATAAAAATTGTGATACACAGATCAGATTTTTTAGCCTGATCACCGATACCGATCACCAAAAAACGTGATTTGCCGATCATGGAAGGAAATAAAAATTTCCATACCTTTCATCTAGCAGAGGGCGCGTTGTTTATAGAAATAAAACTATCTATAAATTAACTATATTTTAAAAAGTACAGAAACAGTCAAGACGAGATGCACCTGTTCTGTAGCGTGTTTGCCAGTTTGAAAATGTTGGCTAGTAATTTACGTCACACGATCGTCTTTTTAATTGGCATGTTTTTCCAATCGCCGATCAGGCTATTTTTAGGCAATATCGACCGTTGCTGATCAGCAGCCGATCAATTGGTGCAACATAATAAAAAAAGTCAACGAAATGAGTAAAATACCAACAAATAAAAAACATGAACAAAAAACCCTATAGTTTGGACTAAACTTTTAGACTGAAAAAGACTAATACATTTAGAATATTTTTCCCCCTTCACCTAAACTTTTTTGTGTTTAAACAAGGGTGTATTTGTCTACATTTGATAGGTATGGACTGAAGCACACCATTTACCAAGAGAATAGAATAAATAAATTATTTAAAATAAAAACTAAAAAAGCATGTGAATGTAGCCAATGTGCATATTTGAAAAACAATAAAGCATTTTAAAGTCTGTCTTTTAGTTTGACGATATCAGATGAACACAAGCACCTCTCTCGCTCTCTCACGCTCTCTCTCTCTCGCTCTCACTCTCTCTCTCGCTCTCTCTCTCCAGAATGCTAATGCTATCTCCTAAACATCAAAGTAGTAGAAACTGGGGTAAGAAAACCGTGTCATGTTTACCTCTTCCTCCTCCTCCTCTCCTCCTCCACCTCCACCTCCACCCCCTCCTTCTCCTACTTCTTCTTTTCCTCTTCTTTCTCCTCCTCATCCTCCATCAGCTGCCAAGTGTTTACACACCTTTTTCTACAGGAACCGTTTCGACACATCAAAAAAACGCCCCAGTCTCTTTTCCCCGCTATGACCCAGAAATGAAAGACGAGACTGAAGGCAGAGGAAAAGGCAAATCACAAGGGAATTTAGCCTTTTTGAAAAAAGTTAAGCAAACTCTGAGTTGAGTGAGAGAGAGGTGAAATGTGATTAGATAACGGTGGCGCTGGTGAGCATGCTCTGTGTCGTCTATTTTTCACCAGTGTTGCTGAAGGCGCAGAAACATCCCAGTGGAAACACTTAAACAGGAAACTTTCCTGAAGGTTTCTGCTCAGTTTAATCTACTGCTGCGCTAAAGCTGCAGCTGCACTTATGTAATCACACTCTGGCTGCCAAACACAAGGCTCGTGGCCCAAATCTGGACCATTAACCTTAATGCCTGAATTTAAATAGAAGTATATTAGGGATGGGAAGGGATCTGATACGTATCGGTATGCCAACATGCACGTGCATCGGTAGAGGAACTGCGAGTGAATGAAAAGTTTGGAATACAGTAATATTCCGATGCATCAGTTCCTGAATGTTCGATCCATTCAATATAATATCGTTTTAGTTGTATTTAAGTGTTTCTCTTTGTTTCTTTCAGTAAAGTTTTTCTTATCTATAGACCCAGATTAACGTGCACCACGGATTAGCAGATGTGTTCACTGTACAGGGCAGTACAAGCTCCGCCCACCACTGTATAGGACAGTATAAGATCCGCTCACTAGGGCATTAACAACTTCCGTTTTTTTCAAGTTGATTTATCCGTCAATGAAGTCAAAGGTGATGACATCACATTGTCAGCGGAGAAACAACACACACAGCTTTAAAAAAAAAACCCACGGACACACGTCTGTCCAGCAATGAGCAACTTGTATTAAAATTCACTGCAATGTAACAATGTCCACTGACAGGACACAAGCATCAACATTTTAACTGCAACAAAACGAAGGCTAACGTTAGCAAAGAGTTTTCTGTTAAATTTAACTGCACAACATCAGTAGGGTGAACATATGTCTGCATTTTTTCTGTACCCACGACTCTAAAACTGGTCTGTCCAGCGGCCGCCAAGACACACACCACACTGTCCACATCATGTTTGGAAAAAAAGAGCACGTTGTCTTAATGCTTTTTGTCTGCGCTGCTGCTCATATCACTAGCATATCATTAGCTTGTGGATGCCTCTTCAGATGGCTGTGCCATTTTATTCATCTAAGGTGAAGTATTTCCACACATGTGATGTATGTCTGACACCGTCTTATGTTTTGTCATCCCACCACAACTGTCGTACCTGCAGCAGCCATGACTGGTTTAGGTCTGACTGCGTTTACGCGAGAAAGAATAACATGTGATTTGTCGACTCCTCTAAATTTAATTCGGCTTAATGTTCTATTGCGGCTTCTTTGTCAAAATCCTGATATTTTATCATTTATCTACACTATGGTTCATGGGAGTGTCTAACCTGCATGTAAGCCTTTAAAGTGACAGAACCTTTTCTGTTTTACCTACATTATAAACTCATTACTTTATTTGTATGAATTGATTCTGAGCAGATGTTTAGTGTTAAAAACATGTGTAGAAATTACTTTATAAAAAGTTGTAATTGTTTCACTGACTGTATTTGAGGCACATGTTCTGAAACTGAACTAACAGTTTCATGGAATTATTTAATAAATAAGTAATCAGCCCCTTGAATTTCATTGCATATTTTTTAAATAAATGAATGTGTTGAGTCAGAATGGGCTTAATCATTCTGTATTGTTCTTTGGGTGTGAATCATATCGTGAGGTGCCACTCGTGTATCTTTAATATATGGGAACGTAGATGGTATCACTAAAATTTATTTTTTAAAGTAGGTCTGTCAAAATTCACTTTCAGTTTATTTCACACTTCAAAAAGATAATAAATACATAAGCAAGTATAAGTACAAATAAAATATAACGGTATAAGGGAGGCCAAAAGCTTAATATGTTTCTATAGATCCTACATCAACTTAAAATGAATCAAATGAACAAAGAATAACTGAGGTAATAAGTGATTAAACAATAAAAACACAATAAAATAAACTTAGAAAAACGGAAGTGCCAAAATTAAATAAAAAAAAATTAACACATAAATGTGTTATTAAATATGTCAGTAATTCCTTAAAATTCCAATTCATTTGAGGTAAAAAAAACAAAAAAAACCAAACCCATATATTTATTTCACTAATTAATTGATTGTTTCATGGTACTTGTGTTGCAGTGGATCATAATTTGTTTTATCTGTCAACCTTGTCCATCAAAGTCAGTGGGCGGGTCTTAGCAGCTGATTGGTTCCCCTGTTCATCCAATCCAGTCAAATAGATTCCAGATAAAGGATTGATGCAGAGTTTGTGAACACATTCCCATACACTGGGTGACCTTTAACCTCTACATTTGTTTGGATACTTTAGGAAATTAAACTTTATTGACAACTTCAAAGAATCTAGACTCCCAACACCACATTAACGCAAAGCATATGTTAGCACTAAACTAATGTCACTAGTGTAATGCATCACCCAGTTTACGACAAAACATGTTCAGTGCAGATATATTCATTTCTGTCTTGAGTCTGTAATCGGTATAGATTAAAAATTAATATGTAATCATGATCAATTGAAATTAATCCAAAGCAAGTGTGATTAATCTGATTAAAAATTGTTGTTTGATAGATTTTTTGATAGATGATTGATAAAACTGCCAAAATTGAATAAATACATCATTAAATAATTAATTAAATATAGAAGTATATATATAAAATATAAAAGTGGTGTTAAATGTGTCATTAATTCATTAAAATACTAATTATATCACAGAAACATGGAGCGTCGGGGATGTAATAGTTTAGCGTGCGCCGCTGCGTAAGGTATTTAGTTTTAACGTGATAACTTTTGAATGGCTGGACGGATTTGTCCCAAATTCAGTGTGTTAATGCTCTAGGACAGGTACATGAACTGCTTAGATTTTGGAAAACTTTCAAGAAACAAAACCATTCAAGACTTTCAAGATGGCTGAATTTTTTTCTAGCCCAAAACTTTTGAACAGTTGGACGGATTGCCACCAAATTCGGTGTGCTAATGCTGTCGGTCAGGCACATGCACTCCTTATGTGTTGGAGGCTGAAAACTTTTAAGATGGCCGACTTTCAAGGTGGCTGAATATTGTCTGGCCTAGAACTTTTGACCAGGCGGATGGATTGTCATCAAATTCATTGTGCTCATGCTGTAGGTCAGGTACATGAACTTATTCTTTTATATTTTGAATTTAATATATACACTTATGGTGGGAATGATGGGTGACTGGAAGCATGTTGTTTCGGAAATTATACCTTTAGCAGTTGGAGATGACTCCATAGGCTAAAAAAAAAAAGTTATTTCACTAATTATTGAATTATTTCATGGTCCTTTTGTTGCACTGGATCATGTCAACCATCAAAGTTGTTGTTGTCGTTGTTGGTGGGGGGTATCCTATCTTATGCCTCCAAAATCCGACTTCCTCAAACTTTTCCAAAGTGTTGCAAGTATCAGTCGACTATTGAATCACCTCCTCAAGACTCTCCTCTATATGGAAATGGGAAGAAAATGCCAACGTCTCCCTGGTTAAAATCAATTATTTACAGTCATCTCTAGGGATGTGCAGGCCCCGGCAGTTTCCTAAGATGATTCAAAGTGTGTCTGTTTGAGTATGAAGAAGGTTGAGGCTAAACCCTTTAGCATAATGTGAGTAACGTTCAGGATGAAGAGCGTATGTGGGCAAACCCCGCACCATCTCCTCCATGACTGAACCCTGCTGAGGAAACAGGCCTTTTTCTGACAGGTCTGCAGCGGCAGATAGGAAAAGGTTACAGCGTCTCTCTTTAGAATAGAGTCTCACTATCTGTCCCGCTGCTGAGAACTTGTGAATGTTTTATAAAGAAAGCGTTTGCAGCCTTTTGTGAGTGTCGTGTGTCTGTTTCGCGCACAAACCTGTTCATCTCTTCCATACCTCCTCTTTTATTCAGGTTTTTTTCTGCTTTTTTATCCACATTTTCTGCACATCCTCCTGTGGCACAGACAGGTTAAATAACTATTTAAAAACTGAAACAACCAAAAACTGCCTTGTTAAATATTTAACCCCTGAAGGCCTACTGTCGCAAATATGCAACATATCATCAAATCTGAATAGTTACATTATTTTAACACACAGCAGCAGTGTTTGTTAAACTGCTTCCTCAAAGCACACAGATTTTTTTTGCCACTTGATATTGAGTATGTGTGTACACAGAAAAACACTATATAAATCTAAACTATTATTATGCTATAGTCATACTAATTATTACCACTTAATTTAGCATTTATTTCTTGTTTTTTAAGGGGTTAACTCTTGAGACTTTAGCACTTCCACAATAAAAATAAATAATTAAATACTATATATATATATATATATATATATATATGTGTGTGTGTGTATTTTAACCCCTGATGCTCCAGCCATTTTAGAAAAAAAGGGGGAGAGGAGCCAAAACTACTGGAACCAAATTACAATTTAATTTATTTATACTTCATTTTAGTTTATTTGAACTAAGTTAAGTTATTATTTTGTAAATATTTATTAGTTTTTTTAATTTTGTTCCTTATTGTGTTTTATATTTCTACATTTAATATTGTATTTTATTATTTTTCTTCACTTTTGTGTGATTTGTGTCTTATTTTGTTCATGTTACTTATTATTTTGTTAGTTTATTATACATTTTTGGCTCTTATTGTTCATTTTGTTAGTTATTTTATTAATGTTGACTAGAACTGTTGAAGTCTCAGGAGTTAAAGGGTTAATGTATATTAATTGTGTTAAATTTTTCATGAGGAAACAAGTGTGGTTGTTTGGCCTCTCACCTTGTCACATTCTGGTCGGCCATAGTCGGTTCATCGGCTACTCGTCGGCTCCGGTCCTGCTTTGGACCCACCTCGGTGGAACTGGTCTCCAGTTCTGTAGTGTTGTTGTCTTTTTGAGTTTTGTCCTTCTCACGTTTTTTTGTGTTTGCTCATTAAAAGGAGCTTGAACTGTTTGCTGGCTGTCTGCTTTTGGGTTCTTCAGTACGACCGAGAATGAGTTTGTCATAATTTGGGTGACTCATTAACCTAGTGCTAGTATTAGCCTAGTTCTGGCAGAATCCACGACTAATGTATACTTCACGTTAATCTAGCATTTTAATCTGGAAGTGCTTCAATGAAAAGAAAAAAACTGTCTTGCAGGGTGTGGAAAACACTTTGGCGGTTTCCTGTTCTGTCTACTTTTTTGGCTTTGTACTCAAATTGCCCACAAAATATACTATGAAACACGAAAAATGTGGAGAAAAAATAGACAAAACATGCTAAAATCTACTAAAATTCAGGGAAAAAAACTAACATGAAATAAGCAATGAAAAATATAAAACATTCAAAAACTGATTTAAAAACAGAAAAAAACACAGGTGTTTATTCAACACCTTCAACAGTTCCATGTAAATGCATTAAACATTTTTTTGTCAGATTAATGATGATGGTAGTTAATCTGTGAATGACCGACTAGAGCAGTGGTTCTTAAATGGACCAACATGTACCCCTGGGGGTACGTGAAGCTTTTCAAAATTCTTTAAAAAAATCAGTAGGTTCATCCTAATAATCTCCGAATAGTCAATTAAATATACATGTGTTCATCCACTCAATTTTATATTTAGTTTTGCCCCTCCCCCCACCCACACACACATCAATTTAGTTTGACCCACTGACCCAACGCACTCATCAACGACCTGTTGTCACCGCGATAGCACTGAGACATGGCTAATGCACAGCAACAATACTACTGAAAGTGCAGATAAACAAGTGGAAAAAGAAGGCAAACTATGAAAAAAAATAGTCAGAAAAATATGGTATTTACCTATTTATGCTCATTTTTATTTCTTTTTTAATTTTTTTTTTTTTTAGCTGTGGAGCTGCTAGTCTCAGGAGTTAAAGGGTTAATTGAAGTAAAATACTGTCCTGTGTGTGCGTTTCCATAAAGTGTCTTAAATACAGCTGGCTGTTGGGTTTACATCACCTCATAGTAAGCTCTGTATTTACATAAATCATTAGTTTATTCACCTTCCCTTTATAGACAGAATAGATAAGGGTTGATGAAATACAATGTGTAAAGATGGGAAGTGCCACATAAAAGCCTTTTTCTACATCAGGGGAATGAATCAGAAAAAGATGTGTTTAAGCAGTAGGAGCCGAGTTTAATTAACATTAACCTTGACTTAAATATTTCTTTGATTAAGAAATGTAACTTTGCTTTATCAGCTTCATCCACTTTTCCTGCTCTTTATCAACACATATAAAGTGTTAGAATGATAACTGGGTGTTTTATTGACTCAGTGACACAGACCTGCAGCAGAGTCTAGACCAGAGGTGGTAAAAAGTACTTCCATTCTGTACTGTAGTAGAAGTACAGCTACTGGTGTGACAAAATACTCTGGTAAAAGTACAAGTACTGGTTCAACTCCTTTACAGAAGTAAATGTAAAAAAAAAAAAAAAAAAGTAAAATTTCTTAATTTTAATAAAGTAAAAAAAATATAAAGTAAAACTTTTTTTTTTTTGCCATGAATGAAATAATACTTATTTAACCAGGAATATTTCCAAACATATCCCAAAAATAAAGCCTTTAAAACTTAGTGTGTAGATAATGTGATTGATCAAGTCACAGTTAATCAGTTTAGTGGATATGGACAGAAAATTTAGGAAAAATGATTTGAAATTGGCAGCAGCAGTCTACTGGTGTATGAGAGGGTGAATGGGAGGAATTGTAAAGCACTTTGGGCACCAACTGGTGTATAAAATGTGCTATATAAGCACAGTCCATTTACTATATTTATATAAATGTAAGGAGTTTAAAGTACAGATATTTATATAAATGTAAGGAGTATAAAGTATATATATTTATATAAATATAAGGAGTATAAAGTATAGATATTTATGAACTAAAGCTAAGTAAGGAAAAGTCAAAAGTTGGCATAAAATAGATACTGTGTTTAGTAAAAAGCTTGTATATTATGTGTATAATATTCTCATGCTGTGACTAATGGTCATGCTTTATATGGACATAATAATTATGCTGAATATGAAATGATATTTTCCTGCACAATCTCGACCATATATCTTTTACCACTTAAATAACCCTTCGTATTTCCTTTAAATATTAATATATTATGCATTAAATCAATTTGGCATCGTATCCAGGCACTTAAAAAATGCAAATCATCAGTATGCAATTATGTGGAGAACGTTGTCATTAATCACATGCAGAACACAGAACTGGACCTCAGAGGGGATCTGATGGGAGGGAGGTGCAGCTGACCCATATTCTCCTTCTGTTCCCACTGGACGCTCGGTTCTTTTATTCATGTTGAATGAGACTGTCCTGGGGTTTTGTTGTTTGTTTTTGTCTTGTAGTCCCTCCAGCAGAACTAAGTGCACCATGTTCAACAGACCCTCCTGCTCATCATCCTCTAAATAAGTGGTTTTCAAACACTGAGGTGGGGTGGGCCTCCTCTGGGGTGCGCTAGAGGACTACAGGGGAGGGGCAGTGTGAGGAAAAATATACCTGGGGAAAAAAAGGGCAAAAAATTTATTATGTGGTTAGCTAACTACAATACATGTTTAGCTAACTACAGTACATGTGTTTAGCTAACTACAGTGCATGTGTTTAGCTAACTACAGTGCATGTTTAGCTAACTACAGTACATGTTTAGCTAACTACAATACATGTTTAGCTAACTACAATACATGTTTAGCTAACTACAGTACATGTTTAGCTAACTGCAGTACATGTTTAGCTAACTACAATAGATGTTTAGCTAACTACAGTACATGTGGGTATTTAACTACAGTGCATGTGGTTAGTTAACTGCAGTACATGTGGTTAGCTAACTGCAGTACATGTGGTTAGCTAACTGCAGTACATGTGGTTAGCTAACTGCAGTACATGTGGTTATCTAACTGCAGTACATGTGGATAGCTAACTGCAGTACATGTGGTTATCTAACTGCAGTACATGTGGTTATCTAACTACAGTACATGTGGTTATCTAACTGCAGTACATATGGTTATCTAACTGCAGTACATGTGGTTATCTAACTACAGTACATGTGGTTATCTAACTGCAGTACATGTGGATAGCTAACTGCAGTACATGTGGTTATCTAACTGCAGTACATGTGGTTATCTAACTGCAGTACATGTGGTTATCTAACTGCAGTACATATGGTTATCTAACTGCAGTACATGTGGTTATCTAACTACAGTACATGTGGTTATCTAACTGCAGTACATGTGGTTAGCTAACTACAGTACATGTAGTTAGCTAACTACAGTACATGTGGTTAGCTAACTACAGTACATGTGGTTAGCTAACTACAGTACATGTGGTTAGCTAACTACAGTACATGTGGTTAGCTAACTACAGTGCATGTGGTTGGTTAACTACAGTACATGTAGTTAGCTAACTACAGTACATGTGGTTAGCTAACTACAGTACATGTGGTTAGCTAACTACAGTACATGTGGTTAGCTAACTACAGTACATGTGGTTAGCTAACTACAGTACATGTGGTTAGCTAACTACAGTGCATGTGGTTGGTTAACTGCAGTACATGTGCTTAGCTAACTACTAGCCTGGCAAACCCAAGTATGATGAATTCATAGTCTGGAGATGATCCATAGACTGAGTTTAAGCCGTATGGGTTGGATCAACGGCTGTCTTTCAAAGTGCTCTGCACATAATAGGCCAAGACTATGACCAATCAGAGCAACAAACAATGTGACCTATACAGAGCAATGAAAACAAGTCTAAACAAGATGGAACATTGTGATTGGACCAGTAAAATTTTACCAGTCCTGGCTGAGGCTCTATGGAATGTCACGAGACCAACGATTAAGGCAAAAATATTTTTGCCACTACAGGTGGGCTAGTTTACTGGCTTAAATTTAAAAAATGTTTTTTTTTTAAATAAATAAAATCAATTATAAACTTTTTTTTTTTAAATGTAAAGATACACTTTAAAAAGAAAATACAGGAATAAAAGAAAAATGAAAATATGTTGACTGATTTTAATAAAGGTTTCTAGCATATTTGGGGATATGAAAGGTCATTTTTAACCTTTAAACTAAAAGATATCAAATTAGATTTCAGGGTTTGTATTGTGGAATCTGTAATAAAAATCTTTAGAAGAAAGGTCTGGATGGAAGTGAAAGGAAAGTGATGAAAAAAATCCAGAAATGTCAGTTACAGTAAAAGCATTTACATCCATTTCTTCATCCCTTCTGGTAAATTCAAAAGAAGCTAAAATGATGTAGAGAAGATGATTTGTTCAGTCACAGTAACAGAGCTGGTGAAACAAATCCTTAAAATACATTCAAGAACGTTTGCTACAGGGTCAAAAATCTATAGAAGCTTCATTGAAAGCGTCACTGCTGTTGGTTTGTAGCATGAGTCAGTGTTTTCAGTCCTGCCCTTCTTTAAGTTCGTTAGTCCGTCTCCCACCCCCGCACTCCTCACCTACCTTGATGAGCTGTTTCCCAAAGCAGCGTTCATCTAAACACTGAGGTAAGAAGCTTATGAAAAGACACGGCTGGGAAGTAATTAAGTACAAATACTCCATTGCTGTACTTAAGGAGATTTTTTTTTTTTAGGTATCTGTGCTTTACTGGAGTATTTATTTTTCAGTCAACTTTGGACTTTTCCTCCCTACATTTGTTCATAAATATCTGTATACTCCTTACATTTATAAAAGTATATGTACTTTATACTCCTTACATATACAGTGGTACCTTTACTTATGAAAGACCCAGCTAATGAATGATCCAAGTAATGAAAAATTTTTCTCTGAATACGAAAGAAAATTCTATTTACGAAAGGAAACTGAAACCCCTGAGACATGAATGCAGTACTGTATGTACATTACTATATGCAACTACGCAATGTACATAAATATGTCATGTACCTACTGTACATAGCATCCCATTGGCGATGATGCTTTTCGTTACCCTTTGACCCTCATTCATCACAGAGTTACTGTTGTTTTTCCGAATGTGCTCATGTAAACTTTACTACAGTATGTTTTGAAAATTACAGTAAACAGGCCGATGGCGGCACCCTGTGGCGTGTACATGTTCCCTTTTGATTGTCAATGAGGCTAACAGTTTAGAGGCTTTCATCAGTACAGGCAACCAGGAAAACCAAGGAACAGTGTTTCACACACAAAAAGGCAACGGACAAAAGATGTTTGTGGATTATGTAACGTTTAAAGCTTCAGCTGATAATAATGCTCATTACTCCGACTCTGCATGTTTCATCAGTAATGGTTGTAAACACACCAGATTGTGACATATTCGACTTAATACTGCCCCCTGGTGGACTGAATATAGTTTTTAATTTTGATGCCGAGGTGTTAGTGATGCATTTTCAGAGTAATATAATGAAACATTCGAATATTGTTTGGATATCTACAAATTTTTTAATTAAATTCATATATATATATATATATATATATATATATATATATATATATATATATATATATATATATATATATATATATATATATATATATATATATATATATATATATATATATATATATATAT
This sequence comes from Siphamia tubifer, assembly GCA_020466265.1. Taxonomy (NCBI): domain Eukaryota; kingdom Metazoa; phylum Chordata; class Actinopteri; order Kurtiformes; family Apogonidae; genus Siphamia; species Siphamia tubifer. The sequence continues at coordinate 45,799,929 of CM035791.1, read as the reverse complement.
ATATATATATATATATATATATATATAGTCTGTCCAAATTAATGGATTAACGGAGATTAATCCATCATCATGATTTTTTTTCTTTTTAAATATATGTTTTTCATGGCGTGGCACATGCGTTGGTGTTTTGTGTTATGGAACAGAATTGTGAAAATGAATTTCCTCTTGGGGACAATAATTTATTAATCTAATCTAATGAAAACATGGAGCACAGTTAAATGGAACAATTGTTTACAGTTTTGTTGAAACTGTTGAAGGTGTTAAATAAACATTTTATATTCATATTTTCCATGTGTTCATATGCTGCTGTTAAAACCTAACAAGACAATCGGATATTACAAACTGCTGCCAAGGTTAATAGGGTCACAGTGAGTTAGTAGATCTAACCTCTATAGCACTTTGACTGTATGATTATCTGAACCGTTGACCCTGAAAACATACCTCTAGTACTGGAAATATTATGTATGCCTTTAATAGTTTGGAAGATATTTAGCAAATCCTATTCTTTGATAACGGTGGTTTTCTTCAGGATCTGATTCAGAAGAACGTTTCATTGATGGTTTTTATATATATCGACCCTCTATGGCTGTGATTTATTTATTTTTTGAGTGAATTGTAAAACGTGAAAATGTGCATTGTATAAGATATGAATTTTGAAAAATGTGTCCATTGTAAGTAAATGGGAAAATCTGGATTTTTGATAATTTTTGGATCCAGATAGCTATCTGGATGATTTTCAAAGTTTAATGGGAACTCACTTGGGTTAATACCCATCTCCAGAAATTATTTTAAGATCCACCCAGAACTTGTTACACCATCCTGCTGACAGACAAACTAACAAACAGACAAACCGAACTGAAATTAATACTTTAGGAGGAGGTAAAAATTGTTTTCCAAAATTGCATTTCTGGAACAGAATGTTTTCCACATGTGGTGTTTTCATGTCAGCCACCTCACGCTGCTGAACACTGCTGTGCTTCATCAAACATCTGACTTCGCTCACACAGATGTCACAGGCAGCTTGTTCCAGCGCTGCAGTAACGTACATCTAACTGACATTTGAATGGACACGAAAATAGAAAGAAATGTAGGTCAAGTAAGCAGCTTAGTCTTACTTTTTGAAATAAATGTAGATTTTCAGTCCTGTAATGAATCATTCAGCACCTGCCACAGTAAGTACAATAATTATACTAGAAAAAAATGGAATGCTATACTTAAATGGGAGGGGTCAAGGAAAAGAAGTATTATAAGGATTTGTGAGTGACAGCATCATCATGTTAGTCTCATCTGGAATTTGTCCATGAGAAGTGAATCTGTACTCGCAGGGCTCGAATCTAAATACAAAGACGGGACCAAGGTTACGTTCACACAGCAGGTCTTCGTACACAATTCAGATTTTTGGGTGAAATCGGATTTTTTGTGTATGCTCGTTTATAATTACACATTAAATGTGATTTTTATCAGTCTTGAGTGTGAACGGAAGGAGTCACTGAAGTCAACAAATGAGGAAATATGTAATATGTGACATGTATGGAAGGGTAAGATGCTAGTTGTTGCTATGGGAAAACGCATTGTGTCAACGTGCAGGAAAGAAGGGAAGGGATTTGGAGAAGATTGGAGATATGAAGGATTCGTCTATACCCACGGTTCTCAAACTGGGGTCCGCGGACCCCTAGGGGGATGTGGCGCATGTCCAGGGGAATTTCACAAAATGTAAATAGCGCTACAAAAAACTAGTAAAGGAAACACCTGAATTAAAAAAAAACACTCAAGTATTGAAAAGTTTTTATGCTTTCATGAGGTGGCTTTTCAGATTGTTCAATATTCTATATGTCGCAGGACATGATGCACATGGTCACATGATCACTTCTCAGAGTAAAAATGATGCGATATATGGACAGAGGAGGAGATGGAGGTATTCATGACCAGGTAACCATAACAACATGTACATGCAACAGGTTTTGCGCGTCCGTCTTCCAGCAGTGAAATCTCACAGGGTGATATTTAATGAGTTACAACGCTTCTGCCGCGAACAACTGTCAATAGAAACACGTTTAAAGCACAAAAATACTATGTCAAAATTTTAGGAATATCGCTATTGTGAAAACTGTAATGGAAAAGCCGCTTCTCTCTCTCTCTCCTCATCTTATCGACTTATTTTACCACAGAACCACCAGTCCTTCAAAAGCTCAAAACACCCAGACTATCCTTGTTAGTATTTTCAAGATAAATTGTTTCTCACACTGACAGCACTTAGTTGTATGATTCCTTTCTTCAGTTTTCTTTCTTCTCCTTGTAATCAGCATCCCTCTCTGCATCAGCATCATTCTGAATAACATTATGTCTTTATAAATCAGCAGTTAATCACAGCAGTCAATAAGATGTGACAGCCCCACACATTCACTAGACTTTGTTGGCTGTCTACAGCTCCTCTCTGTTTCATTGCGTCGGGTCTTGGCCTGAATACCAAATGAGGGATGCTCCATCTGGAGTTTCCCCGTCACTGACTTAATGGTACATTACAATATTATCAGTGAGCCACAAACAGAGGTGGTAAAAGTACTGCATTTAAGTAGAAGTACAGCTACTGGTGTGAAAAAATACTCTGGTTAAAGTAGACGAAGTACCGATTCAACTCCTTTACTAAAGTAAAAATTTCCAAAAGTACAACTTCTCAATTTGTAATAAAGTACAAAACTAAAATGTATTTTTTTTCCATGAATGAAATATTTGTTTAACTAGGAAAAATCATAAAAGTTTCCAAAAGTATCCAAAAATAAAGCCTTTAACCTCTTCCACCCTGAGCCTGAGTAAACTGGAATAAACTAAAAGATAAAATAGAATTTTTTGGTCTCGCCTGAATTTATAATTTTTTTGACAAAAGAAAACACCCTACTAACAATTATTCCATGAATATAGACACTATTGATCACCTTCAGTAACTCCTTTCCAACACAGGAACAAAAGTTGATAGAATTAGAGCAAAGGACAAAGCCTCCAGAAAGGTTTAAGTCCAGATAACACCAGGCGGACACTGCATTTGGAACAGTTTGGCACACTGTTGTGCCAAACTGTTCCAAATACATTATTTTAATTTTCCAGTAAAATCTGTCTGGAAAATACAACTCATATCCATTACAGAAGTCTATTACTGTCTACTGGAGCTTTTAGAAATGAAATTTACCTTGTGTTTCATCAACTTCTACCTTTGTGCACAACTAAAATGAATAAAACCATATAAACATGGATTATTTTGTCTCCAAATGGAGTAGTTTTATTAAGAACTGACAAGACATTTTATTTTATTCTCTTCAAATTTGAAGGTTTACAGATAAATAAGTACTTCAGTAAAGTATAGATACCTAAAAAAAATCTACTTGAAGTACAGTAACGAAGTACTTTTACTGACCTAATTCCCAGCTGTGGCTGCAAATAAATGCAGAAAAAAGCAGATCTGAATACTGAACTGCCATGTATTCCTCTTTAACAGAATGTATTAACATGGCGTCCCACATGTTTTCATTCTAACCGTCAAAACCACTGGCCTGTGACCAAAGAATGGAATGAGGGAAGTGGTGGAAATATTGCTGTTGGTTCTGGTTCATGGTCTACAGTATGATTTAATATGGATCAGCAGGATCTTGAAGGCATGACTTAATTGCATCTTTGATTTCTTCCATGTTTTTCCCCTTTAATTTTCATTTTCCTGTCATTTCTTCCTTAATGGTGTTCATAATGGGAATAATAAATTCATTTAAATTTAAACATATGAATAATTTGAATGTCAGTGTCGGCTGCTTGTGTGAATTAATCATCATACCTGGCACAAAATGTAAATGCAGAATAAATTTACCTGCTGAAAGTCATTACTTGGGTGGTCTTTGTTTAAGTGCACTGTACGGAAATGACAGTTTTATTTTTTTATTTTTTTTATGAACCAAACACTGAAAACTCCCCCCCTGCATATATTATATTTAAAAATGTAAATGAGAAACATAGCTCATTAAACATCTTTCACATTCAAAGAGGTATTAGTAATATTCCATGCCTTTAATTGTCGTGAGAATGCTTTTTTTTTTTTCTCTTGCTGCTTTCTATTTTTAGCCTTCTCAATTAGCTTTGTTGAAGAGAACTAAGGTGCAGGAAATGACTGAGTGCACTCCAAGGTTCCTGAAGGCCTCAACGGAGTCAGGACACATAGAAGAAAGCATCTGTTGCCAGTCTACTTTTGCATACATCCATGTAGAGTAGGGGTCACGTTAACTGAAAATATTCCAGAATTTTTTGTAAGATGATGGAAAATTTTGAAGGCGGTCCATCATTTTGACAAATTGAAATAATCTACCAAATAAAGTTTAATATAGAACCTGTAAATGACATGGATGTATTTTATAGAAACAAAAGTACCACCATTTACTTCAGACCTTTAATAAAACAATATTACATTTCTTATCTAGTTTAGTAAATGTTTGATTTCAATTAAATTTCAATTTATTCAAATATGCAACAAATAAAAAAACAACCACGCAAAAAAAACATACATGAAAGAAAACCAAAATAAAACATTGCTTAATTTGCAGATTCGAAAAGGAGTGGAAGGAAGTAAAACTTTATTTAACCTCACCCCTTCACCTCAAAACAATCAATATTTGACAAACCAAGAAAGTGAATGATAAATATATCCCAATATCAAGGTTTTATATGTCACAATAACATAACAAATACTACATATAAAATAAAATCTTTATAAGTGTTCAACCATTGACCAAAGTTTTCCTCTGCAAATATTCCCATCTTTTCAACATTAATGACTATACTAAAAGTAATATAAGAAAATACAGAACGTTATTTGAATAAGTGAATATTCAGTTATAATGTAGAAGAAATAAGATTGTATTGTTATAAATTAATATAAACCATCATGATTAGGAGATATTATTATATTGAATACTGTATTTGTAATAAATATAAAGTCAATATAACTATGATTATACAAATTAATTTGTGTGAGGTGACTTATAAAACAATGTGTATATAATTGATTGTAGATGTTTTGTGTAAAGGATGTATAGATATAAAAAGTGTGTTAAATCATAAATGCAGAAGCTGCTGGATTATTAATTTGTAAAAAAGTGAGTTTATAAATTTTACTTCTCACTCCTTTTCAAGTCCAAGAAAAATTTTTTTTGTTCGTTTTGATGTATTTTTTTGACAGAAAAAAGTATGTTATAGTGATAGAGAAAACCACTATGGTAACTAATAGAGTATGAAATATAAAGGTAATGGAAAAAAAAAAGAAAGTCATTGCAAAACTTTACGATATGAATATTGCACACTGCATTATTGCAATAATATTTTTTTAATATATTTTGCAGCCCTAGTTTTGACCACTAATGCAAACCAAATTTCCCCTCTGTGGGAAAATAAATGTCTGGCCTGAACTAACCTGCAAGCACTAATTCACAGAAAAGTATACTCCTCATACTTCCAAATATCATCTGTGTACTCTGACTTTTTGAGAGATGGATTAAGAGGCTACAAGACAAAGCGAGGCCGCCATGACCTTATCTGCACCAGCTTTACAGCAGCTTTGATGAACTACAAAGATAACACACAGAGCAGTGTCAGAATGAGCAGAAGAGCTTAGCACAACGCCAAATGATAGGATTTGGGTTTTTAGTCCTTATCTGTTTATTGTTGTATTGTGTTTTCACAGATCTCTCAATAATTAATGGAACTGTAAGATAGGTTAATTTAGTTTTCTGGTCATCAGTTTGCGGACTTCTTTCTCTCTTTAGACTTATTTGATTAATTCTCTGAACCCCATAATCCTTTGGCCATTATCTTATTTCACATGTGACGCCATCTTGGATTTCAAACTAAGCTGGAGTGGGTAGTGTTCGGTTTGGCATTAACATTTACTGTTGGTTAGTATTACTATTAGTAGATTTTGTGTTCGACATAAAATTGAACTGAACTGACTAGCTTGAACAAACTGAAATTAAAACTGCAAGCAGTCTCAAAGCCCTTTGCCGTCCCTGGTGACCACCTCCCCACGTGATGCCCAAGTCAAACTTCAGAAAAATCGGTGTGTGTATGCCTGATCTATTGCCATTTTGTAGGGGGCGTTGTAGAGCAAAATCGCAATTTCTATTGATAAACTGGAGTTTATCAATAGAAATTTGACTCGTATAGTCGTCTAAGGACCAGGGCTGAAGACCACTGATCGAATGAACGTACATGTAAAAACACATGATTAAAACTGCAAGCAGTCTCAAAGGCCTTCGCTGTCCCTGATGACCGCCTCCCCACGCAATACCCAATTCAAATTTCAGCCAAATCGATGTTTGTATGCCTGATCTATTGTCCCACTTGTCTAGATCATGTTCACCGATTTTGAGCTTATTTCGCCCAATGGCCAAGGAGACGTTCGTTAGATTCCAATTCCAACGCTGTAGACGCATTTCTTTACCGACCTTTACGAGACCTATAAATACTCGCAATTTTTCAGACTTCTGAAGAGTGTGCAAAACTTGGTGAGTTTTCATGCATGTTCAGGGGGTCATATTAGAGCCCAAAGAGCAGAATCAGATCAAACTGCAAGCAGTATCAATAGGCCTTGCGCCCGATGTGGTACGCAGCAAAGGCCTAAAAACGTGCAAATTTAAAATGATCACCTCCGCCGAGAAAGTATTAACCCTTTAATCCCTGATGCGTCAGCGCTGATGCGTCAGCGCTGATGCGTCAGCGCTGATGCGTCCTGAATGGATGGTTTAGTTTAGAAATTCAGAAAAATTTAATTTTTAAATTTTTTTTTTGTTATTTTACTGAGAATTTTGTTCATGGAACTGATGTACAGGTGTTAAAAAGCAACTGATTTACAAAAAGAAAAAGCCCAAACTAAAACTACTGGAAACTAATTAAAATACTAGTCATTTATTCATTTTTTTTTGTTCATTTTGTTGTTGTTTTTTATAATTAATGACACATTTAATACATTTATCTATTTAATTCACATTTTAGTTAATGAATGACCTGTAATAAACAATTGAATGATGTAGTACACTTCTATTCCTCCATTCAGTAGTAGAGGATAACTGCTGAGTACATACTGGCTTTTTCCCTTTGTTTTTTTGTTTGTTTGTGTGTTTATTTACTATGTGGCATTTAAAATAAAATTGAGGCTGGAATAGAACAAAGGGTGGAGTGTTTGTAATTTGGTATTTAACAACAGGGAGTGGAACACTGAAAGAGAACAGGTCAGACGGACACGACAGCAGCAGAGACTTATGCGCTGGTGGAAATGCATTAGCACCAGATAAACTCAACACATACAATCACATAAATATTAAACAAACACTCACACACACATACATACATGTCTCATGAAGACCAAGTTTGTAATCAAGTAGCCATTGGGTAGTGAGTGTAAACATTTTTTTTTAATCAACATACAAAAGAAAATTTACAGAAATATATATATAATTTAAAAAATAAATACAGTTAATAAACAAGTTAATGCATGTTCTTTTTTAAAATAATGAAAAAATGTAAACAAATAATTTTAAAAAAGTAAATGCATTTTTAAACCTTTGAAAAAATCATATTTGACTTGACACCCTTTTCCCCCATGCTTTATGGGAACTTACTGGAAAAAAAATGTATTAATGATTTTCATAAATTTCCATACTTCATACATATTTATATTTTACTTACAGGGATGTATATTTATATTTAACCCTCGTGGGGACCTGGACTTTGGTCCCCATGATGTCAGAGGTCCCCATAGTGTAACTGTGTAAACGGATCAATGTTGTCATAAAGAGAGGAATACAAACACACACTCGTGCTGTTAAAATAAGTGAGCTGTGATTGTAGCCACTGAACCCTGAGCGTTCCTCTGTTCACATACTAATATTATGGGATGGCTGTTTAATTATGGATATATAATGAAACATAAATCACACTTATCTGCTGCTGGTCATGTAAATCAGTTATTGGTACTGTACCTACTGGGTACTGTACCTACAGGGGCCTATATGTTCAACTATTTATATTAAAAACAAAACACTGGCACAATACAAATGAAAGGCTAGTGCTGTGCAAATACAAGATAAGACACAATGAAAATGAATGCAGAACAGTGATGAATGAAAAATGCTGCTACGATGCAAATAAAAGGTTAGTGTGACTCAAATAAAAGGCTAGCATGATGTGCATAAAAGGCTAGCACGATACAAATAAAAGGTTAGCGCAATGCAAGTAAAAGGCTAGTATGATTCAAATAAAAGGCTAGCACAATGCAAATAAAAGATGAGCCAGAACAGAAATGATTGTAAAATATTAACTCTTACTAGTGTTAAGTTGACTCTGGAAATATAACTCTAGGTCGGGTTGTCCCGATCCGATCACGTGATGGTAAATTGGTGCCGATCATGCCACTGTGGACTCTATCAGGACTCAGACGTTATGTTCCAATCAGATATCAGATAAATAATACATATATTTATTATTATTTATTAAGTATTGATTAAAAATAAACAGGAACTAAATAGTATTTTTTTTACTTCCAACATTCACAATTCAGGTCTGTGTCTGTGCAGACCACACACGCGCAGATGCACACACACACACACACCAGTTTCTTTAATGTTGTTCTATTCCTAATGTGACGAACATTTTATTCTATGTCTCTGTTGTTCTGACTGTAATTCAACCTCATGTGAATTGGTGGAAAAAAATCTAAATAAGGGACATCCTGGGTCTTATTCTTTAATTTTAGTTAATTTCATAATGTTTTATAGAAGTATTGGATCACCACTCCTTATCGGCAAATACTCAAAATTAAATGACGAGGGCAAAAAAACCTAATGGGGACATCCCTAACTCTATGGTCGACTCTTTTTTAAAAAAAAAAAAAAAGTTTTTATGATTATTATTTATTATTGCCGTTTATGAATTTGCTGTGAATAATGTTTGTTGGCGTGTATTTTTGTTATTTGCATTTTACTGGCAGCAGGGATTTGAGGTGTCACTCAGAGCTTTTTACAGGAAAAGAAAAAGCGTGAGATTCAAGGCAGCGGCCTGTCCTGATCCCCCCCCCCGCCTCGCTGTATAACACTGTCAGATGGGAAATGGACAGTCAGAGGCTAATGTATTTCTGCCTGTCAGGGAGTATCAAACTGAGAGGCTGGTGGGGGATAGGGAGGGGGGCTGAGGAGGTTTCATTACAGAGTAACCCCCCCCACCCCCCCTGTTCTGAAATGGACTGTCCTCTCCACCCCCCCACTGAACAGAAGGGATTCCAACTGTTCCAGCATTCACTTCCACCTGATAAACTGAATATTAAAGACACATTCTGAAGTTTTACTCGCCTTTTTGTGCGACATTATGATCCATTAATAATTAATTAATTAATTAATTAATTAATTAATTAAAACAAATAAACAACTTGAAAGAGAAAAAAAAAATTCTTTCTAGTGGAATATTTACAAAGCAATTGTATGGGGGGGAGGGTGGGGGGCATCGCATTGGATGTTATGGGTCTGTGTACGTGGTGGCCATTTGATTTCTATTTTCAAATCAGGAAGTGGAAAATGGATAAAGGGACACCTCCCATCGACTGTCTCGGAGTCAGAGAATGGGGAACGAGGAACAAACCCATTTCCGATTTCAAAACAGGTCCTTTACTGCAGTTCATTTGCTCATGAATGGGAATTGGGGAAAATATAAACTAACAAGTTATAAACTTGTATATAACTAACAAATTAGTTATTTCATTACTAATTTTACTGTCCTGCATGTGCCCGAGCCCCACAGGACAGGGATCCCACCTCAGCCAGTGTCCGCCGACCCTCACTGTGTGTGGGCTCGTCCCTGTTCACTCCTGGTTAGTTTTTCTTCCTCCGCTTATAATATGTTTAAATTCAGCAGGTCGTCTTATAGTCATAGTCAGAATAAAAAACAAAGGGGGGGGGGTGAACTGCCTTTGACCCAACTCCCGCTAGCTCGACTCCTGGTACCCCCCTCTGAATATGGCCCATCCATGGTTGCACTCAGTTTGTCCTGACGTCGGCCGGAAAGAACCAAATTAGAGCGCTTGCCATCTGTGCCCTCGCGTAACACGGGCAACAAAATCAGTGATGAAAAACTGCCCACATTCTTAGTCTTTTCCCCAATTAATGGTAAAGAAGCTCCCAGAATGCACCTTTTTTTCAGTTGCTGGACTGTCAGATATTTAAAGCAGGACCTGAAAGGTGAAGTCCAAACCCCCTCGGCAAATCGCACCCACATGTACGTAAACCAGCATATACGCAGAACAACACACAATCATATATATATATATATATTAAAAACAAGAGCTAACCAGCACTAACGTCATTTGTTTTCTGATTCATCTGATTAAAGTATGTAAGATTTAACACATTTAATGTCTGAAATGGATAATTTTTTAAAAAAGAAATGTAGGTCAGTGATATTAAAGACACCTTCTGAAGTTTTACTCACCTCTTTTTGCTACAAAAAAAGGTTGGTTTCAGATCAGAGTGGATGGGATTGAGCTGAATGTTCTCTGCAAACTCAGTTTTATCTCTGTGGGGATTTTTGGATGGATTTAAACATATTTAAATCCACGATATGTTGCAGATATTGCCCATCCACACTGACACAGGGCTTAAAAATATGGTCTATATTTAACATTTATTTGGTGAATAAATGAATATGTGCAGGAACAATAACCTATAAAACAATTTATGAAGAAATGTCAGAGTTTAAGGTTGAAATTTAGGGTGCATGCACAAGTAAATTTTTAACCCAGACGGTGCATCGGTTACTGAAAGTTTGTTGTAATAAAATTGGATATGTTCAATATAACATAACACTCTGGCTATTTTCCTATCCAATAGAGCACCTCTAATTATTATTACTTATTTTGAGTCCAGGTAGCGCTCCTTAAGCAAACTTTTTTAGGTTCTATAACATAATTTTAGTTGCATTTAACAATATTTCTCTTTCTTTCAGTGACGTTTTTGTTTTCTATAATTCCACGTTAAGATGTGCTGTGGATTAGTGGATGTGTTCACTGTACAGGACATGGATGAAAACTGAAACATCTGTATATGAATTTGACTGAAGGAGAAACATGTGGTTTATTAACATGATCACCTGTTGTGAAAACTGCAGTACATACAATAGAAACTTACCGGAACTACTTCGTTAGACAGTGATATGTGGATTAAATGGCACATCCCAGAATACCCTGTGCAGGTGTCTCTTAAAGTGACATAACCTTTTCCCGTTTTACATTACCTGTATAAACTGATTCTGAACAAGATGGGTTTTTTTATTTGCTTCTTAGCAAGAAGTTGTGATAGAAGGTGGAGACATGATACATTGCATACGTATATGGTTCTAACATGTATTTCTTTATATTTCAGATGTTCTTAGAAGTGTTTCTCAGCAGTGGAGGACACATATTGAAATGTGTTCCCGACAAAATATAGCTTTTTATATAAATAAAACAGGTTAATGTTAAACAATGTTTAATATTTTCTATGTACAGAGACTTATGGGAGACCCTGTGTGTATGTGTGTATATATATATATAGTGTATGTATGTATATATATATATATATATATATATATATATATATATATATACACATATATATTTTTTTTATAAACACAACAGCTAATAGTTAGAACTCCGAACCTCATTTTTTCCATTTCTATTAAGGATCAACAGTAAAAATGTGCTTCAGGTTCAGTTCTTGCATATCTGAGAATCAGTTTGTAGTTATTACCGTTGTTTTCTATATTTATCCAGTTGAACCTCCCACGCTCTGGTTATTTTTATACTTAGACGAAACACACAAAGTGAAAGCCTTTAGTTTTTTTCCAGTGTTGAATGTGTAACACTGGCACGGGCTTGTTATCGTTCACCGTAACAGAAGCGTCTGTAACTGTTCCAACCGAGGTTAGAAAAATGAAGCGACTGCAGGAAATACGCTTTCAACTCCATCAGTGTCAACAAAGCAGCGTCGTTATCCAGTCAAGTCGATTGGCCGTTTGACGAGTCAGCTGACAGCTTTGGTTATGGGAACGTCAGCTCAGCTGGTCATGCTTTGGAGATGTTGATTGATTTGGATCGTTGCCAACAGTCGATGTTCGAGTTCCTGATTCAGTCCTCTGATGAAACTAGACTGTCAGTCAAAACACTGAAACCATGATGGGCTCTATGGATCAGTACCACCCCACTGTCTGGTACCATGGGCTTAATGAAGCTGTGGTAAAAGGATGCATGACGGGGACGAAAACATCACTGTCTGGTACCAGGGGCTAAATGAAGCTCTGTAAGGAAAGTAGAGATATCAAAGTTAACAGATTAATGTATCATCATGATCAATCACATGAAAAATTTTAATGCAATTGAAGGGAAGATTTCTTTTACAGTTTTTTTGTTTTACCTATATCATCATATTTTTGCATATGGTATTTCTGTATTCTCAAAAAGTTTTTGAATAGCTTTTGAATTTATTACATTTCTCTGTTATATTTATATTATTATTTATATATTGCATCTTAAAATGCCACATTAACATGAAACATACATTCGTCATGGATTCTGCCAACACTAGGCTAATGCGAGCACAAAGCTAATGTGTTTCCTAGCTTGGAGCTTTGGAGATGCTGTGTTTTCAGGACGTTATGGATTCAGAAGTAGTGGCGGTAGTACCTGATTTATACATACTATATTATACAAAATGGACTATAACAGAAAAGCCAGTGGAAATAGAGACTTCATTATTATTACTGACAGATAGGAAACCTGGCATGGGCTTCAAAAGAGCATCATGAACTTTGACCTTGAGTGACTCAGTTTCACATAATCTCATCTTTTGAGAGGGGAGATGTCCGTTAAGAACTTAAATGTTTCTGGGGGGGGGGTTGTTGTGCCTGGCCCCACTTGTTATGCAATGTGTATTTGCCGTATCACCACTGGCATGGCAGTCATAAAATGTGTAAAGAATGAATAATTGGGCTTAAACACAGTCAGTAAAGAGAGAGAGAGAGACATATTTATATTATTGTAAATTCACTCTAATTTGGGCAGAAAAAAACCCTCTGTTCATAAAGCTGCATTCTAAGAAACAACTGTTCATTACATTAACACAACTCTTTCTGTCCTTGGAGCATTGGCCAGCTGGCTCACTTCCATTTTCAGTCAGGCAACAAGTAAGATGCCTCTTCCAAACTCATTATAGCTGGACAGCTGTTCCAGTGGGGACTTTCCAAAATCAACAATCAACTTGCTGGACAGCCGTTGACAACCAGTGCTCGGTCTGGTAATGACGCCCAAGACATTCTGCCACTTCCTGTTCCAGATTCTTAACACATCTCAATTTGGCCTGCGGCTTTGGTTGATCCCTGCTATAAGAGAGTGGAGAGAGTTGGCAGGTGTTAACATTGTAGTAATGATATTGACAGTCGAGGTGGGTGGTAGTGGTGGTGGTGATGGTGGTGGTGGTGGGGGGGCATCTGTCCTGAAAAATATGAACTGATGAGGTTCTCATTTCATGGTCCTGGAAAATGGAGCAGGTTGTTTTAGTTTCCCTGAGGCTACCTGTACCCAAATGAGTGCATATGACCATACCTTCACAAAATAGCACAAGTTGTATTCTACAGAGACTTGCCGCTGCCTCATGTTTATTCTACTGCGCTGCTATTGCATGTCATGAATCAACCACCGTTCCTTGACAAGTAAATCTCATTATGGGTATATTTATATGTGTGTGAGTGCAGTCTGGCAGCCGGGATAGGGACGAGAAGGAGCCAAGCAACCCAAGTTTCCCTCCGGCAGATGTTACCAGCTTAGTTGTCGGAGCCAACCACAGCACTGCCTTATGGGTAATGTCCAGGTGGTCTGAGTGGACACACCTCTGTGCACAGATGTCCAGTTTTGGTGTTGTGCCCCCCCCTATATATATATATATATATATATATGAAATGACAAAAACTAGGGTTACACAAAAAAGTGATAGCACTTGTCTCCATTGTGGTCCTAGGATCACTGAAAACCATGTATACAGGCAAAAATATAAATAACAGTTGTAAATAATGTCAAAAATTGAAAAAATAGTAGTAGTAATTAACTAACCCTAACCCTTGGGCAAGACACTGAACCCTGAGTTGCTCCCAGGAGGATCAGGCGGCGCCAGTGTATTGGCATCAGCCGTCTACTGGTGTATGAGTGTGTGTGTGAATGGGTGAATGTTAGGAATTGTAAAGCACTTTGGGCACCCACTGGTGTATAAAATGTGCTATATATGTACAGTCCATTTACAATTTAGAAAGTGCCCAGAGTCACCATGACAACGTGTACATTCCTGTAATAAATCATAGTTTAACAGTATCTTCATGGTTATGGTCTGTATCTTCATGGTTGTGGTCTGTATATTCATGGTTGTGGTCCTTATCTTCATGGTTGTGGTCCGTATATTCATGGTTGTGGTCCTTATCTTCATGGTTGTGGTCTGTATCTTCATGGTTGTGGTCTGTATCTTCATGGTTGTGGTCTGTATATTCATGGTTGTGGTCTGTATATTCATGGCTGTGGTCTGTATATTCATGGTTGTGGTCTGTATCTTCATGGTTGTGGTCCTTATCTTCATGGTTGTGGTCCTTATCTTCATGGTTGTGGTCCTTATCTTCATGGTTGTGGTCCTTATCTTCATGGTTGTGGTCCTTATCTTCATGGTTGTGGTCCTTATCTTCATGGTTGTGGTCCTTATCTTCATGGTTGTGGTCTGTATCTTCATGGTTGTGGTCTGTATCTTCATGGTTGTGGTCTGTATCTTCATGGTTGTGGTCTGTATCTTCATGGTTGTGGTCCTTATCTTCATGGTTGTGGTCTGTATCTTCATGGTTGTGGTCTGTATCTTCATGGTTGTGGTCCTTATCTTCATGGTTGTGGTCTGTATCTTCATGGTTGTGGTCTGTATCTTTATGGTTGTGGTCTGTATCTTCATGGTTGTGGTCCTTATCTTCATAGTTGTGGTCCGTATCTTCTCTGGGTGTTGTCCTCCTCTGTCTGCTTCAAATCTGACTGAGTCATTGTTTATTGATTGATGTTCTTCTATGGTGCCAACTGGAATAATGTTAATGCAAAAGGGCTTATAGTGCCACTTTATGTCTGGGAGTCCAACATAGCTCACTCAATAATTTAAATTTCTCTAGTGCATGTAAACTTGGATTTCTGGGGAAACTCCAGTTAAATCCTTAATTGGAGTAAGGCAATAATTCAAATTCCTAAATGCATGTAAAACATACTGATTGTTTGGACTTTGTTTGACTGATACCTTGGCCATGTCTCCGTTTGTAAAAGAGATGTGATGTGAATGGGACTACCTGGTTAAATAAATAAAGTAGAATAGCACTCTGAGAGCACAGGTCTTTCAATTGTGTATCTTGTGTGTATAGATTTTGACATATTGTTGATCCACAAGGTCAAAGATCACTGTTTAAAACTGGATTTCGAAACCTATTTTTGTCCCACAATGTTAACAGTATATACCTATGTGTGGTTTACAGAAATGTCCAGCTACTACACTTCAGTGATGTGTTTTCAGTGACAAAGAGCAGAACACACACACACAGAACATTCCGTCAGATTGATCATATGCCCAGAAGCTATTTTTTTGTCTGCATTTTCAATTACTGCCTCATCACCGTTTGCTAGCTGGTTGTGCTCACTAATCAAAACGGTGTATTAAGAAACTCAGGACCAAAGTAGTGGAAAATAAAACACCTGCCTGATCAGATTTCTACTTTACACACCTCAGTTGGATGTGCGCACCTACAGCAGAACAAAGAATTATATGAGGCTGAAGGGATTGGGAATTGCTTCAATTCCATGTGCAATATAGAAAAGTAATATGGAAGCGGCATGGGGTGTGAGTATAGGGTCTGCAGTCATTACTTCTGCAGGATCACTTATGTGTTCTACTAAAAATAGTGAATAAAATGAAAAGCATAGGTACCAAAGGTCTGTAAAGAACCAGCTGATAGTAACCGCTTTATAAATAATGGTTACGGTTCCATGACGTTGTTTAGATCTGAATTATATATTCTGAATAAAATAATTCTGAATTAATGCTATTTTCTTAGTATTTACATTGAAATGTTAAGGCCAAATAAACGTTTCCTTGGCAAACGGGTGTATTCCACTCTAGTTAATTTGGCTTTAAGAGCTGGAGGTACAGAGGGTTCTGATTGGCTCACTTATCGTCTGGATGTCTACTGGAAGAAAACAATGGTGTCCAGTTCCTGTTTTGCATTTGTTTCAACTATTAACATGTTAGACGAGATACTACATGTGAGTTTTGCAATTATTTTTTGTAATAATTACGAAGCAGCAGCTCGACTGAATCAACATACTAATGCTAGCAGCATGAAATATGTGCACCATGGCAACAAGACCAGTAGCATGTGCAGAATTACAGGAATAATGTTAAAGAGGAATTAACTGTCTACATGTCAGAGGAATTATTGAATTCAGAATTAAGATTGGAATAAACCAGTGACTTTATTCAGGATTCAGTTTAAATTAGATTTATTGTTTTCAATTGGAATTAGGTGTTTACATGGTTCATCTGAAAGAGAAGCAAGACAGTCATTAGCTGCAAACCTCCGCAAAGGCTAATAGGGTCACAGTAAGTCAGTCGATTAAACCTCTATAGTCCTTGGATTTTATGATTATCTGAACCATTGACCCTGAAAACATACCTCTACTACTGAAAATCTTGTGGATACCTTTTAATAGTTTTGAAAATATTGAGGAAATCCCATTTTTCCATAATGGCGGCTTTCTTCAGGGTCTGATCCAGAAGAACGCTTCATTGATGGTTCATATATATCGACCCTCTATGGCTGTGATTTTTTTATTTAATTTTTTTTTGTGAGTGAATTCTAAAATGTGAAATGAGCATTGTACAAGACATGAATTTTGAAAAAATTTGTCCTTTGAAAGTAAATGGAAAATCTGGATTTTTGATTAGATTTTTTTATCCATATGGTTATCCGGATCATTCTCAAAATTTAATGGGAACTCACTTTGGTTAATACCTATCCCCAGAAATTATTTTAACAAGATTCATCCACAACCTTTTGTGCAATCCTGTGGACCGATAATTGGACAAACTAACAAAGTTGTTTGTTTGACCATCAGTTTGACCGTCTCTCACTGCTAAAGGTATATCCCTGAAACGCGATGCTTCTAGTCACCCATCATTTCCACCACTACTGTCCACCCATTCATAATCTTATATATTAAATACAAAATGTAAAAGAATGAGTTCATGTGCCTGACCTACAACATGAGCACACTGAATTTGGTGCCAGTCCGTCCACCTGGTCAAAAGTTATGGGCCAGACAAAAGTTGGCCATCTTGAAAGTCGTCCATGTTGAAAGTTTTTACCTCCAAAATCTAATCAGTTCATGTACCTGTCGTAGAGCATTAGCACACTGAATTCGGGACAAATCTGTCCAGCTATTCAAAAGTTATCGTGTTAACACAACAGACCTTACATGGCGGCGGCGGACACAAAACCATAAAAGGTAAAGTAAGGTAAAGTACTTTGTCATTATACCCTGTACAATGAAATTAAATCCCCGACGTGCCACATTTCGGGGATATAATTAATAGCTCCTTGGTGGAGGTAATTAACTTTTACTCTTAATTAAACAGGAATAAAAACTCTCATGTCAACAAGCCCAATGATTGTCCAAACAGAACTATGGTTTTCAGACACATTTCCTTTTTAACGACGAATCAAAGATAACAGCATCAGGAAAAACCATGTAATTCCTCCTTCACTGTGTTCTCTATGATACTTTTAAAATCACTGACACTCACAGGTTAATATATAAGCAGTGATATCACACAAGTATTTCAGAGTTCAACACCGTCCTCGCCTCAGATGAAGCTCCTCAGTTTGGAGTTTGATTTAACCCGAACCGTTCACCCAATCATCTCAACACGTGTCCCTCACTTCCCCCTCACTAATTGTCGCTTCCCATTTTCAATGTAAACACTATAATATGTCATTATGCAAATGTGCACTTTTGAATATGCTGGCCCCGCAGCGGTGTCAGGGGTTCCTGGATTTGAGCAGTCGTCAAGGAAATGCCAGTAAATTCATCAACATGCAGAGGTAGTGCTCAGCTTCACAGGGAAAAAAAGCCCCAGTGCCACACTGTTTCCATACAGGAAGCTCCATCTCTCTCAGGCTGCCATTTTAATGAGGGCACGCTAGGGCAGTTTTGCATCTACTGACTTCGGAAATCTGTAACAAACACATTTCTCACTGCGTTTATTGATTGCTTGGAGCTTCCTTCACAACAAACTGAAGTGTGTAGTTGCATTTGTAGAGGAGGCCGTCTGCAAACTGGTAAAAAAGTCTCCATTTAAAGAAAACTAAAGGAGGCTCTGGAGCTTTTTCCAAACTTGAAAACTAGAGCTGTCAAAATTAAAGCATTAACGCAGATTAATTCGTCATGATTGATATAATTCAAAATGTGAACACGATTCAATGGAACAGTTGTTTTGTTGCATATATGTGACCCACCACCACGAAACCAGGCATAAGTGTCTGGAAATCAAAACTGAGTTATCTGTGTAGCTTGGTAGAGTGGAAACTAAGGTTTAAGATGGTGAAAAAATTATGTTTCTATCACAAGTAGAACCAAAGTTATGGTAATTTTAATATCAACATTTGGACATATTTTGCAATTTGCATTTTTTAGAAATTGTCCGTTAAAGTTTTGGACTGTTTTGGGGTAGGAAGTCCTTAGCAACGCATAATAATTTGTATCCAATTGACACAAATTTTTCACAGATGTTAAAGGACACTGATGGACATGTCACAGAAGTTTTATATATTATAATAATAGGACAGAAGTGTGACGTATTATAATAATTTGGCTTACACCATTGGACAGAACATTCAATATAAGCTTTTACCTCGTACCAAACACTTGGGTGTTTACCCACGGAACGGAGATCGTTTTGTTTTTAATCATCATGATTAATCTGATTAAAAATGTAAAAAAAACGTAGAGGATATTTTTTCTATTTAATTCCAAGGCCATGTGTTTGACACCTGTGGAGTTTACAAAATTGTGCAGAAAACCCTTTTCTCTCTCTGTACTTATTTACCTCTAACTACTTTTTCAGACTAAAGCATAAGACAACAAACATCCAAAGGAAGGTGTGTATCTGTGCAGCTAAACTGTAATTATTGACAGTGTGTTTATGCCACTTCCCAGCAGAAGACAGTAACACCAGCTGTGATAAAGTGTAGACGGGTGCGTTCGCCTCAAACACACACCACATTTCCTCACTCTACCGCTCTTTAGTTCCGGCAAATATTGGAAAAGTGCCTCCCAAGCAACTTTGGATCCTCACAATTCCCACATTGACTTCCGCAGAAAAACATATTTGTGCAAGTAAACAAAATGGAGGAGAATGTATCCAACCCCCCCACCCCTGCCATGTCAGCTGATGAATATGATAAACCCTATCTGTAGCGTCCACCCAGCACAGCTAATCAGTAGTAGATAACAGGATATGGATCAATAAAATGGTTATTGTCGTATTTTATTTCTAATATTTTCTGTGCAAATAAACAGTTTGCGGAGGCCGAGATGGGCTGCATCTGCTCCAGGGTACTTCCCCCACTGACTAACTCATTAAAGTGTGTATGTGTGTGTGTTTGTGTGTTTGTGTGTCCTTTTATGTCTGGGGATTTGGATGGAAAATCCCCATATCTGACAGTAGAGTCCATTAAGATTCTGCACAGCACGCTGGCTGAGGTTTCACTCTGAGGTGGAGGGGGTATTCTGTGTGTGTGTGTGTGTGTGTGTGTGTGTGTGTATTTCTATCTTTATGGGGACATTGATACGTTTACACAGTCACACCATGGAGACCTCTGACACTATGGGGTCCAAATTCAGGTCCTCACGAGAGTTAAATATAAATAAAGGTCCCTACTAGTAAAATAGAAATGACGTGGCCCTATAAATACATAATTTTTTTTTTCAGAAGTCCCCATAAAGCATGAGGGAAACGGGTGCAAAGCGAAACAAATTTTTCAAAAGTTTGAAGATGTTTACTTGTTTTTTTTAAAAGTATTTTTATATATTTAAAAAATATTAATTTTATTTAGTTTTTCATAATTTATTTTTAGTTTATTTTTACATTTTTAAAATTGTTCTTTTTTATTTATTTTATTTAGTTTTTTTCAAATTTAATTCAATTTCCTTTGGTTAATTTTTTATTTCTCTTATTTTTAAAATGTATATTTATTTTATTGTTTAAATTATTACTTTTTCAATTGAATCCTCATTTATTGTCATTATTATTATTATTTAAATTTTTTACATTCACTATCCAATGGCTACTTGATTACAAACTTGGTCCTCATGAGACATGGAAACAAGTGTGTGTGTGTGTGTGTGTGTGTGTGTGTGTGTGTGCTTGTATTCCTTGGTCTTTATGGGGACATTAATATGGTTACACAAGTCACACCATGGAAACTAAAATTCAAAACTCCTTAACACCTACTGTTGCAAATATGTTGAAAATATGCAAATACAAAAATAAAATCTTTGTGTTGTATTGCTGTGGTCACATTAATACGGCTGTGAAATGATTCAAAGGTTTAATCAGATGAATCACGGGGTCGGTTTGGATTAATCATTATTAAAACACTTCATGTCGGTGGACTGTTTTTTGTACAAAAATTTCCGATTTAATAGCCTACACAAGAATATACTGAGAAAGAGAAAAAAATAAAAAATAAAAAATACAAAGCACAAAAAACAAAACATTAACTGACTAAAATTCAAAGCATATTCAAAAAGTCTTTTAAAATAAAAATATTAAACCTACATGTTTAAAATATTAAATGTTTAAAAGTACATGTTACTATATGTTTAGGGTTGAATGTAGTTTTTATAGCATTTTTCAGGGTATATTTCCTGTTTTTTTTCCACCATAAAAAACAGTTCTTTGTTCTTTTAGTTTTTTACAGTGTACTTTCTTCTCTCTCTGTGATATGCGGTGCACACACTGTCACATGTCCACAAACACACACTTATTCTTTTCACTCACCGCTCATCTTTTCATCTCTAGGCTCCAGCGTTTCCATCCAAACCCCCTTTAACCCTCTCTTTTATATATATATATATATATATATATATATATATATATATATATATATATATATATATATATATATATTTCTCTCCATATACTGCATCTGTCTTTGTGTCTCAGTAACATATTTGTCTTCATCCTGTCATCAGAGCTGCACAGGTTCTGCATCACAGACCACAGACAAGAACATCTTTACTCTTGACATATCAGTCTAGTGGAACAAACAGAATAGAATTGGGGGGAAAACTATAATACAAATAAATAAATAAATAAAATACAATGTAAAAAAAGGTAAAAGAATAAAATTAAAAGAAAAATCTTTTTTGTTTTTATAAGGTTTTTTTTTTTTCATTTTTCTGACCAATAACACAAAAAAATAAATGCACTAAAATGCATTAAACAGAGAATAAAATGGACTAAGGATAGTGTAAAATGCACTAAAAATGGAGTAAAGTGCACTAAGAATATTTAACCGTCGGTGCTGACGCCTTCTGAATGGATGGTTTAGATTCAAAATTTTTTTAAGTATTATTTTACTAATAATTTTATTGATGGAACTGATGTACATGTGTCAAAAAGCAACTGATTTAGAAAAAGAAAGTCCAAACTAAAACTCCTGGAACCAATGAGTTTAATATTAATTTTTTGTTCATTTTACTCATCACTTTGCCAGTTTTTTTTTTTTTCATTTTGTTGCTTATTTTATCTGTTTTTTTTTTTGTTTTGTTTTTTACTGTGGAATAGCTTAACTCTCAGGAGTGAAATGCACAGAAAATACCCTCAAGTGCACTTAAAAAATAATTAAAATACACTAAGAATAGAGTAAAATGCACAAAAAAATATACTGTTAAATAAAAAAAATTTAAAAATATTAATTTTCAATTTTTAAGTCATTATTTGTATGAGCTTTATGTTGATCGACTGTTTGATGTCTGCTGCATCAGGTTTCATTATAATAAATTTTTTTTATGTGAACTATACTTATATTCTATACTTTCAAAATGTCAAAACCTTTTTACGGTTTACTTTTTGGGAGGATTCTAGTATGTTTTGGATATTTCTTTCCACATTTTTTTGTTTTTTACTGTATTTTTGTGGGAAATTTGAGTAAAAAAAAAGGGCCTAAATAATAAAATAATTATTTTTATGTTGCATATTTGTGACAGTAGGCGTTAAAGCGAAATCAACTAAAGCAGAATACATCCATTTCCGATTTAAACTTTTATTCGCCATTAACTTATTTTTTGTGGGAAATTTGACTTAAAAAAATGTTAAAAAATTAATCATTTGTCATCCCTAAAACAATCCGAACCCTCTGTACCTCCATCTCTTAAAGCTCAATTAACTAGAGCGGAATGGAAACGGAATCCATGGGATCCTATTTTCAACATGAACATTTTCCTACAAACATCGCTTTAATTGTGAATTTCTTTATTCCAAATAAATAATTGGGAATTAAAAAAAAATATCCTGTAATTGTAATCATTGTTTATGTTGTTTCTAGAGCTTGTAAAAAAAAAAAAAAAAAAAAGCTAAAACAAGTGTCTGCATCTGACATCTGTAGTCACACTTCAGTGGTTTATAATTTTAAGCTTTGATTTTTATTTTTTTTCCATTGACCTTTGGAAGTGCGAGCATGAACGTGACAGCTGTTGCCTCTTTGTTGACCTGTGAGTGATAAAAAGCTCGGCGGCGCACTCCTAAAAATGCTACAACATGACATCAAAATCATCCCATGACCTGAGTCTGAGTCTGAACGCCTCTGTGGAAAACTGACGTACGGAAGCAGATCTGGCTCATCAGATTTGGAATTAAAAAAAAAAAAAATTATTACTAGTATTCGTAAGTTAAGCATTCCGATTTTTTTCATTTAATTAAAAAAAAATAAAAAATGTTTGTCTCGGAATTCAGCTTTAGTAGTTGATCGTCTTCCTGCATCAACGTCACATGACCGACCGAACGCAACGTGATTGGCTGGCAGTCCTGGATGTGTCATAAAAATTTTTGTTTGCTTCAGAATATTTAGCTTCTGAATTTTTTACTTCTGAGTTGTTTGTATGGTTTTTTTTTTTGCTTCTAAATTTTTTTGCAGTAGAACTTATTACAGCTGAATTTTTTGCTTCTGAATTTTTTTCCCTTTTTTATAAGTGACATTTTTTTGCAGCTGAATTTTTTGCTTCTGAATTATTGTAGCTGAATTTATTAGAGCTGAATTTTTTACCTGGGAATTTTTTTGCTGCTTTTTTTGCCACTGAATTTCTTACATTTTAATTTTCACAGCTGATTTTTTTTTTTTTATCAGTTAATTTTTTTTTTGGCTGAATTTTTTTTGTTTCTACATTTTTTTGGCATTTGAACTTATTACAGCTGATTGTCTTCAGATTTTTTTGCAGTTGATCTTTTTATATGTGAAATTCTTTTGCAGCTGAATTTATTACAACTGATTTTTTTTTTTTTTACCTCTGAAATTCTAAACATACGTACATTGTTAAATTCAGAGACAAAAATTTAAGACATTTCATTTCAGTGCAGAAAAATGTAGATGCTTTATTTCAGTGCAGAACAGTTTTTTGTCTTTTTAAATATTCCAAATCTGATGAGACAGATTATCTTCCATATTTTACCAATACTGTATGTTTCTACATCTATTTCTTTCTTCTCTCTTTTTGGAAAAACACAAACATTGCAGTTTGTTTTGTGCTTCATAAATTATCCAACAAACCCACAGGATTATAAACCACCTCACTGGTATGTGTCTGGAAACATACATTATTCAGTTCCCTTTCGGTCCTTGACTTGGGTCAGAACATTATATTTCAAAGCACATTTGTAGAACTCTTATTCAGCAACACTGTGTCTGGTCCAGAACACCAAGCTGGGGGCTATTAGAGCAGGGGCGTCAATATATTTTTTGTTGAGGGGCCACATGCAGCCCAATATGATCTGAAACAATCAAATCATGGGTGTAAAGTTGCGCATGGACGTGTCCATACCAATATCTGGATGTTTCTAAAATGTCCATGCCAATTTTTGAGTAGGAAATTATATGACATTTGAGAAACTAAAGGTTACTGTATTTTCTGGATTATAAAGCGACACTTAAAAGATTTTAATTTCCTCCAAAAATCACAGTGCACCTTTTATATGGATTATTTCTGGTTGTGCTTAGTGACTGGGAATTTTATGTTTTACGTTTTATGTACTAACTTTGACTTTTTTTTCTCATAATTTAGACTTTTTTGTCATTATTTTCACTTTATATATAAGAGTAGACTTTTTTTAATCAAATTTATGTAATAATTTTCACTTTTTATCTAATATCTTATCTTTACTTTTTTATTCTTATCTTATTTTGGATGTACATCTCCATCTCTATATATGCTTTTTAAAACATTTAGCATCTACAAGAGAAGACAGCACCATAGTAGCTGCTGCACAAACTGGTAAAAAATGTCAGATCAAAGTGGTTCATGTGCTCTCTGTGGAAATAAAGCCTTGTTTTTTTCCCTGCACATTTTCAAAACAAGCAACGACACGAAACCTAGCTGGATGCTAGTTGGGTAAAGGTAAATACATACACAGCAAAAGGGGTGGGGGGAGTGTTCCTTCACGCATTCTTAGCCAATCAGAGACGCCTCATCACTATGTCATGGACATGTTTGAGGAAGTACCGGTAAACTACTGTTGGACCTCAAGTCATTTTTTTTTAACCGTGAAAAAATAGCTGGAAACAAAACGATCTGGACATTTTTTTTTAAATAGAACCAACACACAATGTATTCAATAACAATGGAGAACACAGTAATATTAATGAAATAACCATAAAATGACAGCTTTAAACAGTTTAGATCAGTCGATGCTTTTGGTCGTCAGTGGACGTTTGCGTCTTTACTGGTTCATTTCATGTATATGTTTTGTATTTTTACTGTATTCAGATCATGTCTGTGGGTTTGTGCCAGAAATGGGAATATTTTGGATAATTTGCTGTATTGTTCAGTGGGTTATTATGGATGAACCGTCCTCCTGATAGTTTGCTCATTAAATCCATGCTCTCCTCATCCTGATCTAATACTGAACTAATGAACAAATTTGCATTTCACAGAGATGTTGTGCTCTGACCGTGGCCGTGCCGAATGACACTTCATTGATATTTGATACTGCTTTTGACGTAAACACAAAACATACGAGGCAATCGTTCAAGTGATGTGGCTAAAGTTGATGCATTAGTGAGATGAATGTTGAATAATTTATTCCTTTCTGTAAAGCTTTATTTCAAAAGCAACATATAACATGAATCAAACATACAAACAAACAACATGGCCACAGTAACTAATACTAAAATCAAAATAAAACCTCAAGAAAAGAAAGGCTAAATAAATACATACAAATGAAAAAATTTTTAAAAAAAAATACCATCACCAATATTTATCACAATAACGGTAAATTCTGTATTTTAATAAAAAAAATACATACATAAATGTTGCTGGTACAACATGTTAATTTTTTCCTTAAATGTATGTGTGAGGATACGTGACGGACGTCCAGACAGTCTGGTTTTAGAGCTGTCGGTCCAGACAAAATCTGGACATATGTTAACACCACTTATGTTATGCAGTTGAATTTAAAAGAAAACTCAATGTGTTAGCCTTTGTTTTGTTGGGGTTAAAATGCTGATGCTTGTGTCCTGTCAGTGGACATTGTTAAATTGCAGTGAACTTTAATACAAGTTGCTCATCGCTGGACAGACGTGTGTCCGTGTTGTTCGTCTGCTGACAATGTGATGACGTCATCACGACCCGTCGACTCGACTTTTTATTAATGTATAAGTCGACGTGAAAAAAAAATGAAGTTGTTAATGCCTTAATACATATAAAATTAAATAGAAAAAAAAAGAAAAATATAAAAAAGTAAAAACATCTTCAAACCTTTGACTTGAAGGTCAAGGTTTTCAAGTCGACTTGAAAGAAAAAAAACTGAAGTTATTAATACCTTGGTAGGCTACGTTCTTCTAAATGTACTTTCTTCACACACTTGGTTTTTAATGAGGGCTTTTCAGTTCAGGAAGCATGAGGGTTAAATATATTGTCATTTTCAGAAAGTCATTTTCTTCAGGTTTATGACACCGGATGCCCATAAAGAAGTCAACTCTGCGCTCCGTCTTTTTTGTCGACAACCTCTCACACACGTCAGAAGAAGCAGATCTAGGATCAGAGGATATTAGCTCCCAGGGTAGCGGCGCCTCATCATTTCAGGGACGTATCCCTTTGATATACATTTTTCAAGCACGGCCGCCCCTCTTGTTGCCTGAAGTTTTTATGAAAGGAAATATTTATGGCATTAAAAAGGCAGATAGTGCACTCTGGGGCGCCTGTAATTGGTACTAGTGGGTAATCGTTTAGGGTAATTTTGTCGCTCAGTTCTGATGCACCGTTGTTCAGTCTGATTTCGGAGTGTTTCCACAGGGATATAAATAAGGTCTAGTAATTTGGATAAATAAACAGGAGACAGCTAATGGGATATCATGCAGAAATAACACTAGAAACTTGATGAAAATGGCAAAATATATATATAGTATATATTTTTTTTACTCAAACTGGGTAAATAGATTAGTTTACTCTGAAATATGACTGATCTGATGCCTTTTTATGATTTATGATCATGTTTATGCACCACAGTATTCCTTTTGTTAGACTTATACATATATTTATACATATATTTGTGTATAGATAGATTACAGCTGTTCAATGATGAAATTTTTTATCAGATTAATCACAGGGTTGTTTTGGTTTAATTTTTATTAATCATGATTAAATATTAATTTGTAATCTATATTAATTGTTTCATATTCAATGAGCAAACAGATGCAAGAACTGGACTTAATGTGTTTGTCCAAGGTAGGCGACGCATTAGCCTAGTGCTAGCATTAGCCTAGTGCTAGCAGAATAGCTGATTAATGTATGCTTCATGTTAATATGGTATTTTAAACTGAAAAGAAAACTCTGTCTTGCAATATGTGCAAAATACTATACGTCAGTTGACTCTTCTATCTTTGTTTTATTTTGGGAAGTTTTTTTGTACCAACATTTCCCACATATATACACTGAAAAAACCCAAAAAAACATGCCAAAATTGACAAAACACACACAAAAAAAACAATTACAAATTGAAAACAAAATCGATGTATTAATGCATTAATCCATTAATCTTGACAGTCCTATACATAAAATAAGTATAAGAGCCTCAGGTCCTGATTACATGCTGTTTCACAATAATCAACTCACTAAAGTTAAAATCACAAAATGATTCAATAGTCAAGACATTTCAAGTAAAAATAATCTGTATCAGTGAGTAGTATCGTCCACCCTGTTATGTCTGTAATGAATTTTATGTTGGCTATTCATTCATCGTTAACTATGGATTAGCTTATATTTATTATTAAATTATAAATGAATCTGGGGTGGAAATAACACTGGACTCAACAGAAACACACCAACATGCCACATTTAATGTAACTGGATCATTTCTAATTTAGTTACAATTCCACAAAATCAGCTCAATGCTAAATGCTTTTGTTCATATGGGACTCCCAAGTCCTCCAGCTTCATCTGTCTGTTTTTAAAGTCTTGTTTCATGTCTTTTTATTCACAAAATATACATATTCTCCCATGATGACATTCCTTTTCTTCATCCATTCAAGTACATTTTTTTTGTTCCATATTGTTTCCATTAACAGGGTTGTTTCTTGTTTCATGGGGGCCTTAAGAAAATTGCTGTTTGGGGGCCCCCAGTTTGTCAAACTACAATGAAGAGATTCTTAAACCCTTCAGACCCAGGGTCTTTAGCCCTTTAGTGATACAGGAACTCAGAGCAAATGGACCCGAATGCAGGACTCGGAGACAATGAATCAAATTTATAACATTTATTAATGTTAATACAATTAATACATTTGTTCTTCTCCTCCACAATGGTGTTCGTCTGGACATTAGATTTGCTGTAGTCGTCCACAACTACATGATAGGGTGAGGAAAGAGTGATCAGCACAACACAGTAGGTACACACAAGGTCCAGATACTGCTTAGGGGGAGATCCAACAGACGTTACCGTTAAGCAGAAGGACGTTGAGCCAGGAATCAAATGTCCAATGAGGTACCAAGATGGAACAAGCAGGCTAAAAGTTAAACACTGGGAAATTTAAAAATGTTTTCTTTGTTTCAGTGCAAAAAAACATTAAATTCTGAAAATATTATTTACATTTACAAAATATCCTGTAACAACAAAATGTGAATAACCAGAACAAATATGAACAAGGAAATTCAGCATCATTTGAACCATTTCTGCTTCTGTCACTCAGTGTCTTTGTAGAACTGATCCATGGGCGATATATCGATTTCATCAATTATTTCTAGTTTATTGTTGTGGCTGGTGTCAAAAATAAAAAACAAGTTTTTTTTGTTCCTACTCTTCTTTATGGCGCTGAGGAAGGTGGGTAGCTGTCAATCATTTCCATCATAACTGTCGGTGGTCTGCCACACCTGTCACCAACTGTGATAATAAGGTTCAATGCAATACTGTGTCTTGTTGTTATTTTGTTACTTCTGTCTTGTCTGTAATTTCATGTTGTTTTGTTATACCTGAGTTTTTTTTTTGCACTATTAGATTTGGTCTTTTATCCTCTTTTTATATTTATACTTTTTTATATTCACATATTTTGTACATATTACTTTGTTACCTAGTTGTTTTTTTCTATTGTGTTTTTAATTATTGCGAGTTTACATGAGAGGTAAGAGGATGTAATTTCATCTGTGCTATATGTTGTGCATATGGCATATTTGACAATAAAGTTGACTTTGACTTTGACTTGATGTGACCTAATAATGCCACAAAAAGAACAGTTAATTTTATTTAGTCTACATTTAATTTTTTAAGTATATAATATATGTAATAAACAAATGAGATAATTGTAGATAAAGACGGACCATTTTAATTCTCCTTGGATGAGGTAGAACATGCAACTTTGGGGGCCCCTGGTGGGCGGGAGGGCCCAAAGCACCTATAGCAAGAAACAGCCCTGTCTAGTGGTGTGTCGTTGTGAACGAATCAGTTCTTTTGAACAAATTTTTGGAATGAATAACACAACCTGATTCTCTGTTCCCTGTTGTCAGTCATTTGTTAGTTTGTGAGTGGTGTTCATTTTTAACAGATAGAAAAAGGACTATCTGACTCAGCTATACGATGGTACATGTTTTTACAAAATACTGTAAATATTAAAACCACAAACAGTATATCTGAAACCAAAACACACCAACTTTATGCAGTCTTAACATTAGCATTACTTCAGTCATACACTCACAAAACAGCTGACGATCACATTTGTACTCATTAATTTTAAATTTAACAGACAGCTGGTCTGAAAGCTCTAGACAACTTGGACACAAACTAGATTTGAACAACATTGATTTGATACAATCATTTGATGCAATTCAGATTTCCCTGTTGGTGTTTTAGATGGACGATGGTAGGATAGAAGTTAGCTGGCGTCTCGTTCGTGACTGAAAAGAATCAGTTCATGAAACTCCACGAGTCGTTCATCAGAAGGAGCGAACTGAACGAATGAATCATTTAGCTGAACTGAATGAAGACAACTAGTTCCCGACAAAGAATCACAACACCCAACAGTAGCTCTGTCCCTTTGTCTTTGTTACTGCATTTAGATTTTTTACATTTACCTGTGTTTATCATAATGTCACCTTCACTGTGAATGCTAATGAGTTTGTCATCATCTCGTGTCATTTTATTTTGTAGAGAACAGCCAGGCCCATATGTTGCAAACAACACACTGTTATGCATGAATTCATTCATCTGCATCCTGTTAAAACTGGATATGTCTGTATATGTCAGCTGTGTAGAACCATCAGTAAATGTAAACCAATTCATTTTAACGGCACGCGCTCGCTCTGAAACATTTTCATCATCTCGTCCAACGGAACCCAGTGGGACTCTGCAAATCATGACAAATAACTGTCCATCGATCACATGTCAACACACCTGGAACGTGTTAAACAGAGATTCTGGATGTTCACTGAAAACTCCTGCCGGTGAAGGGAAAATCTGACAGCTGTCTGACACGTTAACTCTTGAAAAATAAATACAAAAATCTACTAAAAGAGGAAAATGAAAATTCCTTGGAGATCTCGCACACTTAATTTCAAAAATTTAAATACACAAACTTTAGTCTTCAGATGAAATGTGTGATCTGTAATTTTTAAATGTCAGGACACTGAATTAACCATTTTCCCTCATTTTAAACTTCAGATATGATTTTTACCTTCACATGTACTGTAGTTAGCTAACCACGTTTAGACATTTATTCTTTCTTATTATTCAAATGTATTTCTTCTCATGTGGCACCTTCCCTGTAGTCCTCTAGTGCCCCCAGGACAGGCCTGCCTCACTACTTGAAAACCTACTGGTCTAATAGATGTGTTTCAGAGCTGGATGTGGTTCATTCTGTGTATCTGCTTCCTAACGGTTAAGTAGCTGTAGAAGTTGAGGAGGCAGTGTCACAGTTTATCTGTTGTTGTTTCCTACTCCTCCTAATCCTCTGATAAATACTCTGGGATTCAAAGGGCAGTCCAGTTTTTCTGCACAATCACATTTTGCTGGGAGGGTGAATCTGTATATGTTACTCATATCACCAAGGGTTTTAGGCAAAACCATCTGGAGTAACATTTACATACACGGAGAAACTTGATTAGAGTCACATTATTTATAAATAGTGACATAAAAAGTTTGATCCATGATTTTTGGACAAAGATGCTTGTCGGAGCACACATCTAGTGTAAGACTCGTGGTTGGAATATATGTGTGGTCTGGGGGTTGGGAGCAGGACTCATGGTCGAAGTATGTATGTGGTGTGGGAGTTGGGAGTCGGGAGTCGGATTCGTGGTCGGAGTATCGTGCGTTGTGGGTAGTGGGACTTGTGGTCGGAGCAGCTGATCGGTTCTGCCTATAGGTAGAAAAACACCATTTGACTGGTTTGTCGGGTACAATAATTATGTTGATCAGCAAAAAAATAACACTAGTCTGTAAATGATTAGTGGAGTTTTTGTTTTTATAATGTCACAAATAACAAAAAAATATTCACACCTAATTTTGCAGGTAACCATGTTGAACTGTTGTGCATTGTGGGTCTATGGGTTCTGTGTGGGCATGAGAGTATGGCAACCCAATCAAAGTCCCATAGGAACCCGACAGGCTCGGTCGGTTTTAGACAGAAATGGAGAATATATGCTCTGACTCGGGTCAGGCTTGGAGCATGCAGTGCAAATGGGCTCATGTGCTCTTTGCAGTGCTGATGCGCTGTGTATACATTCAGGATGCTGTTTTCAGTTGGTGGATTAAACCACATAAACTTTCCACACACACATACTCCTCTGTGTTTTATTAATAATAAGCTTATCCTTTTAAACTAGTGTGATTTTGAATAGTTTCAGGCTTCTGTCAGGCTCAGACACAAATATTTTAATTCAGATCGGGCTCGGGTTGGGTTCCAGAAGCAATCTGTCAGATGCAGGATGGGCTTGGACAACAAAAATTGGCCCGAGCCGCATTGTAGTGGGCATCCCAAAACTATTTGTAAGGTTTGTTCTGTGCGACTTGTAATTTTTGTAAGTATTTATCTTTATTTTGAAGTGTGATGATGTGGTTGCGATTATTGTGAACTATATTGCAATTTCATTAATCTTACAGAGCTCCAGAGTAGATCATGATTATAGTTCAGTCAAAGTGACTCTGGATAACAAATCCAAACATAAAACAGACAAAAGAAAACGGCTTCATCTATTTTCTATGTGGAAACTCTCTCTGAGCATCAACCAATTAATGAATCTGAAAGAAAAAGGCTTCATTTTGGATCAGATTCAGTCGAGGTGCTGGAACTTATAAATAATCAAACTGAAAAAAGGGGAAGAAACCTCCACAGACTCCATATCACGCTACACATTAAAAGATTTTTGCAAAAAACTTGTGTGTGGGGAGGCTTTTTTCCCCCTTTTTTTCTGTCCATCAATCTCTAAAATACAATACACAAGTTCATTCGTGGAAACAGAGGTTTATAAAATAAAAAAAAGCCTTCTTAAAATATTGAAGATGAAGCCTGTCTCCTTTAAAACACACCCAATAGTTTTCTTTTCAACCATAACAAGTGGGTCAAAAGCTGTCCTTTTGGTGAGATAATATTTGATGCTGTTTTATGGTGAGGATCAGACCTTTTACACATATACAGCTGTGGGAAAAAAAACCCAACTGCAAAATGAGGACTATCTTTGATGTTATCCTTTTATAGGTCTGTGTTTGAGTAAAATGACATTTCTCCTACGTGCCATATTAAAATATCATTCAAAGCATGTCTTTGTAGAACACAACACGTAATCAAAATCAGAGACTGCAAACCTCCGCCAAGGCTAATAGTTACAGTCAAAGATAGGGTCACAGTATTAGTGGATTAGGCTTCTGTAGCCTTTAGATTATATGAAATTGTCACGGCACGCTACCCCTGGTCAAGCAATGGCGGCCGGTGCAAACATAGTGGTATGATGGTATCTTTGAGCCAGAGTCAAATGCTGAAAAAGAAAAGGTTCCTGAACATTATCATCTTGGTTCGGTAACATTGTCACTTTGAGTATAGACGATAGGGTGAATGTAGTTACTCCTAGCAACTCTCACTAGTTTACTAGGCGTTTATGTGTTGGTTAGCAAAGGCTAGCCTCTAAAACTAATTGTGTTCCACTGGTAAAAGTGACGCTCAAATGTTATAGCTTTGCTGTGGACAGTTGGTGCTGCAGACACAGTTTTGATGCCAGGTCTCTGTTGTGCTGATCCAGTTTAAAGAAGCAGTCTGTTGTGAAGTGGTTAGCACACACTAACAGAGTTGTCTTTGGGACTGTAGTTGGTACGTTTCCGTCCAAAATAAATTCACTCCACTTAAGTCTATCATCTTTTGAAGCTGGAAGTCGATGTAGAGACGTGTGTCCTTCTGTGCAGCCAGCAACAGAGCAGGAAACGTATTTAGCTTTAGCCCACGTACTCTTATCTGTGTCTCCAGTACTGATAGAGAATAATGTTGGATCTCCGAACAAATGTCACTGTTTGGTTAGCTGAGCTGGTGGGGTGGGATGGGGTATTTAAATGAATCTATGCATGTGATGTCTGTGGCTCAGTTGGTAGAGCGGGTCGTCTGATGATTGAAGGGTTGATGGTTCGCATCCCAGCTCTGGCTGTCCACATGCCGAAATGTCCTTGGGCAAGACACTGAACCCTGACTTAGGCTCTCAGTAGGACTGACAGAACCTTAGAAACCTACTGGTGTATGAGTGGGTGTGTGAATGGGTGAATGTGAGGCTAATGTAAAGTGCTTTGCTATACAAGTGCAGAACAGTTAGCGTTTATGTGACGCATAGAAAATTCAAAACGGAGCATTTTCATCCTCCCTTCAACAAGAAATAGATCAGAAGAAAAAGAGAGTTGATGTTTTTTGTTCATAATTTAAAGGTCTCCTCACACACAAATGATGTGTTGTAAAGACTCGGCCTCGACCACCGATATATCAGGACGATATTCTGCATTTTATGATTTTCATATCGGCTATAATTTCCACATATTTCCAGGCTTCTCCCATCCCTGTTTATTGATTGATATAGTTTAACCCTTTAACTGCTGAGACATTATTTCAGGTTAAATGTGCTGCTTTGAATTTGTCCTAAAAGCTGCTGTGAGTCTGTGTTTGTGTTCCTTTTCTTCATGGGTTTTGTTTTACTGTGTGTTTTTGGGTTAAAACAGATGGAATAACAGAGAAAAGACAAAGACAGTTATAGATGGTGTATAGTGATGTTTATATGATGTTTATTTTACTGTTCATTTCATATAGATTCAGATTCAACAAGTTTATTGCCATTTGTGCATAACACATAGGAAGTTTTGTATGGACGCTCCCAGGGTCAATGAAAACGAAAACACAGAACAATCAGAACTTTCTATAAAAGGCTAAATGTACAGACAATATATAACATAAAACCTTATATTTAAAAAAACACCCTATGAGAGAACTGTCAAGAAACCCAGGAGACACATACAAAATACAGTGAAATACAATAAATACAATAGAATAAGATACAATCACTTCAATAGGGAAGAGGTAGGTATTTCACACACATCTACATATACACACATACACACACAACATATTGCACTTGCCCTTTTATGACAGTCAAACTGCCGAACTATAACTTCTTAATATGCTAAAAAAACCAACATATTTTCACCTATTACTTTTATTGACAATTATTGATATTTTACTTCACATATTATTCCGACTTATGTTTGATGCAGCTCCCTGCATTTTTCATTTTTACAATTAAACATAGTTAATGGGTATGAAGGTCAGTGTGTGCTATTTTTAATTTTATGTGAATAATGTTTCTATTTATCGGTCGCACATATCGGTTATCGCCATCCCAATTGTATTATCGGTATCGTCCCTGAAAAAACCATATCGGTCGACCCCTAGTAAGGACATTAAACACTCTATAATATGTCCCCTTTAATGTGGTTGCCGGTGCTTGTGCCAGCGGTGAATTGAGCAGGGAATCAGGACCTGAGGCTCTTCCACTGATAACCAGACATTCAAGGACACCCATTGTCTACTGGTGACCTTCAGCACCAAACCAGCAGGTCTTAGCGTCTGTCACACATGAGCACATGACATTTCCCTCAGTGAAAGACTCAATCACTCACCAAATGAGGGCAGATGTTTTTACAGGACCTTCAGCATCACTGCGCTCATTATGCTTCCAGTTAACGGTGAATAAAAGTAGCGCCTGGAGGTCACATCTGTCTATCCCATACCTTCACTTTAGCGTCACCTAATGACACCACTGTTTTCTGCATGCATACGTTGAAAAACATCCCAGACAGGATTGTTATTTAATGATCTGAATATATTCTTCAGTCTGCAGCCGACTTGTTAAAAACAAGTCACATTGTGAGAAATATTATTCCAACAGATGGGAACAGAAATAACCACTGAGTAGTTTGGAAATGTTTTGCCAATTAAAACAGTGTGTCCTAAGACGGCTGTGTTTCTAAAGACAAATTAATATGCAAGCAAATCTTTTTCATCAGATTTTTAATTTTAACAGTGATTTTTTATTTATTTTTTTTGCACTGAAATGAAACATCTGATTTTTTTGTTTCTGAATTCAACTTTGTTCATAAATTTAGGATAAAAAAAAAATCAAATTCACCTGAAAAAATTCACATCACTCATCCACCAATGTTAAGCAATCAATTCTATCTCAAGTTAAACCGACAGCCAGCCAATCAAGTTACATGATCATGTGATACCGTCATGTGATACCGGTACAGGAAGTCAGTCAACTGCTCTTTTCCCACTAGACATAACATTAATGGTGAATGTACTGTACTGTAATTTACAACCAATTTTAAAACAGATTACTTTGTTATAAACACAATACAATAAAGAATTTACCAATACTTAGAATGATAGGTGGATATGAGTTAAATATAGACGTTAAAGATTTTATTTTATTTCGAGCACTCAGAATACATGCAAGTCAAAAAGAAAAAAGACATTCATTTACACCCGAAAAGGAGTGAGAAGAAGAAAACACTACTTTAATTCGACCCCCATTCTCATAAATAACTAAATATCAAAGTTTTAAATATTCCCTCCTGTCCAGTTTTGCCAATATTGAGACTTTATCACTAGATTTAGCGACATTTGTCCATCTCTGGCAACTAAAAAAAAATCATCTAGTGACTTGGTGACTTTTGGGCTGAATCTGGCAACTATTAACCTGTTCCTGTGACAAATGCATTGCCTTGTGGCAACATATAAGCCTTTTTCACTGGTGAAAAGCACTTTATATGAGCTCTGATCTGTACACATTATGCTTCAGCATTAGCTTCAGCATTAGCGTCAGCATTCCCCAATAGGTATTAAGACAGGTTTTCAGGAGGTCATTGTGTCATGTGATGCTTTGCTGAATTAAAATCCACTTGACGATGTGAAAAGTGGCAAAACAGCGCCATCTGATAGTGAAATATGATGAAGAACTTTAATTATGCCTGATCATGTGATTAACTCAGACGGTATATGGACGTGGTTACATTATGGATGACATCACAATTCAATCTAGTGACTTCTGGTGACTTTTCAGAGTCAATAGCTATTTCTTGTAATTTTCTTTTTCTTTTCTTTTTTTGGCAAAGCCGCTCCTGTCCTTCAACTTCAAGCCAGAACTAATGAATAAAATAGGACTTGAAAAACCAACAATGCAGCTTTGTTTGTTTGTATAGCTAAGGCTTTGTTTATATGGAGACAATTGAAGGAGAAGATGAAAAACTGGTGTCTCATCTTTAACGTTTTATTTGCATTTACACAAGCGTTGTCGTTACAAACTCTACATGCATACAGTGATGCAAGAGTGTGTGGAATTGGATTGTGTATTCATGCCAGGCTACTGTAGACAGTGCTGTGATAGAAAACTGCTTTGTCAACGTGTATGTGTAACAGCAATATTTTTGTGTTTTCAACCGTGAGATGGAAACACAACAGTGAATAGTTTTCAAGATTTACACTCTGGAATGTGTCTTCAGATTTTTGCATTTTCAACCCATAAAAAAGGCTGATATGCCTTTATTGTGATTATACAAAGTATAACGAGATTAAAAAGCTTCACCATAAAGTGCACACATTAAATAAACGTAGTAAAAATACATACAGTAAAACGAATATAAAACAGGTACACAGGTTGAGAAAAAAATGATAAAAGTGCTAAAAATGCCCAGCAGCAAGTGATTTGTACTTTTTAGCCGCAATCGTCCTCATGTAAACAACCCCCCAAGTCCTTTTTCTGTCTTCAGCGAAGATATATTCTGTCTCCTGTAATTAAAACCAAAGGTGATGCCGTGAAATATTCCTTTTTTTTGACCAGGCAGTATATATTTGCATTGACTTTTACAATGAAAAGGGACAATTATTAGGCTGCATTACTCTGCCCAGGTCTGGTCTATTATAACTCTCTAACAAACTTTCATTCACAGTTTCAGTTTGGACTCCATCAATCATTATCTGTATTTATGAGTGAGAAATAGTAAACCAGGAAAAGTTAAATAAAAGTTTGAAAAATTTAAGATTTGGGGTGGTGTTTTGAGCCTAATTAATTGAAATTAATCAAAACCAACCCTGTGATTAATCTGATTAAAATTGAATGAAAACTACAGATATAAAATATCACAAGTGTGTTGAACTAATTACTTTTTCCTCTTCGACATAGTGCAGCAGCTGGAGCGTGAAATAAACACCAATATATTTTAATTCCCATTTGATTTAATCACTGTTTTTCCCCACCGTCTTCCTCCTCCGCCTCCCAAAAGAAAAAGCAAATACACAGCTCTTGTTTTTGAAGACATGCTGCATCTATATGCAACAGTTGTGTGTTTTTTGCAGATGGGAGTGTAGGACACAGAGGACGCTCTGGGCCTGGAGTCCTCTCCAAAGAACTCTTTGAAGTCAGATACTGTATCTTAGCATCTTAGTTAGTGAGAGGACGCACATTCGGTGAAAGCTGAACAAAGAGGCGGGGTTTGGTAGGATTTATGTAAGAGTCCCAGATGGTACAAACTGTATTTGATCAAGGATGGCAAAGGAAGACTGTGGAAACAAAGTGGAAGAGGACTTCCACTGCAAAAGAATAGAATACATATTGTCACCGTGAGAAGAACTTCATAAATAATGTATTATGATTATTTTTTAACATGTGTATCAATCAGGGCATGGGAATGGAGTGAACGCAGAGTGGAACGTGCAAAATATAGACAGAATGGTTTTCAATTTAACATTTTTGTTTGGCTCCTGTTCGCTCTGATACGCTCTCACCTCGAGTCAAGGATAATGTACTGGTAACTAAGACAATACACATGTTTTACTGATCACAACATTATTATGTTTATTTATTTATTTATTCATTCATTCATTTATTTAGTGAAAAACAAGACGTGGACAGAAAAACAACAAGACATAAATCAGATAAAACTAACCCGAAACAACAGCAAAGTAATGACAAACAACAACACTCACAACATCTTGTTACAATGAAAATGTTCGAAATGTAAAAAACAACTAAACAATGTTGATTTTTTTCTGTGAGAAAGAGGGGGGAGTGAGGAGGAAAATGATCATTACTGTCATAATGATAACTGCACAGAAATATATAATAATAATATAATAATAATGATAATAACTAGAAAACCACAGCCTCAGCCAAGCCCCCGCCCCCCCCGTCTGGATGAAGAGGGGTCCGCCAAGGAGGAGTTTGTCTGTGTGTCTGTTAGTTAGCAAGATAACTCAAAAAGTTATGGGCGGATCTTGATTAAAATTTCATGACATGTTGGGGGCGTCACAAGGAAGAAATTATTAAATTTTGGTGATGCTCCAGAAGACATCCTGGATTCTGGATCACTTTGAAATTTTACATTGTAGTAAATGGAGAATACATTTCAAAGTGATCCAGGATCTCTTCTGGATCACCACCAAAGTGTAATCATTTGCTCCTTATCTGTGCCTCTGACCAAATCACACCCGTGCTCATATTCAGTATATCAGCACTTCCTCTCGTGTAATATTGCTTAAGTAGAGAACACCCACATAAGTGAAGTAGAAAGAACACCCACGAAAGGTCCGTTGAATTAACGTGAACAATAACACCCAGACAACTCATGTGCATAATGTTCATATCATACAAAACTTACTTAAAACTTATCAACGTCAATATCCAATCTATCATACGCATGCGATTGCTTATATGTTTACTGGTCAAAGGCACGAAACAATGAATATACTTTCAAAGTATTACTTACAGTGCGTCCATTGTCCAAGTCAATTGCACATTTGTCTGAATTAACAGGCTTTTTCTCTGTGAAAATGCTCGGTGGTCATGTGCATGCTCAGAAGTGCTTGGAAGCCCAATGTGACGGGATGCCCATTTTAACAGAACACCGGCAGTGGAATATGTGGGTCAAGGCGACAAGACCAGGAGCATGTGCACAATGACAAGACTAATGTTAAAGAGGAAATAACTGTCAAATTTGGAATTAAGATCGGAATAAACCAGTGACTTTCTTCGGAATCAGTTTAATTTAGAATGATCATTTTCAACTGGAATTAGGTGTTTACATGCTTCATCTGAAAGAAGAATTAACTTTTATTCAGAATTAAACGGGAGTAAAAACTCCCATGTAAACTGGGCTTTTGCGTTGACATTAACCTGATCATAA
Source organism: Siphamia tubifer (assembly GCA_020466265.1). Taxonomy (NCBI): domain Eukaryota; kingdom Metazoa; phylum Chordata; class Actinopteri; order Kurtiformes; family Apogonidae; genus Siphamia; species Siphamia tubifer. The sequence continues at coordinate 45,760,360 of CM035791.1, read as the reverse complement.
ACCAAAAATGATAAAACAAATTGCTCGTATCAGCCCCTTTGGCTTTTTCTCTTGGCTGCACATTTTCATTCATCCCACCTTGTTTATTTTTCAGTTGTTCTGAGGGGAATGGAAACAGGCAGGAGAGCCAATTGTAGACAATCCCAATGAAATTACCCCCACAGAACAAGCTAAGCATCAGCCCCTAAGTCGAGTCGGCCTCAGTGTTCATAGCCCCCAGTTGAAACGGCTTCTCAATTAAACTCACTCATGAGTTGAAAAACAAAAAAGGAGAGAAAAAAATGTGAGCTAACACAGTCCATTTGGCAGCGCGTCAGAGGCAAAAAGGCAGTTTCAACCCATCTATTTATTTATTTACTAAAAGGCTTGGCTGAAGTAATTGGTTTTCTGGCATTTACAGAAAACAGTGAGTTCGACTGCTAGAAAAAGCTATTTCCAAAGAACAGAAACAAAGGACGCCTTAAACAAAATTTGTAATGTGTGTTAATGATGCAATTAGAGCAGTAACAACTGTAAGAAATGTGCTCCGTTTAAAAGAGGAGTTAGTGCAGTACTTTTTATTAGAGCTATTTTTATATTAAACGGTCCAGTGAAGGCAGTTTTATTTCACCTCCCACAGAACAGACTCCTCCATAAACCAAAAAAAATATATATTAAATTTTTATTTTATATAGTTTAAAGGATTCCTCCAGAGGTGGAAAGTAAAGAAATAAAAGTACTTCCTTATTGTACTTAAGTATATATATATAGTTACCATGCTTAATTTGACTGCGTTTGAACATAGCCCCCTGTCGGGTGTTGGCATCATCGATAAAACTGCACCTAGACCATTTAAGACAATTGCCCCCTCCCCCCTGAAACAGAAAAGTAGACAAATCAAGAAGCATTACAACACTGCTTGTTAATATGTACAGCATAAGAATAAAGAAAAACGACACAATCTCCATATATATATATATATATATATATATATATATATATATATATAATATGCCCTGCTCCATGAATATCTTGTCCCAGTAGCCAATTTAACATCAGGGTCTCCTGGGTCCTCAACACTTGACGCGGACCTTGTAGTCCCGGGGGCCGTACGAGCCGGTATGATTCTATTTATCGTATCGCTCATCGATCATCTTACAGACTTCCAGGGTGTTTTTATAGCACTATTCTGATAACCACAGCTGACAGTTAAAAATGTTTTTGACAGTACACATATGAAAATAGCAATAGTAAAATACTGCCACCTTCTGTTGACAATAAGAGCTCGTTTCATCATTTTGTAAATATTATTTGTCCCTTTAATATGATGTGACTGGCAGAAATATTATAAATTTCCAAACCAAGCTTTTTAATCAGACATCTATCAAGTTGGGTGCTTTTGAAATTCTTGCAACTGCTCAAGTCTAATTAGTTTTATTTTGTTTGTACACTCATAAATCACAGCAGCAATGTGCCACCACTTCTGATGAATGCATAAGATAAAACATAGCAAATGGGAAACTGTCTGTGAGTGTGAACAAATAATTCAAGTAATTCTCCAGAATTATTAAAAGCCTTCTCGTTATTATTCACCCTAATATATTACAGCTCTGCCAGGATCTAATGATAATCAGTCAGATGCAATAAACAAACACAGTATTGCTTCACAGATCTGTCACTTCCTGCATGTGAAGGTGGTACCTGTGGATGCACCAAAGAGCTCCCATCATTAAACAACAACAACTAGAAAAGCACTCTGAGAGCGCAGACCTCCACCAAGTTAGACCCTCCCACCCCCCAACCCCCACCCCCCAACCGCGATGACCACCTAAATGTAATCATTTCTAGATCTCCCCATTTTTAACTCAAATGTACTCTAAAAATTTTATCAAAATCAATCTATAACCCCCTCCCCCCAAATATAAGCATGTCCTTGTGACAACATTAGTGGAAGATGTCTAAAATCACCTCCATATTAACTTAACTTAACTTTAAAAAAAAACTCAAACTGCAGATTTGTTTGTGCATCTCGGCTTTTTTTCTTTCATTTGTTTGATATTTCACACTTTAATAAGATGAATCAGAATAAAAAACAAAGGGGTAAGCGCTATAAGAGAACTGGGAGTCAGCTCAGAAGTTTGTGGAAAGCCATTAGATGAGAACAATAATAGGAATACTGTTTTGGAAGAAGAAAAAAAAAAAAGAGTTGTGAAAAGCTCAGCACCTTTAAGTGTGGAGTCATTTATATCAAGGCCTTGACTTTTGTCTGTTTAGTTCTGTGGTAAAATTCCCACTTCCTTCGCCTTCTCGGAGTTGTGTGCTTTGGTTGCAAAACACTACTCTGCAGAGGAGAACTCTGCATAGCTGGCAAATTGTCAAAGTGAAACTCATTCACAGCTACAACATCACGGAGGCACTGCAGACAACACTTCGACATTTGAGAGAGAAAGAGAGAGAGAGAGAAAGAGAGAGAGAGAGAGAGAATACATAGTGGTACATGGTGATACCCTGCGTCATCACTGCTCTATTCAATTTCATGGCCAGCGAGCAGACTGAACCAGGTGCTCACACTCCTCTTGTGTATTTGACGGTACAGGCACATCTCCAGGCTGGTGTTTACCTCTGGGCTCGTCTGTGAATGTCTAGAAACTCTGCTGGAGACCTCACTCACCCTCAGCACACTCACACCCCAGAGCGAAGAGATGTCCATTCATATATTGTCAACTTCTACTTTTATTTATTTGGTTTTGGTTGGGTTTGTTTGTTAAAACGTTAGCAGCAGAACTGTTGGTTATATTTATATGAAATTAAGTTTATATTAGGGGTTGTCAGATGATTACAATTTGTAATCAGATTAATCACAGGGTTGCTGTGCATTAGTTTTGGTGAAATATCTGTTAAAATAATATAAAATAAAATGGAACTAACGCTGCACTGCAATTTTATTATAATTTTTTTTAAGTATCTGCTTCAGATGTTAAATGTACAAAATATTACATAGGGTAGGGGTAGGAGTAAGTAGTAAAAGTAAGGGGTAGGGGTAAGAGGTGATTTGGGGTTGGGCCCCAGTCTCTCTCACCTGCTTTTCTTCCTCAGTAAATGAGGACGGTCAGGAACAGCGTTCGTTAAGCGTCTTGGCACAATCACAGGCTAACGAGGTTATTTGTTTCTTCAAAAGCACTTGTCGAGGTTTACAACTGAATCTCCGCTATCAGCATCTAACAGTTGCTTTAATTCTCCTTTAAGCTACTTACATAAGCATTATTAAATTCCCTAAAATATAAGATAATGTATGTAATCCTACTTCTATAATTGGGTAGCAGCGCGTGTGAGTGTGTGTTGGTGTAGAATTCTCTTCAATTTCCCAAAATAAGGTTGAGGGAGCCAGCCTTATTTGATATATTTGTCTTGATTTCACTGTGTCTTCTTAATCTTCAATAAAAGGTAAAGCACTTTTACTTTTTAAAGATGTGAAAATGGGGTGACGAGCCAAAAAAAGGTTTGGAACTCCTGGTTTGATTAACCCATAATCACCCAGTGTGACCTTTACAGCACCTTCAAAATGTATATTTTGCATTTCTTCAATAAAAATCAGGTATTTTTTCCATATTTAATTCACTGGTTATGTAAATGTTCATAAAAACACAGATTAAATTTGAGATTATTATATAAAAAACAGAAAACTGAAGGAAAAAATTACTTTTTCAGCAAATATATCATTAACTGTAAGTAAAAGCAAGTGTCGCCAAACATAATTTATCCAAACCTGGGTTTTACTGGTGAATCAGAGAAACAGAAAACTCTACAAAAATGCCCAAGAAATATCCGAGGGTTAAATGATTTATCGTCATATATTATATTATCCTCTGAATTTTTTGCATTTTTCAATTTTATATGTGACCCACCACCACGAAACCAGGCATAAGTGTGTGTAAATCCAAACTGAGTTATGTGTGTTGCTTGGTAGAGTGGAAACTAAGGTTTAAGATGGTGAAAAAATTATGTTTCTATCACAAGTAGAACCAAAGTTATGGTCATTTTAATATCCACATTTGGACATATTTTGCAATTTGCATTTTTGAGAAATTGTCCGTCAAAGTTTTGGACTGTTTTGGGGTAGGAAGTCCTTAGCAACGCATAATAACTTGTATCCGATTGACACTAATTTTACACAGATGTTAAAGGACACTCTGATGGACATGTCACAGAAGTTTTATATATTATAATAATAGGACAGAAGTGCGACGTATTATAATCATTTGGCTTACGCCATTGGACAGAGCATTCAATATAAGCTTTTACCTCGTACCAAACACTTGGGTGTTTACCTACGGAACAGAGATCGTTTTGTTCGGTGAAAAGAGGTGGAAGTCGTCTTTGTCTTTGCTCCGCTTAAATAATTGACTCAATAAACACCTTTATTGATTGAATTTCAATGTAATGACCACGGGAACTAAAAATAGAGGTGTTAAGGTACCGTTTTTTGATAAAATGTAAACACACATAAAGAATCGCCTTCCAACCTAAATTTGGCTGTAGCTCTGAACGGGTCAGCGTGACTTATGTCTGATTTCATGCTGAGCAGTCACATATATTATAATATATTTAAACCACTGATCACATTGATGGTCATTAAAGTCTTGAGGTTATTTGATCAAAAACAGACAAAAATGAAGAAAATATGACTTTTCCATCTAAATTTACATTTGGGTCTTCATGAGTTAATCTGTGGTATTTTGGGTGGGAATGGGACTTTAACCTTTTTAATGCATGAATTATGAGAACCTTTGTCAAGATTTTTATTCCTCTTTAGGCATGAAAAAAAGCAATGTCATTGAAATTATATAATTAACCTATTTTTTTATGGAGTTACAAAAACGTCCACTCAGCTGGAAAACATGAGTTTAAGCTTTGAAGCGAAGAAACATGTATTTAAAACATAATATAAGAACTAGGGTTGGGCACCGAAAGGGTTTCATTCCATACCAATACCAAATTGGTATTTACAAAATGGTATCTGTTCCGAAATGGTATTTAAATCAATACTTTAAAGAGAAAAAAAAATTAGATTACAACCGGACACATATATGATTAAACCATAACATCAACAAACTTAGAAACTGTGAATGTTTCTGCTGCAACTGATTAAACTATTTTCACCTCCACCAAGGAGGTTATGTTTTTGCCTGTCTGTCTGTCTGTCTGTCTGTCTGGTACTTAGCAAGATAACTCAAAAAGTTATGGATGGATCTTGATGAAAATTTCATGACGTTTTGGGGGAAGAAATTATTAGATTTTGGTGATGATCCAGAGGAGATCCTGGATTCTGGATCACTTTGAAATTTTACATTGCGGTAAATGGAGAATAAATTTCAAAGTGATCCAGAATCCAAGATCTCTTCCGGATCATCACCAAAATATATTCATTTATTCCTTGTGACACCCCCAACACCTCATGAAATTTTCATTAACATCCGTCCATACCATTTTGAGTTAACAGACGGACAGACAGACAAACTCTGGCAAAAACATAACCTCCTTTTGCGGACCTCTCTTCATACAGAGGTGGGAGGTCTGCCTCTGAGTGCTTTTCTAGTTATTATTATTAACCTATTATCATTAAGCTAGCACTACATGTCATGTCATTATCTGAGGAATTCACATGTACCAGTTAATGAATAATATTTGTGCTCATCATTGTCAGTCCTGTCATGGTTCAGTATGCCCACAGTAGTTGTTCTGAAGCTTTATGTCTTGGGTCTGCCATTCTCACACTGGGTATTTCCATTTCTGATGTGCTATTAGCACAGTGCTAAGCTACTTGGCTCATCACGGGAAAAAATGGTGCAGTTTCTGCTTTAATGTAATAAAAGGTGTTTAATTAAATTAGTAATATTCCCGCCTTTGTCTTCAAATGCCTTTAGACACCTGTTGCATTTGGAAGAATCTGGAACTTCTTGTGAACTGTAACTGTATGTTCAACCTTTCCACCTCTGACATGTCGATATCGTCTGCAGCTGCTGCCGTTAACAGTGGACAGAGGCAGTCGTTAAAAAACAGCTGCATGTGTGGTACTGACGTTCATGTTAGATTTCAGTGTGGTTACTACCGTTAATATTTACCAGGTTCCATACCTATACACACTTTTGGTACCCAATCTTAGTCAGAATACTATGAAATAAAACATTTTTAATGCAGTTTTTGTTTAAGCAGACTGTTAATTACAGTCTAATAACAACAAGCAAATGATTTACAGGTAAATATGTTAGTGCAGGTCATGTATTAAGAACAGATAAGATAAGATAAGATACGACTTTATTGATCTCACACAGGAGAAATTCAGTTCCAGTAATGATATGAAGTGACTGATATGGAACTAAAACAACAAAACCCTTGAATATACATTAGAACAGCTGTAGAAGAACTGTCCACTGGAGTGACCAGGGGACATCAAAGGGTTAAGGAATATAGTAAAAAGTGATCCAGGAAAACGTCTCCTACCCTATTATTTCATATTTCATGGGTGGGGGGGTTGATCCGACTCTCTATCAGTCGATTTCATACATATTAAAAGGAGAAGGTAGAAGGGTCACTACAGCCTGTGAGGCTCATTTGGTAGATTTTACTGTAAGACATTTATTGACAGTGAATGATGCGTTCAAGTGTCCTTCCTCTGATGCTCTATTCAGTTTCCTCTTGACTCCATCCACTGAGTATCTGTCCTCTACAGGCACTCTGTCTTCCCACTTCCTGAATTTGATTATTATGGTTCATGTTCTGTATTTTTCAGCGATTGTATATTGTTGGAAAACTGAGTGGTTGAGATTTTTGTGATACTTTTGTTTTTGTTTTTTTTTCCCCCACTGTTGCAAGACACGACAAGTAGTGCTCGGTACAACAAACCCCGCCCCCTTCACAAGTATTTTCTCTTTCTCAAAATGTGAGACTATAGGTTTAGCCTTTCAAGGTCAAAGGTCATGATGACATTTTTGAACCAACATGTTATTTCCTATCTGTCAACAATAGTAACTGAGTACTTACTACCGCTCTTTTTGGAGTTGAAACCATTTAAAATCATGTGACCTTGATTTTGAACTTTCATTGTCACTCAAGGTCAAAGGTCATGATGCCATTTTGAAGCCCATTCCAGGTTTCCTGTCTGTCAATAATAGTAACTCAGTCTCCATCTGCACCGGTTTTTCTTTTATAATCCATTTGAGTTTTTTGTAGTGACCTCTGACCTTTGTAGTGACCTCTCAACAATAGGTGAAAATCTATACACACAAGATGCAGAATTCAAAGACAAGCATTTTGGTGCTCACAGGAACTCTAATCAAATGTTATATCCAAAATGTGATTCTGACCTTTGACCTTCAAGGTTCTAATGTCATTGCACATCAACAGTGAGAGCAAAAATAAGCAATATACTAAACTGAGTATGCAGGAATTAATTTCCTGATTTGCCTTATTTATGATCATTGTGAAAACACATTTTTGGTGACTTTAACCTTTGACCCACATTCACCAGAATTTCACGGAATCTATTCTGGACCACTTCACACCCTTCCTGAAAATGTCAAGGAAATGTGTCCAGTGTTTTTTTTTCCATAAAGTTAATGAAAAACAACTTTAGAGACATGGACAAACAAACGGACCCAAACACTATAGCCCCTCCCCTCTATTCTATTATGGAGTTGTAAATTCAGGTTTTATTAGGTGATGGTCTCAGCACTGAATTCCATGGAAAATAAAAGGTTAAATAAATGTGGGCTGTTCATCCTGTTTGCCAGACTAAACATCACACTGCATCTGTGTTTTGATGTGTTTAGAGCTTTCAGACAGCGAGTGTTAAGGTACATTCAGAGACATTCTCAGCTTCAGTCGACCAGAGGTAACAAAGTGTGAATGCCACATTCCATGCAACACTTATGTGAAATGATGCTATGGTAACGTTATTCTGTGAGTCATCTGTCGGATTCCATTATAACGTTCATTTAAAACAACATATTACACATTGAAGGGAAACAAAGTTTAACTAGGGCTGTCAAATGATAATTTTTTATAATTAGAATAGAATAGAATAGCCTTTACTGCCCATAGCCCTTAGTTTAGTTTAGTTTATTTATTTAGCACAAACAGAACCAACAGAAAGGACCTTTTGTGCAGGGAGAGGAATGAAGCCAGAAAGGCTTATACAGAATTCCGCCCCCAATATAAATCCAAATTTACAAGCAACAGGAGAACAAAAAAAACGGACAAACACAATTACACAATTCAGAACGCAGCAAAGATGAAGTATCGTCAAAGCTAATGACATGGCTTTCAAAAGAAAAAAGAATTTAAATGTAACGTATACTACGTTAGCTAATGAGAAAAAAGAATGACCATGACAGACTATCCAAAAGAGACAAGGAGAGAAGACCTATATAACCTAAAGCTGTATCTCGGGCAGGGACCAGGAGCCCTTTGAATCAGGCAACGTTTTAAATAAGAGGAAACCCATCATAAAAAGAGATGTTCTTTAAGCTGTTTTTTAAAGTGAGAATAAGAGGAAAGGGATCTTAGGGAAATACTTAGATTGCTCCAGAGCATAGGGCCATGGAAAGATATATTGTGTTTGTGAAGGGATGTTCGAATTTGAGGTATATAAAGAGTACTTATACTGTGTCTAGTGTGATAAGTGTGGACATTTCCAGTAATAGTGAAGAAGTCATGAAAAGAAGTAGGTAAAAGTTCCTTATTGTAGATGAATTTATGGATGAATAAGCAAGTCTGGTAAATATTGAGTTTGTTGATCGTAAGAATGGCGTAGCCTCTGAATAAAGGAGCTGACGGAGCATATCTGTTTGAGTGAGAAATTAATCTAAGATACTTTTTCTGTACAACCAACAATTTATTTAAATGAGTTGAGCCCTGTTTACATGGGAGTTTTTATTCCTGTTTAATATCAAATAAAAGTTAATTTCTCTTTAAGATGAACCATGTAAACACTTAATTCCAGATGAAAATGATCATTCCAAATTCAACTTAATTCTGAGTACTCCAAAAACTCCAAATTAATTAATTCCTCTGACATGTAAACAGTTAATTCCTCTTTAACATTATTCCTGTTGTTCTGCACATGCTCCTGGTGTCACATGATGATGCACATATTCCGCTGTCTGCATTAGTTTGTTGATTCCTATGGTTGATTCAGTCAAGCTGTTGTTTTGTAATTAACACAAAAATAAAGTCAAACATTACATGTAGTACCTGGTCTTCCATGTTGATAGTTGAAATGGAATCAAAACAGGAATTGGATGCCATTTTTTCCTTCCAGTAGACATCCAGACATTAAGCAGTGGTTCTGTCCAATCAGAACCCTCGGTACCTCCAGCTCTTAGAGCGGAATACACCCGTTTCCATGGAAACCTCAATTCGGAATTAACATGTCCATGTAAACACGAAGGAAATGGCTTTAATTCTGAATTATTTTATTCCAAATTAATATTTTGCATAAAAAAACATCATGTAAACGTAGCAATTGTGCAAGAAAACGTAAATTGAAATTGGTGTGGTGCTTCATCACTCACAATGCAAGGAACAAAAAAGTGCAAAGAACTACAAGAACTTTTTAAAAGACAGTAAAAACACAGGAAAAAAAAAAAAAAACCTGTAAAAGAACATTCCATATGTACCACTACTCTTCCTATTGCACATGCCCAGGGGGAGGGGAGGTTATGCATTTAGGAGGTGGACAGATAAGCTCCTAATTAGATGAATAACTGAGCTGTTTTAAATTCATTTTCATTAATCATAGTTATATTCAATATTTAATCTACCTTAATTTTGTTTCAACAAAAAATACAAACTGACAAGAACCACGAACAGATAATCAGCAGGGTAGAAAGATTTAAAAGTTTGCCCTCAGACCACACAGTGCTTTTCTTTCATGCTTGGTTTTTGTCTCTGATACTGGTGAATTATCCAATTGCTCAATTCCTTTATGTGTTTCCAATATTAACAGCCAGAGGACTGTTTTAAAAATGAAAAGCCTTTCTCACACCCAGAATATAAAAAGAAACTGAAGTGACATTTTAGTCTCCTTCCAACTGTTGGGTGTTGAGTTTATGGATATATAATTTTTTAGATATCGTTATTATTAGTAGTATTTTTATCATCAATATTACACATTCTAGCTGAGCCTTTTTTTTTGCATCAATAATGTCAATAACTGCCGTCTTAACAAAATCAAAAAGAAAAAACAGTAAGACTGATACGGGTTTCAGAACACAAGGACCCAAATACAGACTCCAAAACAGAGGTAGAATTAAAACACAGTTTGTCGAGGTACTTAAGAGAGAAAATCTAACGTGTTGCTGTCTGTGCGCCGGTCAGCTGGGCTGTGCCGAGAACAGCCACTAGGGAACAAGACAGAAGAAAAGTCAGCAGATGGAACCGGGTCAAAATCTGAAAACCAGCAGATCAATAAACGGAGCAATCCAGATAATGTTACCATGAACCACAAAAGGGTCTGAGAAACCAGAGGTCCAAATGATGAGCATGAAGACAGGAGCAGAAACAGGGTCCAGAACCGGCGATAGAACAGACAAGAAGCAGACAAAAAGATAGAGAACCAAATATAATAATAATAATAATAATAATAGAAGTAATAATCATTTTATTTATCAGTACCTTTCAAACATTTCAAGCAGAATAAAAAGTGTATATAAACAAGTCTAAAAACAGGTGGGTGTAGCAGATGAAAAAATAAATGCATAAATAAAATGAAATAAATGGAAAGAGCGAAGAAAAAGGAAAGTTTTATTATGGAGAGTATTCTATTTGGAAGAGTTTTGAGTCTGCTTAAGAAGGTAGGGAGAGAGTCACAATTACGGAGGTCCGGTGGGAGACAGTTCCAGAGTTGGTGGTACTGAGGTGAGCAGTGGGTATGGAGGAGGAGGACCGGAGGGAGCGAGCTGGGGTGGTCACATGGAAGAGTTCAGACAGGAAGGGAGGAGCCAGGTTGCGGATGCACTTGAAAATGTTCAGCGGGATTTTGTAGTGGATACGATGTTTGACAGGGAGCCAGTGGAGGTGCTGGAGGATGGGGGTGATGTGGTGGGAGGCAGCGGAGTTGTGCACTAGTTGCAGTTTATGGATGGATTTGTGAGGGAGTCCGAAGACGATGGCATTACAATAGTCCAAACAGGAAGTGACCAGGCTGTGTACGAGTATGGCAGTAAATGTAAACATCCAGAACCAGATCATACACGAGACAAACGCTCAACTGATGCATACAGAACAAACAATCTCACACATCACGGTTAAATTAACTGGCTGACAGGATGTAAAACAAGACACAGTGAACATGAAACAACATGACAAAATAAAAGCCCAGATACTAACAATGACAGAAGAACAGGAAGAACAAAAACTAACAAACTATGACAAACATTTTACATTACAGATCGCTAATAAGGTAGTAATTCTATGGTAATTTTGATGTAATTTCATGGTAATAATGCCTTTATAACCACTTATTACAAGTAATATCCATGCAGTTTCCAGTGTAATTACTCTACAGTTTCCAGGTAACAGCGATGTAAACGGGTTTCAATTTAACTATAGTAAAATGGTAATTATTTTAAATGAATTTGTAGTTACTGAAATGATAAGTCCAGGATTTACTTACCTTACCTCTTTAATTACCTGAAAAACAAGGAGATAATTTCCAGAAAAATTCACAGCGTCAGGACAGTAAAATATATTCTCACTTGTTTCCACCTAATTACATACTGTAGTTATTACCAAAAAAGAGACCAAATCAAGTCAGTGCAGTAGTAAGATGGTTAAAAAAAAAAAAAATAAATAAATAAATATATATATATATATATATATATATATATATATATATATATATATATATATATATATATATATATATATATATATATATATAAAATGTACCTGTAAGTACACTAGAACAAATGTAGTAGTAGTTGTGGAGCGGTATTATTGACATGTGTTGATTGGATTAATGGAGATATTGAACAGTTTGTATCACTAAAAGACTTTCGTTTTTTATGGGTTAATATAGAAAGTGCGTAGACGAAATAATAAGGATCCTTTTGTACTGACTCGGCGGTGTCAGCAAACAGACATGTATGCAAATCAATGATGTCTGAGGGAAGCAAAGGGGTGTCAAGGTAGAAAATGTTATAGTATGTGAACACCAACAAATGGGTCACCAAACCACAACCCACGGCAGGAAGCAGAGACAGAAATATGGGGGAATATATATATATATATATATATATATATATATATATATATAATATGTGGGACAGACTGACAACCACTGCTGAGTGGCTAAGAAGAGCGTCTAATTATATTCCCTTAGACACATTCCTGACACTTTACAATATAGCAAGACAACTGTGTATGTTTTATTGTGGCTAAGTGAGTCATATGACAGTTTCTAGCGTTTTTATCGTTTTTTTCCCACTAATTTTTCTGTTTTTGTGGTCGCTGACACTGAGGCAGACAGAGATTCAGCAGAGAAGAGGAAAAAAATCACAAGAAGACAGCGATGACAAGACAACAGAAGAAGAAGAAGAAGAGAAAAAAAAATAGTCTTTGCCTGAGTATAGATTTTAGACAGTGGTGGGAAAATGCAGAATAGAAGGAGAAGAAGTGAAATGTGCCTAAAGATAGATACCAAGGCAGGAGAACTTCCTTCAAGAGGAGAGGAAGAGGAGAGGAAGAGGAGAGGAAGAGCAGAGGAAGGAGAGAAGGGAGAGGAAGAAGTGGGGAAGACAAGATGGAGAGGTGAGGAAGGAGAGTAGAACAGATCACAGAAGGGGGCGTGTCCACAGAAGGGGGGCGTGTCCAGGCCAGTCAGTAGTGGAGCTAATGATGTTAGCATTTCCATGAATGGAGAAGCTCCATTAGATGCAGGTGAGTCTGTAGATCCTGTCTTTGTCTGATGCTGCTGAAAATGTTGCTGATTTTTCCAATGATGTTCTGCATCGTCACTGTCCGTCTGTCCGTCTGTCCTCATAGTCAACACTATACTTCTTAAATGTTTTTTCTCCGTTAAAGTCTTAAGTCATCTTTGTTATTTTCCACATGTAAATTAATCATTTTCCAACATGTATTTTCATACTATTATATTATATTTAGTTTAAAGTGTAAGTATTATTCAGTCATTAAACCTGATAAATAAAACTCCGCTCCTCTGTGGGAAGAAGAAAACACCAGGACACGAGTACCGGTGTGTGAACAGGACACTAGGAAACCTCCGGTATATGTGGTTAACATCAGTATGAAAGCTTCATCTTTCTGAAGCAGATGACATGTGTCCTAAACAACAGCTACACATGCTTTGGTTTAAACTCATTTATTTCAGTTTATTTCAACTATGCAAAAAAAAAAAAAAAAACCCACAACGATTCTAGTCCTTACAAATGAAACTGATGAGAAAACAAATAAATAAGAACCAAAAAACAAATGATGACTTCATTTGCATATTTGAAAAAGAAGCGGGAGGCAATTTGTGAATATGCCGTCACAAATCAATTCAACAACCTCTTAATTAATCAAATGCGTCGCAAATGTGCAACGTTTCCAGTGTGAGTGTGAATGTTAAACACTCACACATAAGAATATTGTTTCTCATTAAGTTTTTTTTTTTTTTTTTTTACTGTGGGGGATTAAAAGTGCCAAAATTACATAATCAAACACATCATTAAGTAATTAATTAAATGTGTCATTAATTAATTACAATTGGATTTAAATATATAAATGTATCAATGTGCCATTTAATAACATATTTATGTATTTAATTCCAATTCTAATTAATTAATGACATATTTAATGATTTTTTTTCCCCCTTAATTTTGGCACTTTTATTCCTTCATAATTTCCAGACACATTTCTCTTTTAATGTTGATTTAAATTCAAAATAACTTTACTGATCCTTTGGACAGAACCCTCAGGAAATTGATTTGTATTCATACACATCAGTAATCATGTTAAACATATGTGACCCTCCAGAACAAAACCAGTCACTTGGGTCAAATTTCATAAATTCAGATTTTATATTTATATTAAAAATGATTGCGTGGCACAAATTCAACCAATCAGAGGCCGTTTTTCAACATCGCCCTAGCAACAAGGGATTTTGTTGATAATTCTGTTCAGTTTTTTTAATTTCTGTTGACTTTGAATTTCTTTTTGTGAAGTCAAATTAAAACAAAATAAAATGATAAAATGCTTAAAAAAGAAAGTAAAATAAACATTCATAAATGGAAAATCCAAATACCAAAATATACACGGATCATTAAATGATGTTCACGTCTCTGTATGGTTTTTAACATCGCTTTTAAAACATTGAACATTTATTTTTTTTTCTTTTAATGTCTGAAGCAGATGCTTGTCGAGCAGTGGCATCGATAACGAGTCTAATCATTAGCAAAACTAATCATGGAATCAAATCTTTAAATTCTTATCTATATTTTATCCCTGGAGTCGCTCTTTGAACCACGTATAATTATGATTGATTTGAAGCAATAGCAACAAGCAGTACTCGAGTTGAGGAGGGATGAGGACGGATGGCATCCCCCCCAAAAATATAAACTATCAAAATAATCCCCCTGTAAAACTGCCAACACCCCCCCCCCCCCCCCCCCCCCCCCCCCTCCATCCATTCACTTTTTACAGTAAATTGTAGAAATATAACATAATTATATTGAATTATTTCATCATTAGAAAGAAGTACGCATGTTGAGTAAAAGAAATAATAAAATCTGAGGGCACAGGGGCGCAAACATGCAATGAACTTGTTAGTTATTTTCAATTGGTTGATATCTGACGTCAGAGGGGGGAGGGACAAACTGCAGCGACACAACACTCAATGTCAATAACTGAGCATATGACCAAACCAGCAGCTGGACAATGAGACATGAGGGACCATTTTTAAAAGGACAAACATTACAGGTGAGCTATGAATCAAGACTCCTGAATCTTAATCATTACTTTTCATTAAGTAATGATTGTTACATGCACAATAACAGCACAACTACTTTTCCAAGCTTGCCGCGTAACCTTCAAGCTAGCAGAGATTAGCTAACGTTCATCTGTCTTGTTAGCTAGCTGCTAAAACACAGGATTTGCGTTGGGTTCATGAGCGTGGCAAATGTGGAACATATGTTTACTGTTAATGTTTTACCAATGTTAATGATGAAATATTCTTCATGCGACGATATTATTTTCACCAATAGGACTCGTCATGGAATGCTAAAACTGTGATGTTCAAGGCAGGTGACATTAAAGAGTCTGAGTTTTTCCCCCTTCTGGGGTCTGTAATTTAATATTACAGACAGTGAATGTGCTAAATGTGATTTTAACCTAAATGAATCTATCCTTGATTTAGTTGTTTTTGTAGTGTAAAGACAGAGAACCCCCCCCCCCCCCCCCCCACACACACACACACACACACACACACACACACACCACCACTCCCTTTTTTTTTTTTTTTTTTGTAAAGGTGAAAAAAACGACCATCCGTACTATTGGCAACAAGTGACTTTACATAAATCTGAACCACAATTTAACAAAATGCACAGAGAATAAAACTGAAAACAGACAATAAAGTAATAGAGTAACAGCAGAATAATAGCACACAGGTTCTGCTTGGTCTTTTCTCTAGTGGTTCCTCTGTTCCCACTTTCCCCCCCTGACACTAATATGTTGCTACTGCACAAGTGTAGAGATCATAAATAGAGCAGCCAATTACAGAAGCTGCTTCACCACAGGAGTGTCCATCCATCCCCTGGACCTGCAGCTTCATCCTGGGTGTCGACACCTGCATCACGTTCACACACCAGACAATTTAGTTGATGGAAAAACGTCGGAAAAATCACGAATTAACCTCCAACAAGGAGGGTATTAATTAAGGTTCGGTTTGACTGTTTGTTCCCATAATAGACCAATAAGTGCAGTAAAAAAATATCACATAATAGTCCAATAAGTGCAGTAAAAATATCTCATAATAGTCCAATAAGTGCAGTAAAAATATCTCATAATAGTCCAATAAATGCAGTAAAAAATATTTCCCTTTTTCTTATAGCCCCAGTGTTATTGGATGGTGTTAAAGTGGACCAGGAATGAACAAAAATAACCAGAAAATTAACAAAAATGACCAAAATAATCCACAAAATGGACCAAAACAAACAGAAAATGTGTAGAACAAGAAATACTTCAACAACATTTGACCCAAATATTCAATAAAATGAACAAAAATGACCAAAATAATCAATAAAATGAACAAGAATGACCAGAATATTCGGTAAAATGAACAAAAATGACCAGAATATTCGGTAAAATGAACAAAAATGACCAAAATAATCAATAAAATGACCAAAATAATCAATAAAATGAACAAAAATGACCAAAATAATCAATAAAATGAACAAAAATGACCAAAATAATCAATAAAATGAACAAAAATGAACAAAATAATCAATAAAATGAACAAAAAATAACCAGAATATTGGGTAAAATGAACAAAAATGACCAGAATATTCAGTCACATACTTGTACAAACTAACAAAAAATAACCAGAATATTGGGTAAAATGAACAAAAATGACCAGAATATTCAGTCACATACTTGTACAAACTCTCCATGACGGGATAGTTTGGATGGAAGTGACTTTAGTATTTTGGAGGAAATAAAACATAGTCATGTTGTTGTAGTGAAGGGGACGCTGCTGCCTGGTGTTGATGAGGAGGCTATGAATATATTTTCTTAGAGAACAATGAGCCGGGTTCTTAATTGTCTTAGTGCGTTGTAAATTAAAATATGAATATCTACTTGTCTCCTACATTATGATATGAATCAGTCTTAGTTTTTTTTCCTAATATCCGTCCTTTAGCGGCTGCTCTGCGTCACTTCTCTTTATCAGCTTTTCCCTCGTGTCTTTGTGAGTCAGTGGTCTTCATTATCATCATTTATCTTTTATCCCCAGAGACGCAGAGTAATTAAATAAAATACAAGAACTTTACTAGATGTTTTAGGTATATGTACTTTACTGGAGTATTTATATTTCTGTAAACTACTGACTTTTACTACATTTGTTCAGAAATATATGTACTTTATACTCCTTACATTTATATAAATATGTGTACTTTATACTCCTTACATTTATATAAATATATGTACTTTATACTCCTTACATTTATATAAATATATGTACTTTATACTCCTTACATTTATATAAATATATGTACTTTATACTCCTTACATTTATATAAATATCTGTACTTTATACTCCTTACATTTATATAAATATATGTACTTTATACTCCTTACATTTATATAAATATCTGTACTTTATACTCCTTACGTCTATCTCCGTCTATAGTGTGTCTTATTTATGTTTGGAAAATCTAACACCTGCTCAACTCGACCAAATGATCCAATATTTAGAACGTAACTTTCCAGTACTATGGTGAGATGCAGTGCAAAGTTTCACACCATTACGACAAACTACAATAAATACATTAAACCAATTTAATTTTCTCTTTCTAATTTTGCCGCTCTGAGCCTCGCCCCCTTATTTGGCTACAGCTGTGACACCCCCCCCCCCCCAAATGTGATTATGTCATTCTCGCTCACACACAGAAAGAGAGAGAGAGACAGAGAGTTGGGTACTGAAAGGCGATATCAGTATTAATGGTAGTAACCAGTGTGTGTTCCTTAAATATACATGTTTAAAATGTTAAATCAGGGGTCTAAACTCCGGTCCTCGAGGGTCGGTGTCCTGCATGTTTTATATATTTCACTCTTTCACGTGATTCAGTTTAAACCTTTAACTCTTGAGACTTTAGCAGTTCCATATAAAACAACAAAATTAACACAAAAAAAACAGCCAAATTCATCAATAAAATGAAGAAAAATGAAGAATAAACCAACAAAATAATTTGTAACATGAACAAAGTAAGACAAAAATGGAACAAAATTAAAGGAAAAATAATTAAATAAAAACAAAATGTAAAAAATTTCAACAAAATTAACCAACAGTACAAATAAATATTTGCAAAATTATAAGTAACATGGAAAAATTTACCAAAAAAGAGAAGTATTATTGAAATTTGGTCCCAACAGTTTTAATTTGGCTTCGTTAGTTAAAAAAAAAATAAAAAAATCCTAAAAAAATAATTTTTTTAGGAATATTTAAACTAAACCATTCATTCAGAATACATCAGTTCTGACATTTAAGAGTTAATAATCATCTCATCATTCTCTGCAGAACCTGTTAATGATGGAATGACTTTAAGGTTTAATGGAAGAAGGAATTATCGAATAATTCCTTTTTTTTGGCAAATTTTTCCATATGTGTCCATCATGTGGAACTGCTAAAGTCTCAGGAGTTAAAGGTTTAAACTGAATCACATGAAAGAGGGAAATATATAAAACATGCAGGACACCGACCCTCGAGGACTGGAGTTTGAGACGAGACCCCTGGGTGAAATCTACCACATTTTTCTAGCAGCCACATCTGCCAGTTGTTTACTTTTTTTTTTCTGGAAAAACAATGGTATTTTTAAAATCTTAGTTTTTTACAGTGTGGACAGTTTTACATAATCCATTGCTCATGTGTTACTGGTACATTGTGCACATTTGGCAGAGGTTCTCATTTGGTCTTTGTGTACCCATTCACAGCCAACACTCGCAGTTAAAACCAGCTTTTCGTGCTTTTTTGAGCTCGGTGTGTGTGTGTGTGTAGGCAACAGGAAATATAAGTCCACACCTACGTCACAGTGTGAAGGTTTTCTATGAATGAAAGCAGAATTGTGCTGCAGTCGCTGCTCAGATGTCGTTTTCTCGGGTGCAGTGAACAGGAAGTTGCTTTTCTTTGTGCTGGAGAGCATCCAGTCGCTTCGAGCGGTTCGTCGACTCACCGCAGCAAAACACTTAATGCTTGATTTCAGATAGAATGAGAAGGAGATGTGAACTACTGTGGAAGAATGAAAGTGCTCAAGTTAAATACAGTTATTTCATTTATTTTTCCACAAATACATTATTATTATTATTATTATTATTATTATTATTATTATTGTTAATGAGTGTTATTGTCGTTTCTGTATTTATTCTTGTGTATGGTTTTCATTATATACATATACATATATATATATTATCAGAAATAGTCAACAAATGTAGTGGTTTTTTTCTTTCTTCTTTTGGAGGAAAGGGATTTTTTTGTTAGAAAAGTTGATATAGTAGAAGGGGTGGGATTTTCTAAGTGTTAAAACTTCCACCTACTCCTTTTGAACAGGCTTGTGTTGGTTTTTACTGTATGTTTTTTTCATGTTTTTCAATATTCAAATAAATCGAATACATCAAATCAATATTCATTAAATATGTTATTGATTAATTAAAATTTTAATTAAATAGATAAATGTGTTATTAAATTAAAATACCAATTAATTTGAGGTAAAGAACATATTATTTCACTAATTAACCCTTTAATGCCTGATGCATCAGCGGTGACACATTCTGAAAGGATGGTTTAAATATTCAGAAAAAATCAATTAAAAAATGTGTTTATACTGCCTTTTGTTGATGGAACTGAGCTATAAATAAATACAATTTATAGATGTCAAAAAGCAACTGAGAAAATAAAAAAAAATTAAACTATTGGAAACCAAATTACAAGTTTTTTTTTTGTAATTTTTTAAATTCAATTGTTTTGCAATTGTTTAATGCCATTTGTAAATATTAGTTTTTTGTTGCTTATTTTGTTTATTTTTATTTTAGTAATTTTCTTCCGTTTGTGTTTTACATTGTTCACGTTACGTATTTTTGCTGGTTTCTTCTTTTTTTTTTTTTTTTTTTTCATTTTTATCGATTTCTTTCGGCATTTTTGTTCATTTGTTGAACAGTTTTATATCAGTGGATGTTTGACTGTTTATGGGTTAAAACGTCCAGTATTTTCCGTCAGCATAATTAAATCTGGCAGTTAATGGAAGAGCCTGCGTGGGCTGGAGCTGCTGTGGATTAAACAGCCAATTAAAGGCAGTCATGTGTTTGCCACTTTGACGCTTAAATAACCTTTCTTTCAACACACTTGGACCTTTTTTAACAAATTGGAATTAATCTAAATGTTCTGACCTGCAATTAACTGCAACCTTTTACATGAGAAAGATCCCACTAAATGCAAAAGAAAATAAAAATGCAGCATCAGTCTGGTGAATAAAGTGACTTCAGATCACAGAATAATCACTTCCATTGGGTTTGAAGCTGGTTTCCAAATAATGGGGAGGGGGGCGGGGGCTGAGAAATTCTGAAAATTTATAACGTGATTAATCACAGGGTACTTTGGATTAATTTCAATTAATCATCATTAAATATTTATTTTAATTTCATATTATTTACTGTTTTTTAATTAAAATTTCCTGCAGAATAAACAAAAACACACTAAGAAGCACACAGAGAAAATAAAATCTGTAACCCCCTATGTTCAATAAGGCTGTCAAATTATTAAAATTTTTAATCAGATTAATCACAGGGTTACTTTGGATTAATTTCAATTGACTATGAGCAAACAGTCTCATGAGAGAAGTGAGAAATTAATATATCTGTACCTAACATGTTTGTTGTAAATGAAGTGATGCATTAGCCTAGTGCAGGGGTCTGCAACCCTGGTCCTAGAGAGCCGCTATCCTGCATGTTTCAGATGTTTCCTTCTTCCAACACACCTGATTCAGATGATCAGCTTATCATCAAGCTGTGTGGAAGACTGATAATGTCTGTCAGGTGTGCTGGAAGAGGGAAATATCTAAAACATGCAGGATAGCGGCTCTCTAGGACCAGGGTTGCAGACCCCTGGCCTAGTGCTAGCACTAGCATAGTGCTCAGTTAATGTACGTTTTGTGTTAATGTGGTATTTGAATCTGGAAGTGCTTTGGTGAAAAGAAAACTCCTTCTTGCAGAGTGTGTAAAAAACTATGGTTTTTTTAATTCTTTTTTTGTACTAAAAAATACACAACACAAGACGTGTGGGGGTTTGTTTTTTGGTGGGGGTTGTCTAAGCTAGGTGATGCATTAGCCTAGTGCTAGCAGAATATATGTTTTGTATTAACGTGGTATTTTCATCTGGAATAAAAGTGTAAAACTATTTGTCGGTCGACTGTTCTGTCACTGGGTTTGTTTGTACTAAAATATCCAACAAAATACAAAAAATACACTAAGAATAAAGAATACATATATATTTTTTACAAAACATGTTAAAATCCACTTAAATTGACCTAAATTAACTAAAAAAAAGAAGAAAAATGTAAGGAGTATAAAGTACAGATATTTATATAAATGTAAGGAGTATAAAGTACATATATTTATATAAATGTAAGGAGTATAAAGTACATATATTTATATAAATGTAAGGAGTATAAAGTACATATATTTATATAAATGTAAGGAGTATAAAGTACAGATATTTATATAAATGTAAGAAGTATGAAGTACAGATACTTTATGCAGTCAAAAGTTAACAGAAAAATAAACGGATACCTAAAAAATCTACAATAATGAAGTACTTGTACTTAGTTACTCCCCACCTGTGACCAGCGACTAAAGGGTTAAGGTGCCCCCCCCCTCTCACACACACACACACTCACACACACACAGAGGATACTAGGCGTACAAGTCGACACGTTTGTCCCGCCCACTCATCTGTAAAGGCACACACAAACCGCCTGTCACTCACACAAACAGCCGATGCCATCTGACACACGGCGCTTATGTAACGGCTGATTCCTTTCAGAGGTGTAATTGGATGTCTATTTGGGTCGGGGTTGAAGAGGCTCTTGGCTCCGCTGATATGAAAGCTGACATACATTCAACTCAGTCTGCCAAAACACTAAGATATTTCTGGATGGAGAAGGAAGAGGAGAAGAAGAAGAAGGAAAAAAAAGTCAAAACACAGAAAAAAAGTCCAACCTGACAGTCATTTATTTTACATGTAAAACACACACATGTAACAAAAGTTTCAGTGACACTAATGTAGACTATCATAACTTTTAAACTTCAAAAATAAAAAATACTGTTTACTATTCACGTTCTATGTAAAAAGGATGAAAAAAATATATAGTTTCTTCACATTGTAATTTCCAAAAATAAATTGCTTTCAGTGGGAAAGGAGCACATTAATTCAAAAAAGACATATTAATTCAAAGTAGATGCAAATCCATGTTTTGAGAAAAAAAAAGTATGGGGGAGGGGGGGGGGGGCTTGACAAGAAAAAACACATTTTAAACTTTTGAAAACTAACATAATGACAGAAGAATCACAGTTTCTTTATCCAGTTCAAACCCAGTATAAAACGTGTATGTTTTAACCCTCCTGTTACGTGTTGACCCTCCTGTTACGTGTTGACCCTCCTGTTACGTGTTGACCCTGCTGTTATATTATGGGTTAATTTGACTCATTTTAAAGTTTGAACACAGAAAAGCACTCTGAGAGCTCAGATCTCACTCCTCCAAATGAAGAGAGGTCCGCCAAGGAGGTTATGTTTTTGTCTGTCTGTTAGCAAGATAACTCAAAAAGTTATGGACAGATCTTGATGAAAATGTAATGACCTGTTGGGGGTCTCACAAGGAACATTCATTCATTCATTATCTGAACCCGCTTTATCCTCACTAGGGTCGCGGGGGTCACTGGGGCCTAATCCAGCTACAATGGTTGAAGGCGGGGTACACCCTGTATGAGTCTCCAGTTCATCTCAGGGCTGAACATATATAGACAAACAATCACTGTCACATTCACACCTATGGACAATTTATATTAACCAATTAACCTATCAGTGCATGTTTTTGGATGGTGGGAGGAAACCGGAGTGCCCGGCGAAAACCCACGCAGACACGGGGAGGACATGCAAACTCCACACAGAAAGGTCTGGTGTGGGATTCGAACCAGGGTCCTTCTTGCTGTGAGGCACGAGTGCTAACCACTGCACCACCGTGCCGCCCTCACAAGGAACAAATGATTAGATTTTGATAATGATCTGGAAGAGATCCTGGATTCTGGATCACTTTGAAATTTTCCATTGCAGTAAATGGAGAATACATTCCCACAATGAGACGAAATTTAAGAAATAAGAATATTGCTAAAATATTATTTAGTATATTATTATTATTATTATTATTATTATTATTATTATTTCATCTCTTTTACACATTATTCTAGTTTTTATTTTAATTTTTTGCTGTCTCTTGTGAGAACGTCCCCACCAAATTCACCATCATTATTATTACGCCCTTGGATAGAATAACAGTGATTTTCTGTTTTGGACGTTTTGGATAATGAAACATGATCCAGAACACCATTACTGTTACTGATGAATGAACATAACAGGAGGGTTTTAAACAGCGGCTCATGTTCAGGTGCTTTAGACAGCAGCGAGTCAGTCAGTTTTTATTTCCCCAAACTATGGAACAGTCAACCTGAGGGTCTGAGGTCCGCTGCCAGTGTTCATATTTTTAAGGGTAAACTGAAAAACTACCGTTTTAACTTAGCTTTTAGTTTAATTTTACTCTATTTTATTTATTTACTTATTACCATTATTATTTATTCATTTATTTATTTATTTATTTGTTCTATTCTTTTTAATGCGGTAAATAAACTTGTTCCTACAATTGCTGGATGATGATGATGGGGGGGGGGGGGGGTCTGATGTAAAGCACTTGAATATGAAAAGTGCTGTATGAATAAAGTTTGATTGATTGAAGTGACCCCCCCCCCCTCTTTATATTCATTTTTTAAACGTATTGTCTTAATTTTTTCAACATCTTTATTGTCATCCTTATATGTGCTTAAGTATATTTTTTTAAACACATTTTTAACATCTATGTCTGACATTGACAAAGGGAATATTTTCCATAATCCATCATTTTTAGACGTCTTTGTAAGCACACAATACAGTTCTATAGTTATAATTTTTTTTACTGATAGTTTTTTATTTATTTTCGTAAAGGAACATGTGTTTTCAATTTAAATTTCGTCCTTCCGTTCGTTTTCCTCGATGGACACAGATGGAGATTTAGAGAAAATTCAGATGATTTTTGTCTCGAGAAAAGCTTCGTATCCCCCACAGCTCATCAACACACACTTTACTGATAAATGGCTTTTTAAATGTTTTTATGGCCAAGAAACCTCTTTACACTTCAACACTTCAATATTCAATATTTCATTTATCTGTTCTGTTGGAACAAGAAAACTAAGGCAGGGTGAGATCATTAAGTAAAGAGAGAAAATATTACATGTCGTTGTACAGTCTGGATGATCTACTGGCATTAGGAAGAAAATATACAAATATAACAAAAGCCTTTCAGTGAATGGAGAGTGGGGGGGGTGTGATGTTTATACAGTGAACTGGAGGATATTATCACATATTTCACTATGTGGACTCGACTGGTTGACACGGTTACCGCACATGGAAGCACATATTGGTAACACGGGTTATTGATTATTAAATAATTCACACTCATCAATAAACTGTTGCGGGGATTTTCAAATAGTTAGGTGGGGTGGGGGATGAGAAAAAATAAACCTGAATAAAAATGAATAGTTTTTTTTTAAACATCTGGTTAATTAACTACACCACATGTGATTAGCTTAGTACGGTACATGTGGTTAGCTTAGTACGGTACATGTGGTTAGCTAAGTACGGTACATGTGGTTAGCTAAGTACAGTACATGTTAGAACATGTGTTTAGCTAGCTATAGTACATGTGACTAAGGTACATGTAGTTGGCTAACTATAGTACATGTAGTTGGCTAACTATAGTACACGTAGTTGGCTAACTATAGTACACGTAGTTAGCTAACAATGAGCTTTCTACTTCTGTCAGTGATACAGTTTGGGGATGCGTCATGGTCATTTGTTTGTAGTTTTGATAGCGGTGCGTTCAGGTGCGTAGGACTTCCTACTAGTAGTAGTCATATAGAATATTATTACTACATAAAAAAACTACTTTAATAAATGATGATGTATTATAGGGTTTTTGGAAGTCATGTATTGCAGTAACTCATTTGTAAACTGTCGACCGCAGCTGGTTTAATGGAAACCTGATATCATACACTTGTTTTTTTTTTTACATTTAGTTAATATGGATAAAGTTTTGCGCATGTGTCCAATGGAAAAGCAAATACTGGCTTATATAAACCAAATAATTCTATAAAACATAAACATTGCTGCAGTAACATGACCTTAACAGATGCTGAATCAGCGTATGAAAGGTGGTTTAACTTCAAATCTTCACAACTTTAGTAATGACTTCATTGTAAGGCTAGCATATAGCGGTATGTAAGTCGCTCTATTTGGAACCAGAGTGTCGTCCACCAGATTAGACCTATTTTCTTCTCAACCTTTAGTGTTAAACATAACCAGCCCAAACAAAAAAAAATTGCTTCAAAATCTGCATAATTCTGTTCTTTTACACAAACACACTGTAAACTCATGTTCTTTCAGGTTCCACATTCAGCCTGATTTGATCTCCAGGGGACCCAACCAGTTAAACAATAACTTAATAACTTGTAAATAATGACAACTCACATTTAAAAAAAAAAAAACAAACAAACTAAAAATATGAAAAATATTTACTTTTACAAACTATCCAAACAAAAATGATGTGAATAACCTGAAAAAGTAGCCTAATATGTCCCCATTTTGTGCCAACCCGTTCTTATCTCCAATAATGTGATTTTGACCTTTCTGCTAAATGCAACCTTGACCTCTGACCTTTTGCAATATTGAGAATTTTGTTATATTTATACATGCATCAGTGCATGTAATATTATAATATATCCAGTATTGAATAAGTTATAGTGTGATATGTCTATGTTTGAAACAGTGTTACAGAACTTAATTTTTCAACAATTCACCTTTGACCTCCAGAGATCTCAAAAACTATTGGCTGTAGGTGATAACACCAAATGTGGGAATTGTAGAAATCTTTATTCCACATCGTTTGGTACCAATCTGAATATTCTGTGACCCTCTGTTCTGAGTTATCACCGATAATGTGATTTTGACCTTTTAGTTAATTGTGACCTTGACCTTTAACCTTTACTCAAACAGATAATCTGATGTGCAGTAGCTATATATATATATGCCCATGTAATTTCATGGTGATATCTCAAGTATTCATTGAGTTATAGCATGATATGTCTCTGCAGAAGCACACACACACACACACACACACACACGGTAATTACAATAATCTCACCCAACCAGTGTTGACCTTGATTAAAAACTGACATTTGTGAAGAAAAATAAGTGCAATTTTAACAATATTCTGTCTCAACTCATCATGTGTCCATATGTGTTATAAATCGGTTCAACAAAGGCACTAAAGTCTTAGTAACAGAAGCAAAAAATGTTTAAAATTGTGCTTAATTTTCTTTTGACATTTCAGGTTATTCATATTTGTTCAGGTTTTTCACATTTTCTTGTTGCAGGATAGTTTGTAAATGTCAATATTTTCATGATTTCATGTAAATTTTTGCATTAAAACAAATGCACATTTACTGTAAGTTGTCTTTATTTGTAGGTATAATGCTGTTTTTTTCACATCACTGAGCTGATTCATCATACTCATGGCTTTACTCTATTCAACCTGATTTGATCTCCAGTGGAATAATGCAATAACCTATAAATAATGACAACTCCAGTTGTTTGTGTTACTGTAAAATGCTGAAAATATTTAGTTTTATAAACTATCCAAACAAAATAATGTGAATAACCTTAAAAAATAATTTCTTTTGAAAAATATAATTTTAACAATATTTTGCCTTAACTTGTCATTATAGATCAGACAGAATATATTTAAAATTGTACTTTTCTTTAGACATTTCACATTGTTCATATTTGTTCAGGTTTTGCACATTTTACTGTTGAAAGAGACTTTGTAAATGTCAATATTGTCAAGATTTCATGTTATTTTTTTGCACTAAAACAAAGACATAAATTTAAAGTTATATTTTTTCATATCAAACCAAGAATAAAATTTGGAGTCATTATATTTTGTAGGTTATCATGCTGTTATTATTTAACTGTAGATCATATTGTTCTGTATGTGGAACCTGGACTAAAATCAGTTCCACAGATTAGACTGTGGAATTTTTACACTTTCCAAATTCAATCCCAGGGCCACATTGGAACCTCTGGTGGCCCACATTTGGCCCCTGGTCCGCATGTTTCAGACCCCTGCTGTAAACACACACTCTTTTCTTTTTTTTTTTCCTCCATAGATCCCAGATTCTGTGCATGTCTCTTCTTGGATAGTTGGTGCAGATGGAGGCCGCCGTCCTCCGTTCCCAGAATGTAGAGAATAAGGTCACGTGATGCGGTCAGTCACCAAAAACTGACCAGGAATGTCGAAATGAGAAGCTCCTGTTGAGGTACTGGCCCTGTTTACATGACAGTTTTTAATTCCAAATAAAGGTTAATTCTGCTTTAAGATGAACCATGTAAACACTTAGTTCTAGTTGAACATGATAATTCCGAATAAAGTTGCTGGTTTATTCTGATCTTAATTCCAAATTCAATAATTCCTCTACTATGTAAACAGTTAATTATACTTTAAAGGTGTGATTCCACTGAAAACCACTTTTCTACACTCCTTTTGGAATCTGATGGGTCACCCCGAGTTACCAACACGTGCTGCCTTTGAAAGTGTTGTGTCCCCTCCACTGGCTGTGTTTACTCTTCATATAAAACAACAGAGAAAAGAGTCAGTATAAGCCTGTCCACTACACGTCACGAGGACACTGACGTCACCCATGTGGGGTTAAGCCCGTCCACCATTGCAGCAAATCTGAAGTAGCATTAGCATTAGCATCTACAAGAGAAGATGGTGCCACAGTAGCTGCTGCACAAACTAGAAAAAAATGGTGGATCAAACTGGTTCATGTACTCTCTGTGGAAATAAAGCCTCGTTTTTTTTCCTGCGCATTTTCAAAACAAGCAACAGCACGAAACCTAGCTGGATGCTACTTTGGGATGGTAAATACACACAGAGCCAGAAGGGAGGGGGGAGTGTTCCTTCACACATTCTGAGCCAATCAGAGACGCCTCATCACCGTGTCATGGACATGTATGAGGAAGTACCGGTAAACTCTGTTGTTCGACCTCAAGTCATTTTTCTACTGTGAAAAAACAGCTGGAAACAAAGCAATCTAGACATTTTTTTTAAAAGAAAACCAACACATAATGCATTCAGTAACAACGGAGAACAAAACAATATTAATGAAATAATGACGGAATGACACCTTTAACATTATTCCTGTTGTTCTGCACATGCTCCTGGTCTTAACGCGATGGCGCACATGTTTCACGCTGCCGGCATTTGTTTGATTATCACAAAAATAAATGCAACCTTCGCATATAATATCTGTGCTGTGTTCCAATCTCCTGACTCTCTGGACTTATCATATCTAGTTTGGGTCCGCAGGGCATTCACATTACATTGTCGACAAAAGA
The DNA here is from genome assembly GCA_020466265.1 of Siphamia tubifer. Taxonomy (NCBI): domain Eukaryota; kingdom Metazoa; phylum Chordata; class Actinopteri; order Kurtiformes; family Apogonidae; genus Siphamia; species Siphamia tubifer. Next base: position 45,731,856 of record CM035791.1, on the reverse strand, counting down.
AGTGTGCTTAAAGTACCTGGATGTGTGGGAATGGGTACACGTTTCACACTCGACGGCCACCATCTTAGCTACGTAACGGAAGAGGTGGAGCTAGGTGGGAAAGCAGCCTCTGCACCCACCGACCTTTAAAAATGTACGTTTTGTCATTTCTTATACATATAATCTACAATCGAGGGACAATTCCACAGACAGAGAAGTTTAATTTGAGCATTTTTTGCATTTTTGAACATCCTTTGTCGGGCTGTAGTCATGATCGTCACTCCCAGTAAGTGTGTTATACAGTATTGGAATTGACACAGTACTTACCTGCTTAGTAAGTATGGCAACTGTACTGTGTGTAAGTGTACTGATGACCGTATGGATGTTGGAACACAGGACTGGTCTAACATGTTGATACTAATACAAAACAGGAAGTGGACGCCATCGTTTCCTTCCAGTAGACCTCCAGATGTTAAGCTGCTGTTCTGTCCAATCAGAACCCTCTGTACCTCCAGCTGTAAAAGCCCAATTAACTACAGCGAAATCCACCCGTTTCCCATGTAAAGCTTTATTCGGAATTAACATGTCCATATAAGCAAGAAGGAAATGGCTTTAATTCTGAATTATTTTATTACAAAAACACCATGTAAACGTACTCACCTCAAGCCACGTGTGATTTTAAAGTTCCTCAAAGAAGGCCACCCTGGACTTGGTGCTCTGTAGTGTTAACTGCAAGAAAGATAACAACAGAGGCTGGATAAGGCAGGGTAAGCAAGAAACAAAATAGACTAGAGTGGAGAAAATAAGAAAGCAATAGAAGAGTCTGATAGCGCCTGCCCTTTCCCTCAGACTTTCCCCTGAGGTCTAATTGGCCTGTGTATTCACCATGCATCAAGTCTGCACAGGACCCTTCATTTCCAGCTGACACACCACCAACACTTGTCCGCTGGATGTGAATTTGCCGCTGCTTGCTGAGTGGAAGCAGGCGGCCACATCTTACATTTTCACCTTCCCAAGCTGTCATCAGATTGTATCCACATGGGTGCAAGTCCTGGGCCTGTTTACATGAGAGGTTTTATTCCTTTTTATTCCTGTTTAATTCAGAATAAAGGTTAATTCCTCTTTAAGATGAAACATATAAACACCGAATTCCAGTTGAAAATGATAATTCTGAATTAAACTTAATTCTGAATAAAATCACTGGTTTATTTAGATCTTAATTCCTCTGACATGTAAAGAGTTAATTCTGTTTTAACATTGTTCCTGTCGTTCTGCACATGCTCTCGTTACGATGATGTACATATTTCGCGCTACCGACATAAGTTTGTTGATTCTTATGGTTGATTCATTCGAGCTGCTGCTTCGTAATTATCACAAAAATAAAGTCAAACATTACATGTAGTATCTGGTCTAACATGCTGATAGTTTAAACTAAAGCAAAACAGGAAGTGGACGCCATCATTTTCTTCCAGCAGACATCCAGACGTTAAGCGGCCGTTCTGTCCAATCAGAACCCTGTGTACCTCCAGCTCTAATAAACCAATTAACTAGGGCAGAATACACCTGTTTCCATGGAAACCTTTGTTACCTCTGCCAAGGAGGTATTCAATTTGAGTCTGTCTGTCTGTCAGCAGGATTACGCAAAAAGTTGTGAACGGATTTTGATGAAACTTTCAGGAATGATAGATAATGGGTCAAGGGAGAACCCATTAGCAATGAAGATCAAAGGTCAACAGCTAAAATACATCAGTGGTAATATCTCAGAATTCAGACAAGATATGATTCAGACATCAGATGGGTCAACACCTATGGCTCTATCACGTTACGTTTTGACGTCATATGACGCCATATCAAGCCTTGGCCGGGGTCTGCTGTCTCTGACTGCCTTGTTTGGAATTAACATTTCCATGTAAACACAAAGGATATGGCTTTAATTCGGAATTATTTGATTTAAAATAAATAATTCTGTATTAAAATTATTTGTGATGACTTGTCCACTCTGGAAATGAGGTTACTAGAGGTTATATTTTTGTGTATCTGCGTGTATATACATATATATATATATATATATATATATATATATATATATATATATATATATATATATATATATAAAAAATACATACATATATATATATATATATATATATATATATATATATATATATATATATATATATATATATATATATATATATATATATATTTCAAAAACTGTCTAAAATAAGTAGTGCTGTGTTTTTAACCAGATGTATCACAGAGTTGCTTTGGAGTCGTTAAAATTTATCATGATTAAATATTAATTTAATTTAATTTATTTTCAAAAAAGAACTGATATCTACACTGTACAGGTTTGTCCAAATCTGACTTTCCAGTACCTAGTCGTCAAAGCGATAGTACTGTCTTTCCAGTACCTACCTACAGAATAGAGTAAAAATAGTTGTATTTGGTGGATTAGCTTTAATTTAGACGGACCTTTACAGTATTTCAGCGCCAATAAAAAGGCAGCACTGGAGACATGAATCGAGAAGAGCTAAAAATGTGATCCTAGCATTTCCCTGGGATAATTAACAGACTAAGTGGTCATAAGGAGAGGATAATTGGAGAATCTTTGTGTGTTTACTGAAAACAAAAACCCCAAGGTTATTTTACTTATAATGAATTTGTGATGAAACATGGATGTGCACTGCGTCGTTGGTACATTTAACACTGATTTCATCTCACATTGGCCGTAAGTGAAGTCAAAATCAGTCCACACTTAACGTATAGTGCAGTGTGTAGGTCAATCAAACACATGAGGAGAGCATGATGGGTAGAGGATCAATACCAGTCAAAGGCAACGCTGCTAATTGTTTTTCTCTGTGGGCTTTAATGAGCTGGCGATGGATTAATTAACACTGTTGGTTGTGTTTTAACCACTTTAACAGAGCTATGTGTAACAGTGATGTGCGGATTGATCCTAAAATATCAATACCTCAGATAGCGGATCTTTCTGCTCTAAAATTGATCCTCAATTCAGAATCTTGATACTTCTGCAGTAAGGTCTATCCTTATCCATGGTGAGATGTTGTTTAAATGACAGGCGGTTGATGGGACTACTTTTTCTTCCGCCTGGGTAAATGCGTCAGCGCAGCAGAGAGTGTTTTCAAAGGCAGGAGGTTCTGACTAAAGATGAAAACAGTAAATATGATCTGGTTCATGAACAAAAACCTGTGAAGGAGGGAACAACAGTGTCGATGTTGGATGATGTGTTCAGTATTGTTAAGTTAACATGTTCACGAAACAATAATGAAGACACACGTTTTCATTTTTATAGTACTTGTTAATAATTACGTAGTAATTTATTTTATTTTAATTGTACTCATTTTCCTTTTTTCAAAGTAAAGTCAACGTATGTTTATTTGTCTCCCTATGGAGAAATTCGTTTTGGACAGAGGGGTCTGCTGCAGATGGGACATTCCATCTTCACGCTCCCCCCACCCCGTATATTATTGTATGTCGCCTTTTTTGTCACTCGCTGTCTTCAATAGGAGAGAAAATAAAAAAGAATTCAGCACCGTTTGAAAGCAGCTGGTCTGTATCAGTGTGTGCAGGGTTATGGGAATTAAAGTAGCTGTCAAAGTAAATATTACACTTGGGAAGAGGGGGGACATTTTGGACAATCCAGGATATTTCTGTGTAGATGGGGACTTAGCTAAATCCATACAGATAATGTGTGGGAGACGGGTGGATTTGCACCGTAATGTTTACCAATCACCTTGTATTGTCCCAGCTGACAGGAAGGCTGAACTGTCAAGGAGAAAGCCTGGGACTATTATAACCCACAGCATTACACGCTTCCCGCACTAACTCTTTGTTCAGTTTATTGGGGAGGGTGTTAGACTCAAATTTCCTTCAAAATACACAAAAAAAAAAATGTGGAGAAAAAATATACAAAACATGCTAAAATCCAGCAGAATTGCCCAAAACCCCCCGCACACAAAAAAGTGATGAAAAATCCAAAAATGTATTCATAAATTATTCTTAATACAGAAAAGTGTATTAAAAGTGGAACAGTCAAAATTAATGCAGATTAATGCATCATCATTATTCATCTTTTTTTTTCTTGAGTTTCAGATATTTTCTCACATTTTTGGTGTTTTTTTTCTGTGTTGTAAAATAATTTTTAAAATTTTTGGGGGGATTTTTCATCTTTTTTTGGGATTATTTTGGGGGGGTAATTTTTGTGCATTTTTAGCATATTTTGTATATTTTTTGCTCCACATTTCTTGTGGTTCTTGGTGTATTTTGTAGGAAATTTTAATGTAACCCCCCACCCCAAAATAGAACAGTTGACTGATGTAAAGAGTTATGAAGAACTTTCAGATTAAAATGCCTCTTTAAAAAGTCACTTTCTGGTAAGACTGAGCTAATGCTAACATGAGGCTAATGCTAATGGGCTGTCCATTTTCAACGCGCAATGTGTGCATCATTGTAACAAGACCAAAAGCATGTGCAGAACAACAGGAATAATGTTAAAGAGGAATTAACTGTTTCCATGGCAGATGAATTAACAAATTTGGAGTTAAGATCAGAATAGACCAGTGACTTCATTCAGAATTAAGGTTAATTCAGAATTATCATTTTAAACTGGAATTGGATGTTTACATGGTTCATAACGGGAATAAAAAACTGTCATGTAAACAGAGCACATGAAACATAATTAAGACAGATAAAAAATATTTAATCATGAATAAACATAATGAATTCAAAGCAACTCAGATTTATATATATATTTCATTTAAATTATTTTTATTTATTCATTAATTTTTATTTATTCTTTAATTTCATTTAATTTTCCCATTTTATCATTATTATTATTTTTAAACGTGTTTACATTCACTACCCAATGGCTACTTGATTACAAACTTGGTCCTCATGAGACATGGAAACGTGTGTGTGTGTGTGTGTGTGTGTGTGTATTTGATCTGCTGCAGAATAGAATGAGCGTCACCCTGATAGTTGACCTCCTTTGTCTGTGTCTTCAAACATTCTGAAAGGACTGTCTTGTATGGAGAGAAGGAAAATAAATCCGCTGAATTCCGCTCACAGAGCTGCTGGGGCGTTTGTGTTGTGATTCAGTTGTTGAGATTGAACTTTTCGCAAACAGAGCAGAACCTGTGGCGGGGTTTAAGTGCAAAAGGCGCTGGGCTGGATTAAGGCGCCGCTCATTAATCATCCAGAGGGAGAGGGAGTGTGGACGCAGAAACCTTGGCCCAGAGGTTCCAGTGTGTACTGGCGCTGCTGCTGCTGAACCTCTGCTTCATTCTACATTCTCTCTGCTCTCCTCTTATCCTGTCCCTCTTTGGTCACTGACTTCACAGCACTTTCTCAGCACTTCTTCCACAAACTCCTCTCCCTTTGAACATTTTCATCAACTTCAGCCCCATATGAAAACTTCTCACCTTTTTCAACACAGCGAGTGTCGTTTCCTCACCCCCCCCCCCCCCCCAAATGATGCAGCGTGACACCAACTCTCTCCTCCAACACTACGTTTCCATGCACATCTAAGTCGAGCTTTTGTCAATAATCCAGCTAAGAACTTGACTGTAGTGTTGTTGTGAACTTTGGTGTGTAGGTGCTTTATTACTCTGCCAAGGAATGGCCCTTTAGCGTTAGCATTCTACTGGTTGGCACCATAGAAGAAGAATCTGTAAACAAAATCTCAGTCAGATTTGAAGAAGATGTAGTACGACAACAGACAGGAAAGATATGTACTACGACTGTCAAGATAAGGACCGCGAACATCAACATATTAACTGCTTTACATTTTGCATGACTAAACAGACTTAAGAAAGAAGCGACTATATCTGCACGTAATGTATTTGTCATAAGCTTAGGTGACACATTAGCCTAGTGCTAGCAGAATCCCCGGCTAACATATTCAATAATGTGGTATTTTAATCTGGAAATGCTTCAGTGAAAAAACTCTGCCCAAATACTTCATGTCAGTAGACACTTTTTGTACTCAAATTCCTGAGAAAATACACAAGAATACACTAAAAAAACATAACATTCTGAGAAAAAAAACTAACAAAAAACATGCTAACAGTTCAAATTGCTAACAGTTCGAATAAAACAACTGTTCCATTTAATTGCATTAAAATTTTTAATGAGGTTAATCATGATGATGTATTTATCTCTGTTAATACATTCATTTTGGTAGCCTTCAGTATTATCTCTGCTAACGAGCTAATGACAGGAGTGTTTACATGTGTGTAGAAGCTCAATTACAACCACATTATCTGACTTGGTTCGTCCCACTTCTAAAACTCCAGTTCCATTCCATTACCACTCAGGTGTATACATGACTGAGAAAACTTCAATATCAGTTGGACTCAGGCAATAATTAGAATTTCTCTAACTGCATGTAGAGGCACTGACTAACACAAGATCCACCTTTGGTTCGATTAAACCAATACTTTTAACTCGGCTCTCTTTACCTCCAGCTTGCCAGAGTGTACTTCCAATTGACTAATCACTGAGCACAAGATCAATGGGTAATCCTTTAACAAGTAAACTGACAAACAGGCATGGATGAACCCATAAACACCCAGGGCTACTTCTGTGACACTTCAGAAATGATTTCTCTCCCTAATATTTCACATTTCCCAAGTGATTTATTATAATAGGGAATACAATTTAAGTAGAGTTAAGTCTGACAGCTGTTGTTAAGTCATATTTGGGTGCAGAATCACAAACCGAGCTTGGTTATTTTCTATCATGTCAAATTTGTAAACTATAGGATGCCTGTTTTGTTCAAAAATAGTAAAAAAAAAAAAAAAAAAATGTAACAAGCATGATGCTTGTACAATAGTGACATATAATGACTTTTGTAGAGGTAGAAAAGTACTCGCATAATAATAATCATAATTTTCCCTGGAAAATTCATAAAAGTTTCAAAAGTATAAAAAAATAAAGCCTTTAAAAGTCAGTTACTGTGGAGATAATGCGTAGGTCACAGTTACTCAGTTTAGTGGATATGGACAGGAAATTTAGGAAAGGGGGGGGTGGGGTCACAGTTTAGATTAAATCATCATTATGATGTGAAATAAGTCAGAAATACTAGCTTTAAAATGCAGAGGTAAATGATATAAAGTTGAAATTGTGACATAAAACAATTTTAATTATGGCATATAAACTCACAATCATGAGATAAAAGTACGTATGTGTGTGTATATATACACATGTGTGTGTGTGTGTGTGTGTACACAGATTTGATCCAGAGTTTTATGCTATTTATATTTTTTATCTTGTACTGTACAGTTTTTATTTTTTCTGTATAATTTTTTTAACTATGTTTCTCGCACAAATTTCTTTTCTTTTTCTGAATGTTGCACTGTTTTAACGAGAGTTGCTCTATTTTAAATTTCGTTGTTCTCAATGGGACAATGACAATAAAAAGGATTCTGATAAAAGGTCATAATTATGAGATTTTAAAAAAATAACATAATTATGAGATAAAAAGTCATAAATATGAGATAAAAAAAGACACAATTTTAAGATAAAGCCACAATTTTGGGATAATGAAATACGCATTAACGTCTAAATGGGTGATAGCTGACTATGGAAAGATGACAAACCGCATTTTACACCAATTATTTCCATGTTGTATTGATAGGATTAGTGGATCAACATGTATTAAATGTATTAACTCAGTGGATGGTTTTGGGTGCTTACGGGTTAAGCAGCATCCTCATAATAGCTCAAATTCTTACTTGATCCATTTATTCAAGTCGGAGTGATACTGGAGTGTGGAGATAAATGCCAATGAGTCTAATCTCGCAGTTCATCAGAGGACGGTGGAAATAGAATCTCCTTTTTATAATACTTCATTTGCCTCTGACCAATCAATTTAGAAATATCTCTCAAGCTGAAAAAGTCGGTCTGTCTTTTTTAACCTCCAATAATCACCAGCACGCAGCGATTACATTCAGCCACTGTCCTCACACCAGCAGCCGTACATATATATATATATATATATATATATATATATATATATATATATATATATATATATATATATATATATACACGCTGCACTTACTGATAATCACTGTGTTTCTAGAGGTCATAATGGAAAATGAACAATGCTCTTCTCTCGCTGTTCTCCATCAAAGACCGAACTCGAGGCTGAAACATTAACCCGGGGCCAAAACAAGAGCGCTGCTATTAAGAGACGCTCTGAAAATCAATACTACTCTGCTTTAAAATAATACGATGGTGAGGCATGGGTGTTGTAAAAAAAAAAAAAAGAAGAAGAAGAGAGGGCTATCCAATATTCTGATAAGACATTTATCCTTGAAAAATGATGTAAGGACTGCATTAAGGCTATCTGTACTTCATGCTTTTTCCATTTCGTCCAATGGCTGCCGAAGATGCATTAATTTAAGGGCTCTTTAAAAAGTCTTCAAATGAATTCAATACATGGATCAAAAATAGGGGCTTAATTGGTGCTAAATGGAGAGTTGTTCCAGGGGTTGGCAGTACATGATGGTGTAAAGGAGAATGGGTTCAAGGGAGTATTTGTTTTTTACTGCCGTCGATGATGGAAATCTATCTGATGAGACGGATGAGGTCACGGAGACCCCTTTTAAGGTTCCACTCAGGTTTGACCACATTTCACCAGCATTTCTTAAAGAAGTAAATCCAATGATGCTCTTGAACCATTTTGATAACATTTGATCGTTGTTTACTTCTATTACTTCTATTACCAATCAAAACATGAGGACATTATTTGGACTATATTTAGACTACATTTGGACTACAATTAGACATTATTCAGACTACATTTGGACTATATTTATATGACATATGAGCTACATTTTGGAGTACAGTTGGATATTATTTGGGCTATGTTTGGACAATATTTAGACTACTTATGGGCTACGTTTGGACCAGATTTGGACAACATGTCAACTACATTTGGGCTACAGTTGGACTATATTTGGACTAAACATGGATTGTATTTCTACAGTACCTACAGAGCCTTTGAACGTCCAAATATGGTCATACCTGATGACCATGAAAAGATGAAGAACTGTATTTTATACCAATTATTGTCATATCTTGATAGAATTAGTGGATCAATAGGTATTATACAGTTTACATCAGTAAATAGTTTGTGTCACCAGTAGCTCTTTGGGTTTTTATGTAAATTAATAACAAAACAAGTCTAAAAAAAGGCTTTAAAGGTTTAGAGTAATTTATCAAATAATTCAATAGTAATCCAAATTAGGATTCAGGCATTTTTTTAAGGCTACTCAAGGCAGATATGCAGACTGCTTGGCATTCACAAGTGCTAGTTCTTTAAAAACTCCATATTTATCCAAAGATTTGCAGAGATGCTGAAGTGGCTGAATCTGATGCTGGCCAAAGATTACAAGTTCTGGTGTATTTTGTGCAGAATGTGTTTAAAATGTGGCACAGTGGGGAACTGAGGCAGCTGAATCCCACATGTAGAGTGGGCCCTGAAATCTTAACGGGAAATATGGGCATCTGTGGAGCCCACTGAGAAACGTAAGAAGAAGAAATTCATCTTTGGAAAGGTGGAAAACATAGTGAAAGCTGAAGGAAAGGCCAGCACCCTGTTGTTAAAGCTTACTGCCTCATCAAAGGACTCTTCTACAACTCTAAAATGAAAATGGTGCCATTGTAATAGGTGGAGACTGATGCACAGCCAGGAGCCGGATTACATGACAAAAACCTCCTTATTCCTTCACATCATACACAATGAATGATGTAAAACACATACCGTATTTTCTGGACTATAAGGCACAATTAAAAGCCATTAATTTTTTTCCAGAAATGACAGTGCACCTTATAATTCAGAGCCTTTTATATATCGATTAATTCTGGTTGTGCTTAGTGACTCTGAAGCCATTTGGTGTCATTCACAGCGTGGAGTAAAAAACATACTGTACTTCATAGTATTACAGTGTGTGTGTGTGTGTGTGTGTGTGTGTAAGGACTGAACTGAAAAAGTCAGTGTATTGTGTTGTAACTTGTGAATTTTAGCATGTTTTGTATATTTCTTCCTTTTTTATGTTGCATTTTGTGGGAAATTTGAGTAAAAACTAAACCCAAGACGCAACAGTCGACTGATTTAAAGTGTTTTAACAGTTTTCTTTTCATTGAAGCACTTTCATATTAAAATACCACATTAGTGCACAGCATACGTTAGTCGGGGATTGTGCTAGCACTAGACTAATGCTAGCACTAGGTTAAGGCATCGCCTTGTTTGGACAAACACATGTTCGTGGAAATTAAAATGTAATTAATATACCATAGGTGCACTTAAAGGTATTTCATTTTCTCAAAAACCACAGTTCGCCTTATATATGGATTAATTCTACTTGTGCTTAGTGACTCCGAAGCATCATCGTACGCGGTGCTCACGGTGAAGAGTAAAATGTGTGTGTGTGTGTGTGTGTGTCCACAATGTAGATATACAGTGATTGTTCATGTGTGTAACTGAGGTGTGTGTGTTTAGTGTCTATATACAGTGTGTGTGTGTGTGTGTGTGTGTCTGTCTAGAGTGTCTATATACAGTGTGTGTGTGTGTGTGTGTGTGTGTGTGTCTGTCTAGAGTGTCTATATACAGTGTGTGTGTGTCTAGAGTGTCTATATACAGTGTGTGTGTGTGTGTCTAGAGTGTCTATATACAGTGTGTGTGTGTGTGTGCGTGTCTAGAGTGTCTATATACAGTGTGTGTGTGTGTGTGTGCGTGTCTAGTGTCTATATGCAGTGTGTGTGTGTGTGTGCGTGTCTAGAGTGTCTATATACAGTGTGTGTGTCTAGAGTGTCTATAAACAGTGTGTGTGTCTAGAGTGTCTATATACAGTGTGTGTGTGTGTGTGTGTGTGTGTGTGCGCGCGTGTCTAGAGTGTCTATATGCAGTATGTGTGTGTGTGTGTGTCTAGAGTGTCTATAAACAGTGTGTGTGTGTGTGTGTGTGTGTGTGTGTGTGTGTGTGTCTAGAGTGTCTATAAACAGTGTGTGTGTGTGTGTCTAGAGTGTCTATAAACAGTGTGTGTGTGTGTGTCTAGAGTGTCTATAAACAGTGTGTGTGTGTGTGTGTCTAGAGTGTCTATAAACAGTGTGTGTGTGTGTGTCTAGAGTGTCTATAAACAGTGTGTGTGTGTGTGTGTCTAGAGTGTCTATAAACAGTGTGTGTGTGTGTGTCTAGAGTGTCTATATACAGTGTGTGTGAGTGTGTGTGTGCGTGTCCAGAGTGTCTATATGATGTGTGTGTGTGTGTGTGTGTGTGTGTGTGTGTGTGTGTGTGTGTGTGAGCCTGCAGATACCTTTTTGAAGTTGCTGTGCTTGCTGGTCCCCTGCTCGGTGTTCTGGTTGTGAATGATGTCCAGAGGAGTCTCCCTCTCTTTGAGTTTCAGACTTTCGATCTCTGTCTTCAGCTCATTCAGTTGCTCCTGCAGGTGCTTGCTCTTCTCCATGTATTCGACCCTGGAACATGGATCAATGAGAGGTTGGAGGACAGTTGAGCAGATATCCCAGTACTTTCAGATATCCCATTATCTTTGTTCAACATGTCCACTCTGGCTGATAAATGTACTGTTACTAATCTGTCTTTCTGCTTGCTAGCCTTTGTCGATTGGAAATGTCTTCATTAAAAGGCCAAGGTAATTTATTTGATGGCACAGTCAAGGTCAAAGTTGTTTAAGCCTATTTTTCCCTTTTACTAGAACTAAGGATGCAGGCAAAGTACAAGTACTTATATTTGATGACTTTGTGATGCTAAGGACTTAATAATACTGTGCCATCGCAGTTTGCTTTTGAAAAAGTACTTTACTGTCATTCATTAGTCTCACTAGTAGGGGTGTGACGAGATCTCGCGAGATGTAATTTGGTGAGATTTCGTGTGACATTAAAATTCTATCTCGCGAGATTTGTTATCCAGAAAGCAGCCGGAAGTTTTGAAGCCGGACGTCGGAAAATACTGATATTACCTGGGTGCGATTAGTGACTAGGAATTTTGACTTCATGTCATAATTTTGGCTTTTTATCTCAGAATTTTTGCTTTTGATCTAATAATTTTGGCATTTTATTTCATAATTGTTACTTTTTATCTCAGAATTTTTGCTTTTGATCTCATAATTTTGATATTTTATCTCATGATAACCTTATATATGAAAAACCTTCATAAGAACCATTCATTAACTGTGAGCCTTATAGTCCAGGGCACTTGATAGTGTGGAAAATATGGTAATTACATAATTTTTATTTCAGTCTAATACAGTGATTGACTGTAAACTATTGGGTCAGGGTCATAAATGGACATTGGTAAGAACACATTAATGGTCTTTACTGCCTTTTCATTTTGTTTTACTAGTACTCTTTGCAGTTACTGTACAAACACTCACCAATTTTCTCCAAAATGACAGACATTTGAGATGAGATATTTTATTACATAACAAATAATGATCTAATTTTGCAAAAAAACACAATGACTCATTTTTACCAAAAAATACAGTTCCTGCCTTTTTGCTTTGTAGCACAGTAATATACCATGACAATAAAGTTATTCTTATTCAAGTGTAAAATGTATTCTGAAAAGGTGAGATTTCGAGTCTGGATTTGAATGTGGGGAGAGAGTGGGTGTTTTGGAGGGATGGTGGGAGGGAGTTCCAGAGCTGAGGAGCAGAGCGGCTGAAGGCTGGGCCTCCCGTGGCGCTGAGGTGGACAGGAGGCGCAGAACACTGGATGATAGAGGAGGAGGAGGACCTGAGGGAACGGGCTGGAGGAGGTCTGACAGATACTGCAGAGCCACATTATGGATAGATTTAAATGTGTATGGGAGGAGCTTCAATTCTATTCTCCAATCCAATTTCTCGGCGGAGTTGTGTTTTCACTGGCGTTTGTGTTTGTTAGTTAGCAAGTTAAGTCAAAAAGTTATGGATGGATTTAGCTGAAATTTTCAGGAAATGAAGATACTGGCTCAAGGAACAACTGATTAAAGTTTGGTGGTGATCAGTGGATGGGGGTAGGGGGGACTGATCTGCCTTGGTGGAGTCTGCGCTCTCACAGTGCATTTCCTGTTATTTATAGAGTCCAAATTTAAGCAACCACAAGGGTCCAAAGTACTGTACTGTAAAATAAAAATAATAAAAGCTAAACATATTAACATAAAAACACAATGAAAGCAAAAAAAAAAAAAAGATAAGATAAGAACACAATGAAACATAAAAGGTAAAAAAAAAATTAAGATAAAAACACAATAAAAACCAAAAAATGTTAAAGACAAAAAACACAATAAAACATACAAGGTAAAAAAAATTTAAGATAAAAACATAATAAAAGCCAAAAAATGTTAGACAAAAACACAATAAAACATACAAGGTAAAAAAAATGTAAGATAAAAACATAACAAAAGCTAAAAAAAAATCTAAGCTATAAAAAGACAATAAAACATAATAAAGGCTAAAAAATATATACGATAAAAACACAATAAATAAAAAAAGGTAAAAACTAAGATAAAAACACAATAATTTGGAATCATTTGAAGTCTGTACGATGGAGAGTTCAAAAGTTATACATACAAGTTTGATTGTGATCTTTATTGTGACCTTGACCTTTGACCTAGAGTCTTCAAATTTGTCCTTCAAGGTTGTGATGTCAATGCACATCAACAGTGAGAGCAAAAATAATCTATATGTAAAACTAAGTCTACAGGAATGAAACGGACAGTCCTGACTTAACCTATCTTTGATCATTGTGAAAACACATTTTTCGTGACCCTGACCTTTGACCTAAATTCACCAAAATTGAATGGAATCTATTCTGGACCACCTCACACCTTTCCTGAAAATGTCATTGAAATGGACCCAGTGGGTTATTTTGTGTAGAGTCACCCCCCCCCCCCCCCCCCCCAAAAAAAAATAAATAAAAACACAAACAATAGAAATCCAGAGGGAAAAAAAGTGAATACACCTTGTGTCTTTGCTGACAGCTGATGCTTAGGGACAATTATTTTGCCTGAATTCCTGAAATAAATGGCTCATAATGAATATATTTATCCAAAAACAACACATTAAATTTAATTAAATCTGTCTCCAACACATTAGGGGAGTAATTAAAATTAGACGCATGTAAGCGTTAATCAGTGCATTCTACTTAATCGCAAAATGCTACAGTTATGTGAAAAACACAAATGGTGAATAATAATATGAGTGTGTATGAGAAAAGAAGAGCACTTACTTCTCCTTCTCTATCTCCATGGAGAGGCGTTTCATGTCAGTGTCTTTAAAGTCAAAGCTGAGGTTCTCTCTGCTGTAGTTCAGGTCAGGTGGCATCCTGTCTGCTGGCAAACTGGGGGGCTAAAGGGGGGGGGTAGATTAAGAAGAGGTGAGAATCCGAGGAGGGAAGTAACTAAGCTACCATTATAACTACAAGTCAAACTATGGAAAAAATAGTGTGGAGATATAACGAATATTAAATCATATATATAGCATTATTTTACTGTAGAGGAAAATGTGTTTTTTTTCTTTCACACTAGGTCATTTTAAAACATTCTATTTTTATTTTCCACTTGTTACACATAACAATAAATACATAAATAAATAAATACAATCATTAAGTGTTGTTTTTTGGTTATTTTAATAATGAATATTAATAATATTTCAAGAAAAGATCATGTCCATGAGTCGTTATTCTCATTACCGCAATATATTTGAGTACTGCATTGAAAAGCTATAGGAATTTTAATATGAGCTGAAACTACCCACAATGCATCTGTACTAGCATAAGATCCAAAATGGCTACAAGGTGAGTCACTTTTATTTTACGCTCCTGTTAAATGTTTGTCTCATAACTGCATGAACATGACGAGTGTCATTAACCAAATTAGTCACATTTCATACTGACATTTTTTTTTTTCATTATTATTATTTCTTTGGTAATAGGGTATTATTTTTCAGACTGTGACAAAGGTTATTATTTAGCTAGGTCATAATAGCTAATGCTACAGTCAGCATTATTGTGCTGAGTCATCACATCACTGCAACGCACTTTGTCATTACTGCGATCGTTTCACATTTTGTGAGAATCACCCAAACACACAAAAATTAATAGATGCAGAAATTAAATATCGATGCACAGTCAACATGTTTAAAAAGAGATTAAATAAATACTAAGATACTGATTTAAGAAGTGCATCCTAAAACTACTGCTACTATCTAGTACTAAACTACTAATTTAACCCCAACACAGTGATGAGTAACACTGTGTCCACTGTGTGGTGGTATTACGTCATTAATTTAGTACGTCATAATTAAGGTTGTTACCCAGAACCAGTTCTGAAATTTTGGAAGCGGGCCTGGTTCCTTTATTTTAATTTTTTAAACGGTTCCTATATCGGTTCCTGGACATTCTCATCTGTGAAGCAGTGACGTTACGCCGCGTGCTACTTGTCTGACCGGGGTACATACGCTTACGCTACTTCACACTCTAACACGCCTGATTCAAATGATCAGCTCGTTATCCACCTCTGCTGAAGCCTGATAACGACCCACTGCTTTGAATCAGGTGTGTTGGAGCAGGGTGACATCTGAAACAGACAGTGTGGTTCCAGGTCCAGAGTTAAAGACCCCTGCCTTAGCAGATCAAAACCCCAGAAGAAGTCTTTTACAGCACGGAGACGCCCACAGCATTTAACCGACAACCTCTCCTTCCGATTCCCGGGCGTCGGAGCACCACCTGCGGCTACAGAAGCTACGTTCACAGAATGTCAGTCGTCAGCTAGCTTGCGAGATAAGAACAGCGTCGCGAAATGCAACAATAATAAAAAGTAAACGATCCAAAGTGTGGTTATATTTTCAGAGATTTGGAAATGAACATTTAAAGTACAATAAATGTAATACATTAATCTGGTGCAAAGGTGGAAGTACATCCACCACCAAGAAACATCTGGTAAAACATTAATATAGACACATGCACCATGTTTGAAAGCACACGGAGTGAGAGGGGAGGGGGGGGGGTTCCTTCATGCATTCATTCTCTGAGCCAATCAGAGACGCCTCATCACCACGTTGTGGATATGTATGCGGAAGTACCGTTGTTCGACCTCAAGTCATTTTTCTACCCTCCAAAAACAGCTGGAAACAAAGCTTTTTTTTTTTTTTTTTTTTTTAAATAGAACCAACACACAATGCATTCAATAAAAGTGGAAAACACAGCAGTATTAATGAAATAACCATGGACTGACTCCTTTAAAACACTGAATTTACCTTCATGTGCAAAATGGAATTGTAGTAAATATTGCTAAAGGTAAATTTTCAGTTTATGGCACAAACCTAGTACACAAAAGCATACCAGGGCTAAAGCGGAAATGCAAAAGGGAGAAAATTAACACTTTGATGGTAACAGAGCATGAGCATGAAGACAAATATTTGCCTAGCCTGTGTCTAAAATTGATCAGTCATGTGCTCGCTCACGAGAATTGTAGATAAGAAGTGAAACTAATACACAATATAAATGTAAATCTATGGGTTGGTATGTGAATCTAAAGCAGGACTCAATGTTCTTTCAGCCTCTGATCTCCAGTAAAATAAGAACAGAATAATAATAATAAATAATGACCATAATGAATAATGACAACTCTAAATGTTTGTCTTTGGGGAACAATAAAAAATATGGTGCAAAAAAAACTAAACTAAACTAAAAACATTAAATTATGAAAATACGTACTTTTATAAATTATTCAAACACAAAAGATATGAATAACCTGAAAACCCCTTCAGACATTTCAGACCCAAAATGTAGAAAAATAAACAAAATGAGCAACAAAAACTAATAAATATTTACAAAATGACAAATAATGTGGAAAATTTAGGGGGAAAAAATTACTAAAGAAGAAAATTAGTATTGAAATTAGGTCCCAGCAATTTTAATTTTGCCTTTAGAAAAATGTTTAAGTAAAATAAAATAAAAAAAAAACTCTAGCTTTTTGACACCCTTTCCATGCACAAAACTAAAAGGAAAACGGTTGAATTTTTCTGAATATTTAAACTAAATCATCCATTCAGAATGCATCAGCACTGACACTTAAAGAGTTAATAATCAGCTCCTCATCAGACTGATAATGATGCAATGGCCTCCAGGTGTAATGGAAGAGGGAAACATCTAAAACATGCAGGACCCCGGCCCTCGAGGACCGTAGTTTGACACCCCCTGCTCTAAGTGACCCCAGGCAAAACTGTTCTCTGTATTAGTCCCTCAGTGGTGGAAAACACTCCCAGAATCTACAAGACTAGAATCATCTCTCTCAACCTTCAAGAAACATGTGAAGACTCTTCTCTGTCATGAATATCTACTGGAGGGGGGGGGGGGGTGTACTAACCTGCACTTATTATTCTGTATATTTCCTGTCGACCTTGTAACTGCTAGTGCTACAGGGTATATATTAAGTCCTCTATTGTAAGTGGCTTTGGACAGAAGCGTCTGCCAAATGTAATGTAATATAGATTGGTTAAATTTGCAACATTGCGCTGAATTCGCATTGAAGATGCAAATTGCAACATTGCGAAATCCTGGAAGGTCTGATTTCAGGTTGTTTGTATCTGTTCAGGTTTTTCACATTTTATTGATACAAGACAGTTTAATGTTATTTTTTTACACTAAACGACAAGAATGGGAATTTTCCATCATTCATTGGAAGAGAAAAAAAAACTGAGAAGAAAATATAGGGTAATTTTTTTTGTAGCTTATTATGCTCTTCATCCCACAGGGCCGCACGTTTGACACCCCTGGTCTAAAGTACAAAGCGAACATATTGGATGTAAATGTGGTCTGGCAAAACATGCAGGGCAATTTGACTGAAATGGAAGTCAACATTATAGGCTGTTGTGGCGAGTGTGTAAATGTGTTTGTATAAAGGTTTCAGTCATGAATGCAGAGTACAGTTCCGAGGGTGGCGTCTGTTTTCTATGCATACGCTGGATGAAGCACCAGCCTGCATGCATACTGTATATTTCATCTATTTATTCTTTTGCTGATAGGAATGTAACACTCCATCAATGGCCAGCGTCCCAGCATGCATCTCTGTATGCAGGCAGATGAATGTGTAGTGTGTGGGTTTTTAGCATGTTGGAAGCTGATTGCGTAGGTTGTCTTATGTACTGCCTGTTCTTATGCTCACTGTGAAGTTGGAGGGCTAGCGTTGCGTGTGTCTGAGCTATTAGCAGTCCAAACTACATGGTAATAGTATTATTATCCTGTGGTTCTGACGACCTGTTTACGCTGTGCCGTGTTGAGAATACAAACACCACCACTGAATTATGTGTGTTTGTCTCATTACAGTGTTCCACATGCACACCGAGTAGGTTTACATGTTTAGTAATTCCGAATTATTTATGCAGAATAAAATAATTCGGAATTAAGGCTATTACCTTGGTGTTTACATGGACATGTTAAAGGGATAGTTCACTGTTTTTCACATGACTTTTGTATGGGATCACCATCTTTACTCTGGTGCGCCCACAGTAACTTACCCTCGACAGTGTCCTGTGAGTCCAGTTCTGGTCTGGTTTTGGTCAAAGCGAAAATAGAAAACCACCACTGAACACCCACTTAACGTCTGGATGTCTATCGGAAGAAGACAATGGTGTCCACTTCCTGTTTTGCATTTGTTTCAGCTATCAACATGTTAGACCACATACTACGAATGTGATTTTTTTAAAATTTATTTTTGTGATTATTCTACGGCGACAGCATCCATTCACTTTGAATGTACGTTCCCAGCGTTCTGTGGGCGGATTTTTTTCGCTAACCGCCCACTACGCCATTAACGCCCACTGCCAATGGCAATGAGTTTTGTCACTATTTTATCCAGTCTGTTAGAGTAGTCGCAGTAATAAACTGTAATAACTCGCAGAATAAGCGCTAATTACGAAGCAGCAGCTCGACTAAATCAACCATAGGAATCAACAAACTAATGCCGGCAATGCGAAATATGTGCAGCATCATGACGAGACCAGAAGCATTGAGATTTAAGACGGGAATAAACCAGTGACTTTATGTGGGATTAAGTTTAATTTGTAATTATCCTTTACATCATCTTAAATATGAATGAACCTTTATTCAGAATTAAACAGGAATAAAAATTCTCATGTATACGGGGATAATACAGTAGATTGTTTGATTGATAGAATTATTGATGATTTAGGAGTGGGTGGTGTGTGTGGGTGTGTGAGTGTGTGTGTGTGTGTGTGTGGGGGGGGTATTTAAATGATTCGTGCAGTATGATTTTTCATGGTTGTTTGCAGTTGTTGCTTTGCTGCCAATTGTACCTTTATTTAATGTGCAAAAAAATGCATGTCTTGACACATTTAGTGTTTGACATGTTTGTGATGGTTATCGCTGGAAGGAAATGGTGCAAAAAGGAGTCTGTGATAGAAGAGAAAACATTTTCTCCGTTCAGAACACCCAAACACACTGAGTCACTCACTACCTTCTGCAACATTTATGACAATCCTTCAATGCTTATCATTCTATAATCACTGGAATATAGCAGTCTGCATTTCACTTACATTGTAGCTGTTCTTAAGATGACTATTACAGAGATGAGCAGTAACTAAGTAAAATGGTAAATGGTAAATGGACTGCATTTATATAGCACTTTTCCACCTTCATGGTGCTCAAAACCACAGCCGCCCGTACTCCAAAGTACTCCATTACTGCACTTAAGTATTTTTTTAGGTATAAATATCTGTACTATATACTCCTTATATTTATATAAATATCTGTACTTTATACTCCTTATATTTATATAAATATCTGTACTTTATACTCCTTATATTTATGTAAATATGTGTACTTTATACTCCTTATATTTATATAAATATCTGTACTTTATACTCCTTATATTTATATAAATATCTGTACTTTATACTCCTTATATTTATGTAAATATGTGTACTTTATACTCCTTATATTTATATAAATATCTGTACTTTATACTCCTTATATTTATATAAATATCTGTACTTTATACTCCTTACATTTTTATAAATATCTGTAGTTTATACTCCTTATATTTATGTAAATATGTGTACTTTATACTCCTTATATTTATATAAATATCTGTACTTTATACTCCTTACATTTTTATAAATATCTGTAGTTTATACTCCTTATATTTATGTAAATATGTGTACTTTATACTCCTTATATTTATATAAATATCTGTACTTTATACTCCTTATATTTATATAAATATATGTACTTTATACTCCTTATATTTATATAAATATATGTACTTTATACTCCTTATATTTATATAAATATCTGTACTTTTATACTCCTTACAGCCACAATTATGACCCCCCCCCCTCCTATTTTCCCTAAATTTCCTGCCCATATCCACAAAACTAAGTAAGTGTGACCTGATCAAACACATTATCTACACAGTAACTCACTTTTAAAGGGTTACGGTTCGCTAAAAATGCTCTAAAATAAAAACACAACAAAACATAATAAATAAATAACTAAATAACATGAGTTAACCAACACACTTATTTATTTTCTGATTCATCTTATTAAAGTATGTCAAATTTAGCACATTTAATGTCTGAAGCAGATACTTTCTAAAAAAACAACAACTGTAGAGCAGTGTTATCAAACCGGTTTATGTTTCTAAGGTGGACCTGATAAACCAGAAATCAACTCAATATATGATGGTGATGTCCTTAAACGACCCAAATTCCCAAAAGAGACTCTACCAGTGTTATGAGGTTTCACCCTCAGGCTATTCATTGTACTTTTTTTTTTTTTTCCTGAAACATAGTATGTGTTATAGAGCTGCTTGTTTATCCTCATTGTCCCCATTGTCATCCTGAAAGCTTGTACCCTCCTGAGGCGTCTCCTTTCATTTCTCTTCTGTCTATATTTGCATCCGTGTCCCAGCTTCTTTACCGTGTACACGTCCCTGCTGGTAATCTCCAGCAGCTTGTGCTTCGCCCTGCGCTCCGACTCCCGGGCTTCCTGCAGGTCTTGTTTCAGCTGCTCGGCCTCTTTTGCCCTGAGGGACAAACACATGGGCAGCCTTCTATAATATTCCATTTCACTTCCCAGTCTGTCCAATACCCCTTTCCCACTGGCCCAAAAAATTGTTTATAACCTCAGTTCAATCAGTTTCTGGTGGCAGTAGGAAAGACACACTGAACCATATCCAGAGGTGGGAAGTAACCCAGTCTAGAAATACTTTATTACTGTACTTAAGTAGATTTTTTTAGGTATCTGTACTTTATTCTTCTGCCAACTTTTTACTTTTCCTCTCTACATTTATATAAATATCTGTACTTTATACTCCTTAAATTTATATAAATATATGTACTTTATACTCCTTAAATTTATATAAATATCTGTACTTTATACTCCTTAAATTTATATAAATATATGTACTTTATACTCCTTAAATTTATATAAATATCTGTACTTTATACTCCTTAAATTTATATAAATATATGTACTTTATACTACTTACATTTATATAAATATATGTACTTTATACTCCTTACATTTATATAAATATCTGTACTTTATACTCCTTATATTTATATAAATATCTGTACTTTATACTCCTTACATTTATATAAATAATAATAACCTTATATAGAATTAATTCTAAATTATTTAATGAGTGTTTTTTTTATTTATATTTAATTTATTTTATCATCTTTAGAATGGATTTATTTAGGTATTTATTATTTAAATTTTTTTTAATTACTTTTGATTTTATTTTTTTGTTATTTAATTTTACTTTATTATTATTATTATTATTATTATTATGATAAACATTATTATTATTACATTATTATTTTATTTTTAAAAAACACATGAGCAGTGTTTTTTTCTAATGTATTTTTCACATTTTATTCTAGATTTCTCTTTTATTTTTATTTGTAAATGTTTTTTATTAGTTTTTATTTTCATCGTTTTATTTTACTTTTTACTATATTCGTATTTATTATTATCATTATTATTATTATTTTATTTTAAAAAACTTATTATTAGCATTTTATTTTTAAAAAAGTACATGAGTAGTGTTACACTCCTCAATAAAAATGTTAATATTGCTGTGTTATTACTCAGCTCAGCAGACCAAGTATTCGGACACTTTTCATCCATCGTGCATCCAAATGTAGGAAACTCAGATTGTTAAATGCAGATGATTACATTCCTTTTGATAGCATTTCTGAACAATCAGCACTGCTTCGTTAGTGTGGGGGAGCTGTGAGCCTCTGGGGCTTGAGTGGACGTAGTCATTTACATGTTGAGTGCCATGGGTTTAAATTTCTAGCGTGCAAAAAGTGCTCATCTAGAGACAGCATTTACTGGCAAGTGGTTAATGGTGCCTATTTGAAATGATTGGCTAATAAATTGTGAAGTAGCAGATCTGAAGTCTTAGCATCTGTGCGTCCTGTTTTATTAGAAAAAATGACATCAATTCTTTTGCTACACAGAGCTATGAAAGCTTTAACTGTGTTTATTATGGAGCGAGCGCTTACCGGGTCCTCATTTGACGTCCAAACAAATAAAGAAATCAACAATATTCAGTAATAGTTTAAAGTACTCTGACAAAAAGAAAAAGAAAAAAATGACGTCAGCAATAAATATAATATTCGTCCAGGATGCTGTGCAATCTTTTTAATATTGTGTGTGTGTGTCACTTGATTTTTCTTTGTCTATAGGTTCAGATTTGATTAATTTTGTTCATTTTTCATACGTTTTGCTCATTTATTTATGTTTTTAATATAACATTTATAATGTAATTTTCCCCACATTTGGGTTAATTAGCGATCAATCAATATGACATTTTCCCCCATTATTTTGTCTTTTTTTAAATTAATTTTTGTTAATTGCAGTGTTCTTTTTGTTCATTTTCTTGCATATTTCTATCCATCGTATAATTCTTTATTTTCTTGTTCAGATTTAACAAATTTTGTTCAGTTTTCATACGTTTAGCTGCTGTTTATGTTCTTACTTATATTTGCTTTTTATGCCCTTTATTCTGTCTTTATTCTATCTTTCTGTCTATCTGTCCATCTAACAGTCGAGCTTCTGTTTGCAGTAAAAACACCATTTGACAGGAACTCCCTCCATCAATCAATAACCCTGCTAGCAATTAACTAGCACAAATGAACTGCTGTGGCCCAGACCTTAAGGGGGGGTGCTACCAAATAAAAGATTCCTCCCTTTTTCTTCTGTGTGCAGCAGGCTGGCTGTAAATGCATGATTACCTGCTTTTGGAGCTGCAGTGGTAGAACAAAGGCTGTGAAATGTAATTATTTTAACCCATAAAGACCCAAACATTCATCCAATGTAGATGACTGAAAGTTACAAAATTAAATAAATAAATACATCATTAAAGAATTAATTATATATGTCATAAATTAATTAAAATTGGAATTAAATACATAAATGTGTTATTAAATGTGTCTAAAATTAATTAAAATACCAATTAATTCAATTATTTCTCTTGTATTCATTATCTATGTCCGAACAATCTTTTATTTTGAAAAATGACCAGATTCTTTCGGTTAAATCTCTGTCATTTGAATAGCTGGGTTTCAGTCACATGGTTCTGATGACGTGCAGAGGCAGCGCAAAATTTGAGTGGAGGTCGGAAGTAAACACGGAGGAGACGCAAGAGAGCCAGGAGAGCAGCTATTGTTCCACTTTAGACCCAGAGGTATAAACAGCTTGTGGAAAAATATATCGGACGTGATCCGTATTCAATGAAAATGTCCGAATACACAACTTATTTCAACTATCTGCCAACTATCGAAACTGTGGATATCACAAATTACTTGGTCCTCCAGACTTCTTACTACACTAGGCAGCAAATGAAAGCCTTTAAGAGTCTTGAGGCGTACAATTTCTTTTTTGTTAGTGGGTGGGTTCACAACCTTGGAACAAAAGGTCTCGGTGATGGATACAGTTTGGTGTTTGCTAGGGTGAGTGTTTGTTCTTATATTGCTTTATATCTTAAACATGCTAACAGTTAGCGGTAGCGGCTTTAACGTCAACAAACATGGCAGCTGCGGTTCAGGGCTCTCCACCGTCCACGTCAGATCTAGAATCAAATCCGGATTGCACGATTTTCCTAAAATATGAATCGATTTTGCCATAAAACTCGATTTTAAATCTAAATCGATTTTTTGCCCAGCTCTACTTTGCACATTGCAAACGTTGATGTTATTCTGTCTTAAGCTTCATCCTTTTCTCACGTTTGACAAAAGATTCCGATTTTGGCTTTCGTTCGTAACCGAGTTTGACCGTCGGAGCCCAGTCCTCCGACTCTTCATCATCCCAATCAAGTCAACATTAGACTACTGGTAACTTTAAATCACTAAGTAAAAGAGAATTTAACGGCAATCGAATGCTAATAAGTTCGTTTGCAAACACAATATTACCTCTGAAGAAGTGGTCGCTGCAGACACGAGCATTGAGGGACTCTGCTCCTCCGGATTGAAGACGGAGATTTAAAATCCATTTTTTCCGAAATTTTTCTGCAAGC
The DNA here is from genome assembly GCA_020466265.1 of Siphamia tubifer. Lineage (NCBI taxonomy): Eukaryota > Metazoa > Chordata > Actinopteri > Kurtiformes > Apogonidae > Siphamia > Siphamia tubifer. Next base: position 45,707,303 of record CM035791.1, on the reverse strand, counting down.
TTCCTCCATTTTTCTCCTCTTCGTTAGGCGATTTTTGGTACCCTGAAATACCGTTTGTCGGTTTCCCGGCTCGATCTACTGGAGCATCCATAAACACAACAATACATCGGCATTTTACGCTTTGACTAGGCTTTGTCTTTGTGCTTATCTTTCTCACTTCCGCCCTCCGCTAATTTTTCGCGCCTTACGTTGATGTCACGTCTACATCAAACGAAACCCAGCTATGGCAAAAATGTAAACCACGTGTTAGCAAAATAAGTAAAAAAAAAAAGAAAAAAAAAAGAGATGTTTATCGAAGAGGACAAGGCGCACTGAAGAGACAGAAGAGCCTACAACTTCCAAGAAAAAGAAACCTAACAGACAATCCCAGGAGTAATTCCCACAGACCACGACCGATATAAACAAACTACGTAACCCCCCCCCCTCTCGGTAGGTGGTAAAATTGCCAGGTTGGGGACCACTGATGTAAATAAAGAGTTCATGTGTGGGCACCTCCGTTCAGATTCCTCTGCCATCTTCAGAGCTAGCATCTCAGCCTCCAGCATCTTCTGCTCCATCAGCCTCCTCTCCTCCTGGCCACGGATGGCTGTCACTTTGATACGCTGCATCTCTGTCTCGGCCTCGGCTGCTTTCTGGGCCAGTAGTTTGGCCTCCTCTTCGGCGATCTGGGCCTTTTCAGCCAGCAGGTCCGCCGTCTGCTCCGAACGCAGCTGGAGAAGGAAGGGCACGCAAAGTTAAAAATGGAAAAGGAAAGACGGAGTGATAAACGGTCTGGGGGAAACGAAGGAGGAGGAGTTGGGATGCATACGACTAGAGAAGTAAGGCTGAAACACTGAAAGAATGGCTACGTTTTTACATGATGTTTTTTCATTCAGAACTGTTTATTCTGAATAAAATCGTGAAGCATACGTCAGTTGGGGAATCTGCTAGCATGAGGCTAATGCTAGGACTAGGCTAATGTTCTGTCCCGCTCATGACAAACTTCTTCTTTCACTTCTTTCTTGAGTCTGTTTGCTCATTGGTTATGATTACATGATGTTTTTAAATCTGAATTATTCAGAATAAAATCATTCAGAATTAAAGCTATTTCCTTCATGTTTCCAGGGATATGTTAATTCTGAATAAAGGTTTCCATGGAAATGGAATGATTTAAGAGCTGGATGTACAAAGGGTTCTGATTGGACAGAATGGCTGCTTAACATCTGGATGTCTAGTGGAAGAAAACAATGGTGTCCACTTCCTGTTTTGTGTTCGTTTCAACTATCAACATGTTAGACCAGATGCATGTGAGTTTTGCATTTATTTTTAATAATAATAATAATAATTATGAAGCAGCAGCTCAATCGCATCAACCATAGGAATCAACAAACTAATGCCAATAGTGGAATATGTGTGATGAGACCAGGAGCATGTGAAAAACAACAGGAATAATGTTAAAGAGGAATTAACTGTTAACATTGGAATAAACCAGTGATTTTATTGGGAATTAAGTTCAATTGGGAATAGTCATTTTCAACTGGAATTAGGTGTTTACATGGTTGAAAGAGGAATTAACTTTTATTCTGAATTAAACAAGAATAATAAGTCATGTAAACAGGGCAAATTAGTAAATAAGTAGGGCTGTCAAGTGATTGTAATTTTTAATCAGAATAATCACAGTAAAATGCTATGGATTACACCTGAGGTAATGGTAATTGTTTGGGTTCAGACAGATGAGGATGCTTTGCTTGGATATATATTGCTTATATATATATATATATATATATATATATATATATATATATATATATATATATATATATATAAATATATACAGTATATATGCAACTAACATGTTTATTCAACATCGTCAACAGTTTCAACAAAACAACTGTAAACAACTGTTCCATTTAAATGTGTTAAAATATTTAATCAGATTAATCATGATGATGGATTAATCCGTATTAATGCCTTAATTTTGACAGCACTATAAATAGCTGAGGATAAACATGAAGAGGCAGGAATACTGTATCTGAGGAGTTGAGTCCAACAAACTTGACTAAGCAAGTGTATTTATCCAGTGCATGTGTTGTTGTTGGCAGTTACCAGAGCTTCGTTGGCCATGTGAGCCTCATCCTGCAGCTGCATCAGCCTCCTCTCCAGCTCGTCTCGGGCTCTCTCAGCCTCCTCTCTCAGCTGTTTCTCCCGTTGTAGACGCTGCCTCTCCACCTACAGACAAAGAAGGTGAGGAGGGAGGAAGGAGCATGTATGGACACAGGTGGAAGTAACACAGTGCAAGTTACTTTTTTACTGTACTTAACTAGATTCTTTAGGTATCTATACTGCACTGGAGTATTTATTTTTCTAGAGACTTTTGACTTTTACACCAGATATTTGTTCATTAATATCTGTACTTTATACTCCTTACATTTATATAATTATCTGTACTTTATACTCCTTACATTTATATAAATATCTGTACTTTATACTCCTTACATTTATATAAATATGTGTACTTTATACTCCTTACATTTACATAAATATATGTACTTTATACTCCTTACATTTATATAATTATCTGTACTTTATACTCCTTACATTTATATAAATATGTGTACTTTATACTCCTTACATTTACATAAATATATGTACTTTATACTCCTTACATTTATATAATTATCTGTACTTTATACTCCTTACATTTATATAATTATCGGTAATTCAAAAAAAAGTCATAATTACGATATATGAAATCCCAGTATATAACGTTGTCTACTTTATATACTGGGACTTCATATATCGTAATTATGACTTTTATCTCAAGGTTTAAATTTTTTGTCTCATAATTATCACTTTTAACTCAGGATTTTGACTTTTTAACTCACACTTATGACTTAGATCTCATAATGATGACTTTTAACTCATAATTTTCATCTCATAAATCTCATAAAACCAGAATAAAAACTGTCATGTAAACAGGTCCATGGACTTGTTGTACCTGTTTTCTGGCCCTCTCTTCTCTTGCCTGCGCCTTCATCTGCTGAACTTCCAGAGAGTCGACCCGCCGTCGTCGCATAAACAAATCGTGGTTCCCTATACACAGCTGAAGAATCTGCAGGAAAAGAAACACAAGCAATAAACACACCTTTAACAATTCTCTGTCCAACTACAGACTTCATCCAATTCAACCACTTTCAGTAACTTCAACTGTGGCTTTTAGGACCAAAATACTGGTTTTCAAACTTTATTTGAGGAGAGTGGTTCATTTCTAAAGGTTAAGTTCAAAGCTAGAAAAAAGTCTGTGGAGAAAGAAATGACTGTTCTGTGCAGAAGTGAATACTGCACCGTTACCTAGAGGATGGTGAACAGAGGTTATTATTACATATGGAAGACATTTACTACTTATATACACATCTTAATTATACCCACAGCACCATCCAAGGAGTTTAATGCTACAATTTAGGAAACAGAAGAATTAGGTCTGTCAAAATGAATGCAGATGAATCCATCATCATGATGAGTTTGATTAAAAATGTTAACGCAATTAAATAAAACAGTTTTGTTGAAACTGGTGGATGTGTTGAATAAACATGTTAATTTTATAAAGGTATATATTCATATTTTTGCACATTTTATCACATTTTTTCCTGTATTTTAGAAGAGCTTTTGAATATGTTTTGGATTTTTCATCGTATTTTTGTGTGAATTTTAATGTCTCGTCTCATCATCTCATCATCTAATCCAGCTACAATGGGTGAAGGCGGGGTACACCCTGTATGAGTCTCCAGTTCATCTCAGGGCTGAACATATATAAACAGCCACTCTCACATTCACACCTATGGACAATTTAGATTAACCAGTTAACCTATCAGTGCATGTGTTTGGATGGTGGGAGGAAACTGGAGTACCTGGAGAAAACCTACACAGACGCGAGGAGAACATGCAAACTCCACACAGAAAGGTCTGGTGTGGGAATTGAACCAGGGACCTTCTTGCTGTGAGTGCTAACCACTGCACCACCGTGCTGCCCTGTGAATTTGAATATTTAGTATATTTTTTTTCTCTGCATTTTTTGTGTTTCTTAGTGTATTTTTTAAGGCAAATACAGGTAAAATACAAAATAGAGAGCATACTATTTTACATAAATGGTGATAAATCACTTAAACTTTAGATAACTTCAGAAATATATTTTCTTTCGGAACGTGACATAAAAGTGCCACTGGGTTTTCATGGGTTAATGTCTCCTCTAGCACATCCCAGAGATTCTCAAGGAGATCTGGAGTCTACGGAGGCTAATCCAGGTGTAAAAATGACGCCTGATGCTCCTTGAACTACTTTCATAATTGGAGCCTGATGAATCGTGTCATTGTCCGATCTTTATGCCATCCATCAAACTGATGGATTAAGAAATGAGAAGCTACGCACTGCATGCGTCGGGGTTAAAGAACTTGTGTCCACGTGAAACACATTAAACCATGCAGTAATTATTCAATGTGTAGATATCAAGTAGTTTATGAAATCTAGCAATTTGACATGTCAGACAGTGGTGGAAACTCACAGAATTTTATTAGAGTTGTCAAAATTAATGCATTATCATGATAAATCTGATTACAAATTTTAATGCAATTCAATGGAACAGTTGTTTTGTTGAAACTGTCAAAGGTGTTGAATGAACATGTTAATGGTATATACATATTTTTGCTTACATTTTGGATATTTGATCACATTTTCGGTGGGCTTGTACTAAGTTCAGGACCATGGATAGCTCCCCCTAATACCTCAGTGTCAGGAAAAAAGTGAAGATTTGCACCAATTTTTGCTTCTAAATTTCTTATTTTTTTCCGTTGAAATGTACTCCCTAATACTTCCAATACTTCACATCTTTGTGGTAATCTCATTTTAGTTGGTAAAATACACAAATAAATGCAACAAAGAAGCCTCAAAATGTTGTAAACACCATTTGTCCAGGTACGACTATAGTATAATAGATAGTTTTATGATTCATCTGATTGAAGTGTGTAAGATTTAGTACATTTAATGACTGAAGCAGATATTCTATTTAAAAAAATAATAATTGTAGAGAGAAATTGTGACTTTCTACATGATAATGAGGACTTTAATCTCACAATTTAGATTTTTTTTAATCTAATATTTCTGACTTTTTTTTAATGTCATATTGAATATTTTCCCTCCCCCCATATTTCCAAAATTTCCTGAAAAATTAACTGAATATTCAACAAAACCTTGTAATTTTTGTATTCGTTTTGACTCCCTGATGAAGGCTAGAATGCTGAAACGCTTTGGGTTCTTTTATGTAATGAAGCCAATCTAATAAAGGCTTTTTAATTTTTCACATACATTAGAGTGCCTTAGAATCTTCTTTTTTTTTATGCTCTAGATTTTCCCCTCCAAAGAGCCCCTCTAATAATTACTTACTTGAGTCCAGGGACCCCTGCTGAAGAAAACTACATTGAATTTAATAATTCAAAGTAATAATCACTAACATTTAGATGAACTCACCAGCTTGTTGACTCTTAACCGTGATGAATTAAACTTGAAAACATTGGTTTTCTTGTCCAGAGGTTTGATGGTGAACTAAACACAGAGCAGAAAAGAAATTACAAGCTTAAACGTCACATATTTACACAATCATTTATCAACAAACCGCCTTAACAAACTGCTGTTGCTTTTTTTCCCAAATTAAAAATCCAGACTTTTTCCAAACTGATATTTTCCCCCCAAGACCTTAACATTTGATGTCCTCTTCATTGTTTACTTCATTGATTGAGGTTGTACCAGTCATGTAATTAGAAATTTTCATTTTATAGTATTGTATAAACAAACACATCATTTACATTAACCATTTCTATTTCTCATTTCACAATGATTTCAGCATATGCTAAAATTCTACTACAAGAGTTTTTTTCCCATCGTTTTTCAAGATGGCTGCCATTTGGACCTTGCGGATAATGATTTTCCGCATTAATCGGTATCTACGTGAACGATCTAGAGATCTTGGTGTGAAATTGTATGTTTTTGGGTATGCTGAATTCATTTTTGATGCTCTCAAAAGCATTTTAGCATCACTTAGATGAGGTATCAGATCCCACAGCACCTCACTCACCAACAGCTTCTTTACCTAAGCCATTCATCTCATGTACAAATCCTAATAACCACCAAACACATCACGCTGCTACGTACTGCTGCCTAACTCAAAAGGTTTTACTCATTTGTTTATCATTGTATTTCTGCACTTTACAAGTTTGATTCTACATAGTATTTTTTTGCACTGTACCTTTAGCTTTAATCTAGTCTTACTATTTTTTAACCTTATTTATTATTACTACTTTTCTCACATTGATGGGAAGCATGAAATCTAAGAATTTTACTGCGTGGCATCAAGCCTGTGTGTTTTTTTTTTTTAGTTTTTTGTTTTTTACTGTGTACAGTATTAGTGTTTTTACTGTGTTTATTGTGTAAAATTGTTATCCATTTGGACTGGCTACTTTACTATTATGTCCACAGTTCTTGGACTACATTTGCAAGCTTCCCCATTGATACCTATACTTGGTATTTCTGATCCTTCACTTCCACTAAACTCTACACAAAAGTATATTATAGTTTACACGTCTTTACTAGCAAGACACTTGGTACTATTACATTGGAAATCATCTAAATGTCCCTCCATCTTCCAGTGGCTTAAAAACACCATGTCTTTTCTAAAACTTGAGAAAATTAAATTGAGAGAAAAAAAACCAGGGGTGTCGCAGTCATTTAAAATGTGGGGGTGTTCTAGGTTGTGGTAGATGAGCAAAATATTCAGAATCTATCATCGGGAAATTAACCAATAATTATCCATTAATGGTCAAATTTTTATATTAAAAAAGTAATATATGGCCGAAAATAATAAAAATTAGTTTTTCCTCAAACATTTATTCCAAGAAGAATAAAACTTTTGACAGAAATACAATGAGAATGAAAACCTGCCCCTCCCTACGCCTACTCAAAACATCCAAAAGTGTTCCTCCTACTGTCAGAAAATGAGCTTAGGCTATATGTCACAAAGCAAGAGTTCACTTAGTTTAAACAACGGCAACATTTCTGATTACTTTCTGGTTGATGACTGTTTGCTAACACAGCAAAGAAGAGCTGTTTACATTTTGCCCGGGAGCTGAGGTGCGCTTCATTTCCTTATGCTGGTGTACTGCCAAGGTGGGTAAACAGATTAAACCATAGACATTGTAAAGACCCCGCAATATTATTGGTGTTTGTTTGGCGTGATTGCGACCAACAGTAACCGTTTATCCTACAATAAAAAGTAGGTGAGACCAAATCTGTCCGTTTCCTGGTTCCAGTGGAATGCTACAATAAAAAAACTCAGGAAAAAGTGATCTGGTTGCAGAAATGGGGGTGTCACAACCCATCCCCCACAGGTGCGTCGCCCGTGGGATGTACCAATAAATTATTCCATAAATGGCAACTCTTTATTTCTTATTTTACAAACTTGGAGGTACTGCCCGACAGAATCTGAGCTTATTACTGTACTTTATATATAAGTAACCATTTATTTGTACTGGTACAGTATGGGTGAGCTGGGGTGGGGCAGGGTTTTTGGGGTGGCGAGGTGGGGTTTTTTTGTTAATTATTCTTATATAAAATCATTCTGATGATAATAATATACAATTTGACACCAAGATCTCCAAAAAATGTGTTATGTAGATACCTATTTGTAAGGAAAATCATTATCTCCAAGCTCCAAATGGCAGTCATCTTGAAAAATACCCACCATTTTGGATTTTCAGGTGGCTCGTCTAGTCATAACTTTTAAATATACCATTGGGAGTAATCAGGAAAAAAATTGCTTGTATCACTATTTGCATGATTATGGTGCAGATTTGGAGCTATCTGCCAAGCTAGCTAAAATGTGCCAGGATGTACAGCTGCTTATTCTTCTACCTCCTTGTCGCTGTAGGAGATGTTGCGGATCTCGTTCCATGGAAAGGAGCACTTGGGTGTCAGCCTGTTGTCCAGCTCATAGATGTGCAAACCAAGGGCATCCACTCCCAGAAGAAGGTCTGTTCCCTTTTTGTTCTGTACCAGCCCACAGCGAACAGGGAAGCAAAGTAAACATTTTCATTCCTTCCTTTAAGGGACACTCGCAACCATCCATTCGGCCAACATTCATTTGTGTCTGTATCTGGCAGAGACAGCTTTGTGTGTGACTTCCGTCTGCCAAAACTATTTGTAAAAGCTGAATTGAACAATGCCACAAGCTGGTCTTATGTGCAGTCTGTGCTTGTTTACTTGAAATGCAATGCTTTAGTCAATTACATGGAGGCTGGGGTTGATATGGTCGTGGTATTTTGAAATGCCTCGACCTTTTAGAGAACGCATTGTTCAAGACAAAATGCACCTCAAGTGAATTTCTCTTTGTTAAGACTTGTTATAGGTTTATTTCTGACTGACCTGGAAGGAATTCAGTGGTAAAACCAGATTTCCGTCCACCTGAGGCTGTATGCAGCTGGGTGATTGTCATGAAAAAAATAAATGGCCCTGATGTTTTAGTTAAATATGAAAGACGTCCTATACACAGCATTATTTTACTGTAGAGAAAAATTTGTTTTTTCTTTCACATTACCTCGTTTTAAAAAATTCTATTTTTAATTTCCACTTTTTATATATTTTCTGGGCAAATTCTCATTATCCAAACGTAACCCGCCCAAAATTTCTGGTGTTTGAATTAGGGGAAAACAAAATAAATACATATATAAATAAATAAATAGAAATATATATATAATGTGTCAAAAGTTTCATTAAGTGTTGTTTTTTGGTTATTTTAATCATGAATATTCATAATACTTCAAGAAAAGATCATGTCCATTAGTCGTTATTCTCATTACCACAATATATTTGAGAGCTGCATTGAAAAACTATAAGAATTTAAATATGAGCTGAAACTACCCACAATGCACCTGTACTAACAGAAGATACAAGATGGCTACAAGGTGTGTCACCTTTTTATCATTTGTCTCATAATTATGTGAACACGACCAGACTGACTCTCATTACCCAAATTAGTCAGCATTTCTCAATGCAAATGTTTTTATTTTATTTTTGGTATTAGTAATAGGGTATTATTTTTCAGAATGTGGCAATGGTCATTATTTAGCTAGGTCATAATAGCTAATGCTACAGTTAGCATTATTGTGCTGAGTCATCCCATCACCGCTCTGCACTTTCTTATTACTTATACTTTCACATTTCATGAGAATCAGACAACTGTTTAAAAATAGTCACTTAACCTTCCTCTTGTGTTAATGTCGATACTGGCCCATTTTAAGTTTTAAATGCATTAATGAACCACATAGAATGTGTTAATATGTTCTGCATCAAGGCCTTTCGATTTTATTTCAACAAAATAATTTTTGTTTTTGTTCCACTAACTTATGAAATGATTTGGTTGAAATTCTGACCTTATTGTTGTTAGGGCCAGTTTGGACCCACTTATAAAAGTAAGATTAGAGCCCAAACTGAAATCCTTCTTTTCGGTTAGTGAACACACTGACCGACAGATCCTCTAACTATCATCTGAGCTTTAGTGGATCCGCATTTTTGCCTTTTTATAAAAGAAAAAATAAACCTGAATAAAACAGAAAAAGTACATGTGGTTAGCTAACTACAGTACATATGGTTAGCTAAGTACAGTACATGTGGTTAGCTAAGTACAGTACATGTGGTTAGCCAAGTACAGTACATGTGGTTAGCTAAGTACAGTACATGTGGTTAGCTAAGTACAGTACATGTGGTTAGCTAAGTACAGTACATGTGGTTAGCTAAGTACAGTACATGTGGTTAGCTAAGTACAGTACATGTGGTTAGCTAACTACAGTACATGTGGTTGGCTAAGTACAGTACATGTGGTTAGCTAACTACAGTACATGTGGTTGGCTAAGTACAGTACATGTGGTTAGCTAACTACAGTACACGCAGTTGGCTAACTGCACTGAGTATTAAAAGGTGCTTGAAGAGACATTAAAAAAAACACACATATGTGGAAATATATTTAAAAATTGTTTAAAAAATACACAAATACAGGCGCTTTGTGGTTCTTTTAGAAGAGGCTCACTATCCCACACTTTGAAATCCCCTGCAGTTGAGGAAACATCCAGGGGTAAGCTGACAAAAAAAATAAATAAAACCCAGATGCTCGTATTAAAAAAATATTCAAACCAGTCTTTTTATGGATAACAAAGTCTAGCAAAGAAACCAAGAAATGAGATCCAGATTGGATAGATAATTGTTTTTGGTGTATCTTACAGACGATTTAAGACATGGGTCAAAATCAGCCTATTAACATAAGAGATGGAAAAAGAAAGCGAACACAAGAGGAAGGTTAATAACATTCAATGAAGGAGCACGGGAGTCACACTGCAATTTCTCTTCTCCATTTCATAACACCACAGTGAAATGAAGGTACCTCCTAAGCCTTCATATTGGCTTACTTTGTAAAGATATAGCCAAGCGGCATTGGCTCACCCTGATTAAAAAGTAATTGACGCCATACATGTCCAGGTCCTGAGCTATTTTTAAATACTCCATCTCGGCTTCGTCCCTGGTTCAAACACAGACAGACAGAAGACAGAGAGAGAGAGAGAGAGAGAGAGAGAGAGAGAGAGAGAGATTGATGGGGATCCAAGGGAATGAAAGAAAGAGGGAGGGGAAGAAGGATGGGAGGAGGAAAAGTGTAGAGAAAAAGACCATCAGACCTCGTTTCCTCTGCTGTTTGTTCGTAGCATCTATCGTGTTGTGTGATCTATTAAAAAATAAATAAATTGTGCCACACACAGGTCTTGTCAGGGTTAAAATATAAACACGGCCGTGACACAAAACACAACCGTAATTCGCTAACGGTCTTTAGGTCACGCTTGATGGAAGAGACAATTTATTCTGATGCCTCCACGTCTCTTAACCTCATAAGACGCCGAGTCCTGTTTTGGAAACTAGACTTTCAAACAAAACAAGACATAGCAAACCTCCCCCAAGGCTAATAGGGTCACAGTGACTGAGTGAATCTAACCTCTATAGCCCTTAGATCAGGGGTGTCAAACTCATTTTAGTTCAGGGACTACATTCAGCTAAATTTGATCCAAAGTGAGCCGAACCAGTAAAGAAAAATAACATAATATATAAATAATGTCAACTCCAAACTTTTCTCTGTTTTAGAGCGAAACGTAAAATGACATCATGAAAACAAACAATAATAGGCTTTAGTTTATCATTTATACATATGCATTATAACTTATAACAGATCGCAGTGGAAGTACAGATACACAAAATATTTAGTAATAGTTAGAATATTATTAAAGTTCTACTTACTTCTCTTCTTCATGTTAACATCATTTTCACTCATGTTACATTTCTGGTTTTTCACATTTGTTCTGATTGAGAATTTTTGTGAAATTATACTTTGTGTCAGTGTCACTAAATGAAAAAAAAAATACATTTACAAAAGAGAAACTGTTTTAGTTGTGACTATTTATAGGTTATTATGAGACTGAATTGGTCTGAATGTGGAACATCAACTACAATTATTTATATCTTAGTGTAATTTTTGCATTTCATAAATTTATCTGAAGGGCCAAACTGGACCCTTTGGTGGGCCAGATTTGGTCAGGACACATATTTGACACATTTATGATAATCTGAATCGTTGACCCTGAAAAAATACCATTTGAACTTGAAATCTTGTGGATGCCTTTAATAGTTTTGAAGATAATAAGCAAATCCCATTTTTCGATAATGGCGGCTTTCTTCAGGATCTGATCCAGAAGAACACTCCACTGATGGTTTATATATATCGACCCTCTATGGCCGTGATTTAATTTTTTTGGGGAGTGAATTGTAAATGGTAAATGGACTGCATTTATATAGCGCTTTTCCACCTTCATGGTGCTCAAAGCGCTTTACATTAGCCTCACATTCACCCATTCACACACACACTCATACACCAGTAGGTTTCTATGGTCTAAGGTCAGTCCTACTGGGGGCCTAAGTGAGGGTTCTATGTCTTGCCCAAGGACACTTCGACATGTGGACAGGCAGAACTGGGACGCGAACCGCCAACCTCCCGGTCATTGGGCGACCCAGTCTACCAACTGAGCCACAGCCGCCCATTTGTAAAATGTGAAATGTTCATTGTACAAGAAAATGTGTCCATTATAAGTAAACGTGAAATTTTTTTGATCCAGATGGTTATCTGGATCATTCTCAAAATTTAATGGGAACTCACTAGGATTAATACCTATCTCCAGAAATAATTTTAAGAACATTCACCTAAAACTTTTTGCATAATCCTGCTGACAAACAAACTGAACCAAAATTAATAGCTCCTTGACGGAGGTAAAAATGACGTCCACTGCGAAGGACATTCCATTAACATGTTAAAAATGCAACTGAAAAAACGGTCGCATTTTACTACTTCACCCCCCAAAAAAAGGGGGAATCATTTAACACAGAGGTCTCAAACATACGGCCCAGGGGTCTAATGCAGCCTGCCAAAGGTTCCCATGCGGCTCCTGGAATGAATTTGCAAAGGTCAATAATTCCACAGTCAAGGCTGTGGAACTGATTTTTAGTTCAGGTTCCACATACAGACGAATATTATCTAGAGTCAAATAAGATATAAACATTTTACATTATGCCGATAATGACAAATTAAAATTTTTATCTTTGCATTAATTTAAAAGAAATAACATGAAAATATGGAAATATTTACATTTACAAACTATAATGTGACAATAAAATGTGAAAAATCTGAACAACATGAAATATCTAAAGAAAATTCTGTACAATTTTAACCTTTTTTTTTGCTTCCTTGTGTAAAACTGATATGGTGAATTAAAACATTGTGACAATTTTATTCATTTGTCATAGGAAATATGAGTTTTTTTCTGGTTATTCCCAGCTTTTTTGTTTGTATAGTTTATAAAAGAACATTGTTTCATAATTTAATGGGGGTGTTTTGCACTAAATCAAAGACAAAAACTTGAAGTTATTATTTACATGCTATTCTATTATTTTACTGGAATTCAAATCAGGCTGAATATAGCCCGATTGAAAGAAAATGAGTTTGAAACCCCCAATTTAACATAAAAAAAAGTCAAAATTTGTACTTTTCTGTGTCTCAAGAGGTTAAATGCTCTGATAGCGATAACAAATGCATGTTTTACGTCTTGGTTTTGGAGCTCGGCTGACAGATCTGTTGTGATTTCAGGGTCAACTCAACAAAAAGAAAAGACAGAAAAACAAGGAAATTTGCATACTTTGATGGCTGAGGAAAAACCAGGGCATGCAGACACTTCTACACTTTTAATAACGGGCTGTTTGATATGGCTGGTTGAGAAGTGGAGGATTTAAGCATCATCAAAGTTTGAACAGGAGAGAGAGCGTGATGCCAAGTAAACAAATCTTAACTAGGTTGGACACTGAGCACACTCTGACTTTAGAGTAGGTCAGGAGGAATCTGAAGAGCTGAGGTTGCTTTATTTATTTATTTTGAAAGTCTGAATGTTGAGACTTTGACAGGGAGACGTACACAACACCGAGGCTACATGGCTTTGATGAGTTGCTTAGTCAATCGTGTGCAAAATGCAACCAAAGTACAGATAACATTAAAGCTGCAAGCAGTAATCAGTACATTTACATGCACATCTAAGTCACTGACTGGAGGGTCACGACTGGTGGAAGACTGAAGAATGTTTTTATCATTTGACAAACATCGTTAAAACTAGAAAAGTGCAGACTTCCCCCCATTTTAATGAAGACAGGTGGTTACAGGAGGTTATGTTTATCAGTTGGTTTGTCTGTCTGTTAGTTAGTTAGCAAGATAACTCAAAAAGTTCTGGACAGATCTTGATGATCAGGGTAGGTTGGTAATGGGCGAATCTGGAAATTATTCGATTTTGGTGGTGATCCGAGGAGGAGAAGGGGGGGGTGGGGGTCAAGATAACTCAAAAAAATACTATGGACACATTTTGATGACATTTTCAGTATGTGTTAGGAGTGTCAAACGGAACAAAGGATTAAATGTTGGTAGTGATCTGGAACAGATCCTGGATTCTGGATCACTTTGAAATTTTACATTGCGGTGAATGGAGAATACATTTCAAAGTGATCCAGAATCCAGGATCTCTTCCGGATCACCACCAAAATGTAATCACTTGTTCCTTGTGGCACACTCCCAACACATCCTGAAAATGTCATCATTTCCAGATCTCCCCATTACCAACCTACCCTGTAAATTTCGTCAAGATCTGTCCATAATTATCTTGACAAACAAACTCTGGCAAAAACATAAAACATAACCTCCTTGGTGGAGGTAATAAGGAGAATGTTGTCAAACCACGATCTGGAAATAATCATTTATGCCTTCGTCTTATGGCTATGCAGGACTAAAAGTGCAAAAATTAAATAAATACATCATTAAATAACTAATTTCATAGGTTATTAATTAATTAAAAGTAATTAAATACATACATGTGTCATTAATTAATTAAAATACCAATTCACTTGAGGTAGAAAAAAAAACATATTATTATTTCATTAATTAATTAATTATTTCATGATCTTTGTGTTGCAGTGGATCATGAATGTATTTTATCTGTCAACCTCATCCATCAAAGTTGGTGAATATTTGAATATTTTATCACATTTTTGATGGTTTTTTCCCCCCTGTATTTTAGAATAGTTTTTGAATATGTTTGGTATTTTCCCAAATTTTTTGTCATTTTTTGGTTTGAGTGGATTTTAACATGTTTTGTCTATTTTTTCCTCTGCGTTTTTTTTTTTTGTTTCTTTGCGTACTTTTGTGGGAAATGAAAAAAAAAAAAATAGCGACAAAACAGTCGACCAACATAAAACGTTTTATTCACGATGAAACCAACGCAACCCTGTGATTAATCTAAATAAAAAGTGTAATCATTTGACAGCCCAAATATAAACTAAAGTAAACTGCGTCTATTACAAATGGATCTATTCTAACCTCATGCAGACGCTCAATTTTTTTGACATAATGTAGGAGGTCCTCTTGAGCTCTTTTCCATCCCCGACACAATTATAATGTCACTTTAATTTTTTTTGTAGCACACTCAGCTGCTCAAACCCTTAATTATTTTAAGAGAATTATAATAATCCTTGCTGTTTCACACTGGCCAATGATTCGGGTCTAATAACCTTTTACTGCACACTGTTACCTGAGGTTGGCCTCAAACCTTAACAATTAAATAAGATTATGCTACGAACACATTTTTACAGGCTCATTTTTGAGTCTTAAACTTAAATAGACCAGAATAGGACTATAATAGCTTGGCATGGTTTACATTTAAAATAACATCTCATTCATCTTCGGGTTGACAATAATGCGCATAGTACACCCTCTTTAATCAAGCAGACACACATTTTTACATTTTCACATCGATTTCTCTCCTGTTCAGGCTCACCTACTTCCTTTGTTAACACACAAATCTAGAGTTAAAAGGACAGGCAACTCTCCTCCCACTGCAGGTCTATTGATCAGCACCGGTGGCTCAATGTAATACACAGTGCTGACGTTTTCGAGCTTTTAGAAGCCAGAGAAAAACAAATCTATGGGTGTCCGATGTTGACTTTTTACTGATATCTGATAACATTGTTCTACAATTTTTTAGAAAGTATCTGCTTCAGACATTAAATGTGTTAAATCTTACATACTTTAATCAGATGAATCAGAAAACAAATGACTTTAGTGCTGGTTAGTTCATGTTTTTAATATATATGATGGTGTGTTATTCCACATATATGCTGGTTTATGTACATGTATACAACGGATTAGTAAATATTCCACTAGAAAGAACCTGTAAAGTGAATGGATTATAATGTGCAGACAGTGTTTTAAAGTATATCTGGTAGATCTGAGACCAATATTCTATTGGACTAAAACCTATTCTCTTCAATCTAAGAAGTTCACATGTTGACCAACCAGCATTGAAGACTTGAGTTTTCTTTATCAGTAACGCATATATGTGGGAACATTTCATTAGTTTTATTCCCGAAGCATTTGATTTGTAGACCAATGTTACTGGATGGTGTTAAAGGTGACCGGAAATTAACAAAATAATCTAGAAAAAGAACAAAAGTGACCAAAATAATCCACAAAATGAACCAAAACAAAGAGCAAATGTATATAATAAGAAAATACTTAAGCAAAAATTACCAAAATATTTCATAAAATTAACAAAAGTGAACAAAATGTTCAGTAAAATGAACCAAAAATGTGCTAAATAATCAATGCAATGAACAAAAATGATGAGAAAAAGGAGGAAAAAACATTTTGACCCCAGACATAACTTGGAAACTTGGAAACTTATCACTAACACATATAGTAACATTTAGTTGGTTTGATTACGTAAAGAATTTTACTTGTAGACCATACATACGTTACATACATGTATAATTATGTTAATATCTGGTGGATATTGTCGGTCATCCCTCACAAATTGACCACCTACAGGAGTTTTAACACCCTCCACCTCACTTGTACTTAGTCCTTTATGCACGTTCAACACTGCTTTACTAAGTGATGAAGAGTCCAATAACAGCAGAATAGATTTTTTTTTTTTCAATCTGTCATCTCAGATTTATAAAAGCAATTAAGGCAATATCATTTCCTTGTACTTGCACTGTGATATATTTGCTTGGATGGAAATGATGCATGTTAATGACAATTTTTCAGCCCAAAATAAATTTCATGGTAGCTATATGGTACTCCTTCAAATTGTGTGTTTGCTGTTTGTTGAGAACATCTATTTATTTTAGACCATATTATAAGAACAGATTCATAATATCAGTCTGAGCTACAAGTCCATTGGAGCTGTCGTATCCATACTTTCACATTTTCCTGGTCTAATGGACTACAGCTTTTATTATAGCCAAAGATCCGAGCACACCTTATGCATATTGATATTGTGTTACTGTGAAAGTTCACACTTCACAGCATAATGCAGCAGTTTTTACCTTGTCCTACCGCGGTGTTCTGCATAACACGCAGTGATTCTCTCCTCCCACATTTCTGCAGTCATCTGGTACAAGTTAATTACCTGAAATACAGAGACATACACACACATATCCATGAATGCAGACTAACAACACACAACACATACTGCACTTCCAAACATACACTATAGCCCCAAAAGTATTCACTCACCTGACTTGAAATAAACTTAACCCATAAAGACCCAGCATGACTTTTATGTCGGGTCCTAAGTGAAATGTTCTCTGTATTGAACTTTTCTTAAGTGACTTATTACCATGTTTTTTATAATACTGTCCTCTGTACTTTGAATTTATCAGTATATGTCAGGTATTTTCCTGTACATAATTCACTGATTATGTAAATGTTCATAAAAGATCACATTAAATTGAAGGTTATTGTATGAAAAACAGAGAAAACTACAGAAAAAAACTGGCTTTTTCAGTAAAACTCTAACATTAACTGAACATAAACCCAGTGTTTCCATCCACTGTCATTGATTCAACCCCATGGGTTTTACTGTTGAATTAATGCTGTAGAAAATGACAGTGTTTCCACGGTAACTACAGGTCCTCTGAACATCCAAATGGGTCATATCTGATGACCATGAAAAGATGGAAAAACTGTATTTTAGACCAATTATTGACATGAATTAGTGGATCCACAGGTAATAAACATATTACGCTGGAAGATAGTTTTGGTTAAAGATTAAGTGATATCCTATTCTTAATCTTAATCCATAGAGTTTAATATGACATTTCAGTGTTCTGTAACTATGTGCATGTGTGTGTGTGTGTGTGATTTTCTTTAGTATAAATGTCTGGTGTGTCAGAAGGATTAGTAGGGATCACAGCTTTTTCACAGCTAAACCTTTACCAGTTTCAAATGATAAATGTTCTGCATTTATAGAGTTCTTTTCCACCTTCATGGTGCTCAAAGCGCTTAAATCAGCCTCACATTCACCCATTCACACACACACACTCATACACCAGTAGGTTTCAAAGGTTCTGTCAATCCTACTGGGAGCCTAAGTCAGGATTCAGTGTCTTGCCCAAGGACACTTCGACATGTAGATGCGAACCGGTCACCACTCTACTAACTGAGCCACAACCGCTGCCTTGTATAAAATCTGCTTCAGCACCAAGAGTTTTTGGACAAAGAGACTTTGGACAGGGCGGCATGGTGGTGCAGTGGTTAGCACTTGTGCGTCACAGACAAAAGGTCCCTGGTTTGATTCCCACACCAAACCTTTCTGTGTGGAATCTCCCTGTGTCAGCGTGGGTTTTCTCCGTCTACTCCAGTTTCCTCCCACCATCCAAACACATGCACTGATAGGTTAACTGGTTAATCTAAATTGTCCATAGTTGTGAATGTGACAGTGATTGTTTGTCTATATATGTTCAGCCCTGAGATGAACTGGAGACTCATACAGGGTGTACCCCGCCTTTACCCATTGTAACTGGATTAGGCCCCCACAGACCTCTGCTACCCAAGTAAGGTAAAGTGGGTTCAGATGACGAGACATTTTCCTGCTCCAGAGTTTGTGGGAACAGTTTAGGGATGGTCCCTTCTTGTTTCAACGTGACCAGTGTACAAAGAAAGGTCCATAAAGACATGGGTGAGAGAGTTTTATGTGGATGAACTAGACTGGCCTGAACACACTCCTGACCTTTAACCCCAGAGAATACTTTTAGAGCACAGACTGAGAGCTAGGGTTAGGGTTAGAGCCAGGGCTTCTGTCCAACATCAGTACGTGAGCTCACTAATGTTTCTGAAGGAATGGTCCAAAATTCCTGTAAACTCACTCCTAAACCTTGTGGAAAACCTTCCCACAAGACTTGAAGATGTGAAAGTTACAAAGGGTGAACTCACATCAGATTAAACCCTATGGATTAACTATGGGATGGAAACATTCATATGCGGGTCAAAGCAGGTATACTTTTGGAAATTTATTTTAAAAATTCTGAGAGAAATTTTATTTATTGTCTCAGTCTGACTAATATTGAAGTTTTAAAAGTCATGTATACACTTTAGTGGGACTGTAATCGAATCGAATTGGAGTTTTAGAAATCGGATCAACCAAGTCAGATAATATGATTCTAATCGAGCTTCTCCACGCATGTAAACGCCACCCAACCTTCGCTCAAGTACCGACTTGTGGAAAACCTTCCCACAGGAGTTGAAGCTGTTATGGCTGCAAAGGGTCAACCCACATCAGATTAAACCCTAAGGATTAACTATGGGATGGAAACATTCATATATGTCTTATAAAATTAAATGCTCCAAAACTACATGATATTCTCAACCTTAATACTCTTATTATAATATCTAACGCTCATGACTATATGATTCCCTACAGATTACAGCAGATGTTCCAGCTCAGGCAAAGTGACGAGAATTTAAGGGGAACTGATTTTTTTTAGGAAAATGAAGAATAAAACAATTTGAAAAAGCCAGTGTATATGTTAGAGGGGTATAGCTGTGGAATAATCTGGATCAAAATCTAAAAAAGTCTTCTTCAATTTGTGCTTTTTAAAGGATGTATAAATCTAGTACAATAACTAAATATAGAACATCATCTGCATAAGTGAAAATGTTGTTATAATGTAGAAGAAGGCATAAAATAAGATTGCATATATGATTGCAATAAATTAAAAGACTATCCTGATTAGGAGATATTATCATACCTATTAAATAATGTATTTGTAGTAAATATTAAGTGAATGAAAATATAATTTTTATTCCTTCCCACAAATTGGATTGTGTGAGGTGACTTACAAAAATATGTATATACATGGTTTGTATGGATGCTTTGTCTTAATGGTAAAAAAGTGTGTCAAAGCAAAGGAAGCAGAAATGATTTATTATTATTAGTTTGTACAAAGGGGGTGGAGTTTATAAGTTGTACTTCTTCCCACTCCTTTTTGAGTGCAAATCATGTTGTTGTTTACCATTTTTGGTTAATTCCTTGATGTCTTGATGATTTTGTGTGCTCGAAATGAAATTGAACTGAACTGAACTGAAGGCAGGTTAGACTATAGTTTTGGAAATATAGTGTGAAACAGCAGCCATACCCTCTTTGGCAACAGTTCCTCTTCAGCCAAGAAGCCAGGTTTGTGCACGTTGGGGTCATACTCTCCATACTGGAAAAACAAAGCGGAAAGGGTTTAAAATCACTCCAACTTAATGGTCCTTCTCCACGTTCCCTCTGATAACAGGCCAGACGATATCCCTCCTGGGAACCTTTTATAAGATGAAGCTGGAGCACCAGTAAGAAGAACGTGTCATGTAGGATGAATGGAAGTTTGAGTGCCATTGGGTCATTAATGTTCACCGCACACCACCAGTGCCCCAGTTGTTGGGAGCTCTTGTAAATGATGCTATTTCAGATTTATTTGAAAGGAAAGAGATGTATTATTCATCATCATCATCATCACCATCAGAGTACTGGGATACAAATTGTTCCATACATGTTTAAAGAAGCATTTGGATGTATTACATATGGATGACAGTCAGTGGGGGATTGTATTGGGGACTGCAAAATGGAATTACAAATCTACCCTCTCTTTTTACCATAAACTGGAATTATTGTCAGAAAGTAGGTTACCGTGTATACAGGTTAGCAGACAGTGCATGTTAGTACTACCTGTAAGTAGGTCATCTACATATATACACACAGAGGGTGCTCCAAAAAGTTTGACATCATTTCATCACCTAATAATTTGTTGACAATCTTTTGGCTCAAAAAAATGTAATACTTTTTACTGTTGTGCTTTCAGACATAGGTAGGTAGAGATAGATAGATAGATAGATAGATAGATAGATAGATAGATAGATAGATAGATAGATAGATAGATTAGATACACTGGTAAATGCACTTTATTAACTGAATTTCTGTGAAGGTGACATACGTTGTCAGTATCCTACAGTATGGAGGGAGTAAGAGAGAAAGCAAGTTGGGAGAGTGGAAGCTCTGGAAACATACAAACAAAAAAGTAAGGTTTGGGACACATTGGCTGCAATGTTTAATGTTTTCTTTTCTGTGGAAACCGAGTTCAAATGTCTCTTTGGGTGTCACAGGTTGTCGACCCCTGGTTTAGATGCTGCGTGTTGATAACTTTTGAATGATGAAGCAGGATATTTTCTCAACAAGCAATGACATTTGATTTGAACACAGAAATAAATGCAGGTAAGGTCATGTGATGTTCAGAAAGACCATTGCCTACTTTTTAAAAATGCGGGTCGAGGTGCGGGTCGGGTCCGTCCTTTTCAAATATATTTCTTGCGGTCCGAGTTATGGGCGGGCTAGTTAAAAAAAACGGTCAGTTGCAGGTCGACCTGCGCATCACTTATACATACATACTTACTTTAGGACAGTCATGGATTCATAGTAAGTGACACAGCCACAATAAAAAAGACAAAAGACATAAGGTAGTGCAATTATAAATAAGAAGACATGCTGTTTACTGCAACAGAAAAGGCATTCTGTGTGTTAGAGTATGCCCAAATGTAGTCAAATGTGAAAGTGCAACATGAAGTAGTTGGAAAATTTGAGAAACAAGCACCAAGAGGAAAGCCGATTTAGATGTGGCATAAAACGGAAGGCTGTTTGTGTGGGAAAATAACCGCTGTGTAGCTTTGTGCCTGTGCACAATGGCAGACAAAAAGACATGCTCAGTTCAAGCAGTTCAATAGAGATGCAAAGAATATACACAGCTAGACTGTAATGGGGTCTTACAGGTTTATACAAGCTAAATATAAGACTTTCTAAGACCTGTTTAAGACTCTGTAGACTTCAATTTAATGCCCATTTCACACCTTTTCCCCTCCACTCCTGTCACCCAGGTCAATAATGATTTTTTTTCCTCCAACCAAGCATTATTAAATTTGCTTTTTTTTTTTTTCGCTTGCGAGCCATCCCATAGTAAGCTTTCTCAGTCAATGCACATGACCAACGGCTGCACCTGTGCTGGGTTGAATGTTCTGTGATTATTTCTCACTGGCAACTGCAAAGTTGGTTATAATTGGTTCTTGATTTCAATAGAAATTGCCAGGTTGGAACAGCTGGACTAACGTTGCATTCTCTGCAGCTTGGACATTTTCCAGTCACATTTAAAAATAATACAGAGAACAAGGAAAGGCTACAAAAAGACCTACCATATCAAATGTAATACCTTTTAAAGACATTTTTTAAAGGTATGAAATGCAAATGTGTGTGTTTTGGATATTTTATGACATTTTTTGGGTGTATTTTAGAAGAGTTTTTGAATAGGTCTTGGATTTTTCAGTGTGGTTTTTCGTATTTATTTTTTCCCCCTGAATTTTAGCATGTTTTGTAAAAAATTTTTCTCTTAATTTTTTGTGTTTCTTAGTGTATTTTTCTGTATTTTGTAGGAAATTTGAGCTATACTATTATTGTCAGATATTAGTTCCTTTTCTGCGGTTGCACAAAAATGTTACACTACAAAAAAATATGAATCTTACCAAGTGTATTTTGTGTTTCTTTGTGTATTTTTGTGTATTTTGTGGGACATTTGAGTACAAACCCCCCCCAGAGACAGAACAGTTGGCCGACATAGTGATTTTCTTTTCACCGAAGCACTTCCAGAGTAAAATACCACATTAATGTGAAGCATACATTATTTGGGGATTCTCCTAACACTAGGCTAATGCGTTGCCTAGCTTATGAAAAACACATCCAGTGCAGTTATTTTCACTTATTTCTTGAGTCTATTTGCTCATTGAAAGTGAAACAGAATTAATACAGATTAAAAATGTATATTTAATCATGATTAATCCAAATTAATCCAAAACAACCCTGTGATTAATCGGATTTAAAATCTTAATAATTTTATTTTTATCATTTCACTTTTTTCCCAATGTTAAGAGTTCACATGTGCAATTTATTACAGCTGCTTTGTATTAATAAATTGGAAACACTTTATAATACCTACACACAATTCATTATGTATTAACCATTTGTTACCTATTTGTTAATGGTTTATTCATACACAATTTATCATAAAGCATTTTTTTCTTATTTTCTATGAACAAACCATTTGTGGCTGTGTGAACAAATGCTTTGTTGATTAATTGTGTACAAGCAATACATTAACAAACATAAATAAATGGTTAATACATGGTGGAATGTGTGGAGGTACTATAAAGTGTTACCGATCAATTTTACAGCTAACGATGGCAAAAAATGAATTTGTCATCCATTTATACAGTGCGTCTAAGTGTTTTTCCATTAAGTTGCTTTGATGCACATTTGTAATTTTAGGCATGGATAAACCTGAATGGAAATGCTGTAAATTAGCAGAAAAAAAAACCCCAAACAAACCAGACCAAGCAACAGTTTCCTACTTGCTTGGAAAAGGAGGAAAAGCTGATGTACTGTCATATGGTACATGAATGAAACGGAAAGTGATTCAACTGGTAAAGGATGAGGCATGAGCATGTGTGAGCTGATGGAGCGTCAGATGTCCATAAAATCCTGGATAAAAATGGACAGAATTCTGGAACACAGATTCACAGTTACCGTATGAATAAACAGCTATGGTAATATTTATTGACTGAAATACTGCATCTAACACAGTCTAAAGCAGGGGTCTCAAACATGAGGCCCAGGGGGAAAATGCGGCCCCTTAAAGGTTCCAATGTGGCCCTTGAGATGAATTTACAAAATGCTAAAATTCCAAAGTCAACTCATTTTACTTCAGGTTCCACATTCAAACCAATATGATCTACAGTCATATAATAATAGCATAATAACCTACAAAACGTAGTGTTCATTCCACATTTGCACATACTAGTAGTATACAGAAAATATTTTTGAGTCATTATTTATAGGTTATTACCTTCGCCAAGGAAGTATTAAATTTGAGTCTGTTTGTCTGTCTGCAGGTTTACGCAAAAAGTTCTGAACAGATTTTCAGGATGTGTTGGGAGTGTCACAAGGATCCTGGATTCTGGATCACTTAGAAATTTGTTCTCCATTTACCACAATGTAAAATTTAAAAATGATCCACAATCCAGGATCTATTCTGGATCACCACAAAAATGTAATCATTTGTTCTTTGTGACACTCCCAACACATCCTGAAAATGTCATCAAAATCCATTCACAACCTTTTGCATAATCCTGCTGAAAGTCAGGCAAACAAATGGACTCAAATTTAATACCTCCTTGGTGGACCTCTCTTCATTCGAAGGGGGGAAAGTCTGCCTTGGCTGAGGTTTGCAACCTGAGTGCTTTTCTAGTTGCTATTATTTTACTGGTCTAAATTGGGTTGAATGGTCTAAAGCAGGGGTCTGCAACCTTGGTCCTACAGAGCCGCTATCCTGCAGGTTTTGGTTTCCCTCCTCCAGCTTACTTGACAGTCATTATCAGGCTTCTGCAGAGCTTGATGATAGGCTGATCATTTGAATGAAGTGTGATGGAAGAGGGATACATCTAAAACATGCAGGATAGCGGCTCTCTAGGACCAGGGTTGTAGACCCCTGGTCTAGAGCCATGAATATGACATATCAGCTCTTAATATTGCCCAAAAACGTAAAGCTA
Organism: Siphamia tubifer; assembly: GCA_020466265.1. Classification (NCBI taxonomy): domain Eukaryota; kingdom Metazoa; phylum Chordata; class Actinopteri; order Kurtiformes; family Apogonidae; genus Siphamia; species Siphamia tubifer. Next base: position 45,682,696 of record CM035791.1, on the reverse strand, counting down.
ATTGACAGCTTTTTGAGTGATTTGGTCCAAATTTGCAGCAGATTTGAACACAGACTTGTGACTTGCTTTAAACCTCCACCAAGGATTTATTAATTTCAGTTCTGTTTGTCTGTTTGTTTGTTTGTCTGTTTGTTAGTTTGTCTGTCGGCAGGATTGCGTAAAACGTTCTGGGTGGATCTTCTTTAAATAATTTCTGGATATGGGTATTAAACCAAATGAGTTCCCATAACATTTTGAGAATGATCCGGATAACCATCTGGATACCAAAAATGATCAAACATCTGGATTTTGCCATTTACTATCAACTGATGCATTTTCTAAAATTCATGTCCTGTACAATGCACTTTCATCATTCAAAAGTATCCGTAAGATTTCAAGTTTGAGGCGTACGTTTTCAGGGTCAGCAGTTCAGATTGTTATAAAATCTAAGGGCTATAGAGGTTCAGTCCTGAAGAAAACCACCATTATCAAAAAATAGGATTTGGTCAATATCTTCAAAACTATTAAAGGTATCCACAAGATGTCCAGTACTAGAGGTATGTTTTCAGGGTCAACGGTTCAAATAATCATACAATCTAAGGGTTATAGAGGTTATATCCACTCACTTACTGTGACCCTATCTTTGAATGTTACCCTATTAACCTTGGCAGAGGTTTGTAGTCTCTGACTGTCTTGTTTTTTTGGGTTATTTTTCTGAATTTTTGCTTGCAAATAGTATCCCCCTGCTCAAAATGTAATTAGCACAATACAGACACTGGAAAGCCTGAATCACCAGCGCAATGGCCAACAGAGTATAGATGAGCTGCAAGCCATTTAATTAGATCTTTTCCCTTCTGTTTCCCATTCCTCACAGCTTCTACATCCTCACTTCTTCACCCGGTTGTTTGCACCAGATAAATAATTGATATATCGTATAGCATCAGTCAGGTGTTACTTATTCCCTTAAGCCATGTCTCAGGCAGAAACTGACAGAGGCGACTGTGATGGGGCTCTCAGTTGTTTTCTGATTAAAGACCTTTCTTTCAATTATTTCAAACACCCACCAACTAAGAGCAGCAATCAATTCTCAGTGAACGGCCACGTGTCAATATTTTTACTTTACATCCGAAACCACAAATACAACAGTAACCACCGGCTAATGGATGTACTCTGGTCAAAACTGTATTCCTGTCTGGATTCAGAAAAGCCTTTTTTCTCCCCGCACACAGTTGAGTCACTTGAAGAAATTGACGTGTCTCACCAGCTACTGGACAAATTACCCACATTATTACTTCTCATAAATAGTTTTTTTATTGTCTGTCATGCTAATGTTGGATCAAATAAGCAATGGTTGATGCCAAGATTTAACAGTAACTTCACTGGAAAAAAAAGCCCACCTAACAAATGACATATTTGGTCATAATGTCTGAAATTGGCGCCATCCGAATGTGCCACAAAATAACACAGAGGTACGGGGGTAATTGCGAACTACCAGTGGTCCACGGATGATACTTATCCCGTGCGAATAGGGCATACGAAGCAGCAAACGATAGCCATCTTTCTTTTTCCTGGTGCGGAACCCTAACCCAGAGTCTGTTGCAACAGGCTATTACTTGAAACACATGAAACTCTTGGAGGTTCTGTATCTGTTTAATCCCTGTACTTTTAAGGACAATTTCTCCTGGGCTCGTGTTCCAAAATTTAACAGTAAAACAGTAACTTAAATGTTGAGTTTTATACATGACCATATTTGTGTTAGAAATTGTGTTGGCATCTGCTTCCAACTTAAATAGCAGATGCTGTTGCTGTGCTGTAGCTTTGGCAAAAATGCGTTTTGCATTTTGAAATGACAATTAAAGCACTGCAACACTGTCAAGCCCTGTGCATTCTGTTTAAAATATTAATTTTAGGTGATTCTTTATGAAGTAGTAAATGATCATACTGATGTTTAAATTGTACTTTAATTATATTTTATTGCATTCTATTATAGTTGCATTTTAATCATGTGTTTCACTGGAAAGCACTTTGACATTTTATATGTCTGTGAAAAACACTATAGAAATAAAGCTTACGTACTTACTTAAATACTGGCTCAGTTTTTTTTTTCTCCCATTTTAGTTTGCATTAGACTAGTTAAAGCCACCTGCAAAAACACTCCTACCAGCATCATCCATGCCTATTAGCTTGTCATATCCATCCCCACTCGGCTGGACTCGCATCTCTCTGAGCCCTCCCAGGGGTGATGGAGCTCAGAGAAGCAACAGCACACTCCACTCTATAGTCAATGTCACTGTCACTGTATTTTTCCAGAGTGACTGTTTCTCGAAATTCCCTGTCAACGCGCCCTAGTAGCGCTGCACGCGTTCTGAATACAAAGTAGAAAATGGAACCTCTGCAGACTCACACAGGCTGAAATAGTGGACACAGAAAACACCCAACAAGAAACACAGGATGATCCTCTACAACCAGATCCTGAGCTATGTTTATGTATTCATTAGGGCTGTCAAGTGATTACCGTTTTTAATCAGATTAATCATGGGGTTGCTTTGGGTTAATTTTGATTAATATTGATTAAATATGCATTTTAATCTGTATTAATTGTGTTTTATTTTGGAACAAACATACTCAAGAAAGAAGAGAATTAAATGGGGAAGGAAATTAAATAAAATGTGCTAAAATTCACAAAAAACTAAATTAGTACAAAAAAGGAATGGAAAATCCAAAATATATATATATATAAAAAAAAACAATCTTGTAAAATACAGGAAGAAAGACACCAAAAATGTATAAACTATCCAAAACATATTGGAAAATAGGATTATATGTGCAATTAACATGTTTATTTAACACCTTAACAGGGTTGCTTTGGATTAATTTTGGTGAATCATGATTACATATTCATGTTTAATCTATAGTGATTGTTTTATTTTCAATGAGAAAACAGACTCAAGAAAGAAGTGAATATATTAATGATAGATAATAATAGAGTTTTCCTTGATTTTATGTGTATTTTGACAGGAATGACCAGCATTCTTTGTCACTAACACACATGTAGTAACATTTCATTAGTTTGATTCCAGAAGCTTTTTACTTGTAGACCAGTGTATTTAATATTTTTTCTGTGTTCTTTTTCTAAGTATTTATGAGAATTATGAAATCAGTTCATTCTGTATGTGCTTTAAGTTCAAGAGCAAAACCAATCTACAAATTAATTCCAGAAATGTAAACACATATGGTCTTCAGACTGCTCCAAAGATAATGTAACATTAATCGCAGTACTCATCACTGGTATGAAACATTTGATCATTTCCGGCCATACTGCTGGGCCTTATGGTGAGCCTCGCTTACATCTGTCTGTGTTCATGTCCATGCATATAGATAAGAATGAGGGAATGTGAGGGAATTACATAATACAAATGCAAATTTCTCCACTATTTCTAATTTTTATTATCCTCTCTGTTGATGATCTCTGTAACCTATGTGGTGTAATGATGGTTTTTATTGCTTACTGATACAGGTGAAACGATTCTTCCAGGAATTCTAATAATTCCATGACACAAAATGTGGGAGGCAGACTCATTCCCTTAAAGATTAATTTAATTCATGTTGAAATGTATCTGGTTGCAATCATATCACTGGTACTTCTGCTATCATTACAGTTTTTTGCAAAACAATAGCGATATTCTTAAAATTTCGACAAAGTATATCTGCGCTTTGAACATCTTTCCATTGGCCGTTGTTATAGGTTGGCGTGTTGTAACTCTCGTGAAATATCATCCCGCGAGATTTGACTGTTGGAAGATGGACACCCCAAACCTGTTGTGTGTAGGTGTCGTTATGGTTACAGCGACTACAGTTGCCCTGTCAGTTGTCAACAGGCGACGCAGACTACGGGCGATGGTTCATAGGCAAAGTCCTTATGTGTGTCAGAGATTCACAAATCTCTGGTAGAGGATAGTGAATGTTTGCTGTCGCTAAAATGGTAGTTATGTTGTCCTCGTGAATTATTTCAAGAAAAGTCTCCATCTCCTCCTCTGTCCATATGTATCGCGCCATTTTCACTCCGAGAGAAGTGATCATCTGACCATGTACGTCATGTGCTGTGACATATAATTGCGGAAAAAGTGTTTTCCGCATTGCGCTTTTGCGATATATTAGAATATCGAAACACCTGAAAAACCACCTCATGAAAGCGTAAAAACTTTTTCTCGATATTTGAGTGTTTTTTCGAAATTCAGGCATTTCCATTGCCAGTTTTTTATAGCGCTATTTACATTTTGCGAATTTTCAATGGTAATGGAAACGTAGCTACTGTTTCAAACAGACAATTTAAACCAGGCAACTATTACACAAAGGGCCGGTGTGGCTACAGGTTTATGTTCCAACCAACCAAGAGTTCACAGTTTGACCAATCAACTCTCTGAAGACTGAGATCAGTTGATTAATTCAGTTGAGTCTGGTGTGATGATGCTTGGTTTGAACAAAAACCTGCAGCCACTCTGGTCCTTTGTGGAATAGTTTGGACATCCCTGGTTTAAACTGACGAGCTGTACGACTGTACACGTCAAAGATGTTCAGTGGTGTGGTACACTCACCTGTCAATGGAAATGACAGAAAGTAGCAGCATGCGTAAAAAATAAAAAATGTCAGAAATTTGGGACCATTATACACTGTATAAGGCAGACAACAGTTTGTGCACAGAAAAATAGCATTAGCATTCACCTAACACTGCAGCATTAGCCAACCACTGCAGCATTAGCATTAACCCTCTACTGCAGCATTATCATTAGGATTAACCCACCACTACAGCATTAGTATTAGCATTAACCCTCCACTGCAGCATTAACATTAGCATTAACCCTCCACTGCAACGTTAACATTAGCATTAACCCCCACTGCAACGTTAACATTAGCATTAACCCTCCACTGCAGTATTAACATTAGCATTAACCCTCCACTGCAGCATTAACATTAGCATTAACCCTCCACTGCAGTGTTAACATTAGCATTAACCCTCCACTGCAGTGTTAACATTAGCATTAACCCTCCACTGCAGCATTAGCATTAGCATTAACCCTCCACTGCAGCATTAGCATTAACCCTCCACTGCAGCATTAGCACTAACTCTCCACTGCAGCATTAGCATTAGCATTAAGCCTCCACTGTAGCAGTAACATACTGCATCAATGCTTTATCTAAAATCCATTTGCCTTGATTTGATGTGCAGGGGAACATATCAGGTGTTAAGATCCGCCCACTGACTTTGATGGGCGAGGTTGACAGATAAAATAAATTCATGATCCACTGCAACAGAAGGACCATGAAATAATTAGTGAAATAATATATGTTTTGCCAAAAATTAATTAGTATTTTAATGAATTAATGACACATTTATTAACAGACTTATCTATATAATTCAAATGTTATTTAATTATTGACATTTAATTCATTAATGATTTAATTTTGGCACTTTTAGTCCTCCATACTTCACAAAAGTAGCATTAGGTTTTTACGGGTTAAGGTCTTAAAATATATATATTTTCTAAACTAAATACAGCTATATGGGGAATACTTCTTTATGCAGTCAGATATAGGCATATTCAAGTTCTATTTTACACTCCTGTTCGTTATTGGTGTCTCGGGGCTCGCATAATCATGATTAAAGATGAGGAAGAGTATCAAAGTAGATCCCTCTTGTCATAAATCTGTGACTTCATGGGTTTTTTTGCCGGTTCTGCATGAAAACTCAGGATGAAACACCCCCCAAAAAGGGAGAATGGGGGGGGGGGGGCAGAGAACTTCTGGGCAGCTGCACTAAGCCAGTACCTGTCTGTCCTCTTTACGATGCCAGCGGGCTCATAAAGGTACTAATCAAAGAGGACAGCTGATTAAATGAAAACAGATTGTGGCCCTATTTTATTTCTTTTCCCTTAATGTTTCCAGAACATTTTGTGGTGTTGGTGTTTGTGATATTCTAGTCACATCTTCTCCTGTATCTCTTGCTGGGCAGGTCTGATTTATCCTAGTTTCACCTTAATGAAGGCTTATTTATTGGTATTTCTTTACTATTATCATTGATAAATGAATGATTTTTCTCCCTTTTCCCTCTGTCCAGTCGGCTCAGTCCTATCAATGGTTTTTGTTTTCATGCATCACACCATATAGCGCTTTTCCACTGCAAAACCAGCACGCCACGGTATGCTTTAGCACAGCACTACTCGACACGCTTGTCAAACCGGCCCCGTTCCTTTTCCACTGCCAGCAGGTACTAGTCAGGACTATTGAAATGGATGAAGTTGACAGGGTCGCTACTGCCCTGATGTAATTTTTAGGCAACTAATAAAGTGCCCATGCTGTGGTCAGTAAAAACTAAACAATAATAGAGGCACTGGATGACATCGAGGTATAGAGTTAGGAACCGAAAGTCGTATATGTATGGAACCGAGGCAAACATTTATGGTAGTAACCAGACTGAAATATAACGGGAATTTTGGTACCATATTTCGCTACCGTCCAGCCCCCAGTGGAAAAGGACCATAAAGCGAGTACAGTACTGTGCTGTACTATTACTAAAGTGTGCAGTGGAAAAGGGTCTATAGTTGTTGTTGTTACTGTTTCTGTGTCTCTCTCTCTCTCTCTCTCTCTCTCTCTCCCTTCCTTCCCCTGTTGAATACATCAACTTAAACTGAACCACCACCATGAAACATCCAGCAGTAGAACCCTTCTTTATTTGTTCCCCAACACACATACACACACTGATTTCCATGTATATATATATATATATATATATATATATATATATATATATATATATATATATATATATATATATATATATATATATATATATATATATATATATATATATATATATATATATATATATAAATTTTTTTTATTTTTTTATTTTTTTACATTTTTTAAGTGAACGCATCTTCAAACCTTTGAAAAATACCTGTTTCACTTTACACCTGTTCCCCCCATACTTTATGAGGACTTCCGGAAAAAACAAAATCATGTATTTATAGGGCTATATCATTTATATTTTACTAATGTGTTCCTTTATTTATATTTAACCCTTGTGGGGACTTGGATTTTGGTCTGCATAGTGTCTGAGGTCCCCATCGTGTGACTGTGTAAACATATCAATGTCCCCATAAAGATAGGAATACAAGCTCACACACACACACCAAGGCTACGTCTGCACGAGTTAGATATGAGTTAAGTTTTGAAACTGTGTCAAAAAGATATTACGCAAAAATTTAACTGTTTCAATAAAAATCTGCGTCAGCATGGGGGTGAATCAATTGCTGAAAACGATGCAATTCACATGCCACACCACTATGCGCTCTGTAAGCCAGTCCCAATGGATACAAGAGAACAATAGAAGAAGTAGTGTGCATGCACCCACATCCCTTTTTCTACCAGCGCGACACACACACCGGACACAAACAACAATAATAACACTGCTAACACCCTAACCCATCCACCACTGATACTCTGTTGTTTGTAATTGTTGCTGTCTTGTCACTGTCCTGTGAGGAGAATGAATGCTACGGGTGCAAGGCTGCTTTTTTTTCTCGGTCATGTGGTCATGACGTGGGCGTGAACACAGGGATACTCGGCAGAATGGATACGGAAACAGCACCATATCCAGATCTTCCCACTCTGGGACCCGTTTTCCAAAGAGTTTGTTTTGGGGTATCTAGGAGACTGGAGCCATTTTAACGAAAAGCCAATCCGTTAAGAAAGTACGTCGGTTTCACGCAAACTTGTCTCCATGGAGACGGGGTCAAACCACTGTCCCATTCTCTGGTCTCATCCCATCCTTGTGCACTTTTGTCTGTATGAGCGATATGAAAAGTATTATTTAAACAAAAGTTATAAATACAATAAAGAAGTTATTCCCAAAAGAGAGAGACAGAGAGAGAGAGAGGGGGGGGGGGGCAAAAAAAAACAAGTTTCCAGAACAAGGGTCTTGCAGTGTATGGATCGCAAGAGCCCTGAGCTGATTTTTTTTTTCTCTGTGCTTTTTCTTTTAACCCTGACTTGTTAAATTGGCATGGGAAAGGCATGTCTCAGAAGGCTCTTGGCCAAATCTTTGAGGTAGAGGTCTGGTTTCACTAGAGCTTGTCCATCTGTCAAAAAAGAAGCTGCACCTTGTGCTCACTATCTTTTCAGAGAGATGGAATCCTTCAACCAAATCCACTGCGATTGCTTGAGGTTTATTAGAGGAGGATTTTTTTTTTTTTGCTGTGGAGTGATTTCCATAGACTCCAGGTACCTTGGTGTTTGATCCTCATCCAGTAAATCAGTGAATATGTTTACATGCACTTAGAGAAATTCAAATTTAGATTAGGGCTGCACGATATTGTAAAAAAAAAAAAAAAAAAAAAAAATTACATTACTTTTTTTTTTTTAACCCTGCAATTAGGGTTGAGTACTGAAAGGGTTTAATACAATACCAATTGTTTTTATGTCGTCTGTTGTCCGTCTATCCATCCACCTACCTACCTATCTTCTGGTTTATAAATTTGATTAGTTTTGTTGAGTTTTCATAACTTGCAGGTTTATTTTGGTCTTAATTCATGTTATTGCTTATATTTTTTTTATTTTAATCCTGTTATTTTTGTTCATTTCACATACATACATACACTGTTTTCATACTGCATATATAATATTTATAACTTTTTCTCTTTAACTGTTAACATTTCCACACACCAAAGTTGTCTTTTTATATTCATTATGAATTTACATGACGACAATAAAGTATTGTATTGTATTGTATTCTATTCTATTCTACAGTGTATGTACAAAATGTTCCGAGCTGCTGCATGGTTGTGATCCAAATCTCTCGGTGGCATTTTCTCCTTCTACTACATCTGCATCAAATCTGAAGCTTTTATTTTGTTATTGTTCTTCTTCTATGGCACCAACCAGAAGAATGCTAATGCTAAACGCCGTGTACGGCCATCTACTGTCTGGGAGTCAAACGTACCTCAATTAATAATTAGAATTTCTACGTTGCATGTAAACTGGGGAAACTCCAGTTAAATCCTCAATTGAAGTAAGGCAATAATTTGAATTTCTAAACATATTGTTATCATATTTCCACAGCACCTTTCATGAAGAACAATGCTGTTTCCAGTGCGTTTTCTTTACATAAAAAGGCAGATAATAACAACCAGGGAAGGTATGTGTGTTTTGTTTGGACAATGATTATAGGGTTTGTACATTTTTTTTTTTCAAGGTCTAATTCAACCACTCTTAAGGGTCATTATCAGGTTTTTCCAGCACAGCGTCTTATCGCTGTGGTTTCATAGATGTCTACAGGAATTCATATACTACTGTTTTTGTTTTTCACCTTTTATCACAACGCTATAAATAGGCTATACACTGGGAAAAAAATCTAAATCTTTAATACCAAGAGTTTTTGGCTGATTTCTAGTCCAAATATTTCATCACGCTTAGGATAAGACATAATCACCAAAAGACTAACTTTTTATTTACTGATGTATTTATTCATTTACACATTTGGCAGACACTTTTTCCAAAGTGACTTAGAGGGGAAAGGGAGAAATTAAACTCTCTAAGAAGAATAAAAATATCTCAAATAGTGCTTTATGATGGTGCCTTTTATTGATGATTACTTGTTAATCTCGCCCAACATTGGTTGTGTGTGTGTATCTGTATGTGTGTGTCCGTATAACTCAATGTATACTTGAGATATCACCACGAAATTACATGGACATATACATATAGCTAATGCACTCCAGATGCAATGATCCATTTGAGTAAAGGTCAAAGGTCAGAATTAACTAAAAGGTCAAAATCACATTATCAGTTATAACTCAAGAACAGAGGGTCACAGAACTTTCAGATTGGTACCAAACGATGTGCAATGAAGATTTCTACAATTCTCATTATTGGTGTTATCACCTATGACCAATAGTTTTTGAGATCTCTGGAGGTCAAAGGTGACATGTAACAAAATTAACTTTTATAACACTGTTTGTGTGTGTCAAGCACAGACATATCACGCTATAACTTAATCAATACTGGATATATTATAATGTGACACGCACTGGTGCATATATACATATAACGAAATTATCAATATTGAAAAAGGTCAAAGGTCAAGGTCACATTTAGCAGAAAGCTCAAAATCACATTATTGGCTCTAATTCAAGAACGGGTTGTCATAACAATTTGAGATTGGCACAAAATAGGGCAGGATTAGGCATTCTCTGAATACTTTTTGATTTTTCTGTTGATGATTATTGATGATTTTTTATGGTAGTGCCAAGGGATGCTGCTAAATGTAGTTTTATTGTGTTTCAAAATGACAATAACAGTATTCTATTCTATCATAGAGGACTCAAGAAAAGCCTTTGTGACTTTTTTTTCAGAATACTAGAAGAAATGTCATGATTAAGAGTCTGAGTTTCACAACTAGATGAGTAAACATGCAGAATATTTTTTTCTAAAGCTGGGTTATTGTTTGCTGTCTGCTTAGGAAGAAGTTAAATCAATCCCTATCATACTGGATCATCGCATAATGTCATTCTGTTTTTCATTGCATCACATTGTTTTGAATGAAATGTCACAGTGAGGATGAATCGTATAATGTTGCATTGACTGTTGTTTCATATATATTTTTAATGTATTGAATGAGTGGAAATACATTAGATGCATATTTCATTGGGCTTGTGGATGGAGTTACAGATTCTTTGTATGTTTTAGATCGCGTTACATCCATTGATTCATTTTTCTTTTAATATAGTTTTGACTGTAGAACGTGGCCCAATTAAGACCAAGTGCAATTATGAAAAAATACAATTGTCAGGATGGAAATTAGAAATTAGAAACACCAAGATAAAAGGTCAGTTTTGGGTAGGACAAATGTGACTGAATATTAGGGCTGTCAAATGATTACAGTGTTTTAATCACATGAATCATAGGGTTACTTTGGATTGATTTTGATTAATCATGATCAAACAATATGTTTTGCTGTTCTTCCTCCACTTCAACACTCTCGTCTGTCTCATATGGCTCAAATTGATTAACCTGACTCGCGTCATATGGTTGCATTTCACTACGCTCATGCAACCATCTGAGTATCGTGTGGTTCAGGTTTTCTTCAAACCAAAGGAGCCAATCAGTGTCGCCAGGTGAGACTACCCTATGACCGGGTGGCGTTGTGGCTGGTATGACGTAAAGCGTCACAGCTTCAGTTGAACGTGAGTAGCTGAAGCAGTGCGTTAGTCAAGATGATGGACAGATTCTTCATCTAATCACATGCAAGGATTTTAGATAAGGCCCCTCCTTTGAAAACTGATCGGTTCCAGAAGGGCCCTAGATGGTATTGCAAGATACCATCTGGCGACAGTCAGGTTACAAATGGATATCGATGAAGAATATTGTCCTCGTCAATTGAATCACCTGTTGCTTCTCCTATTTCTACTGAAAAATTGCTTAAATTGTCACTGGAATCGCTGCTGTTGTTGTTTATGTCATCCATGTTTCCACACAAGCGGTCTTCCTCTGCTGACGTCACGGGGTCAAGGTTCAGGCGGGCCGGAAATAAGCAGGTCAAACTTGGAGGCGGTCCATATAAATTGTGATGTCGATGAAATATTACATTTGTGGTGTTGTCGTTAGTGTTTGTGTGTGTGAATCAACTTTAGACATGATGAGCTTTCAAACTATGTATAGTTCTAAAGTCATGTCAGTGACACTTTAATGTAATATATCACTAATCCATGGGGTGTCCAAAAACTGTTTTTCACTTGTATATAAAGCCCTGTTTCCACTGTGCAGGTCGCTACGGTACAGTTCAGAACGGTACGCTAATTTTAGCATTTCCTTTACAACGAAAACGTACTGGTCCCATGGTACCTGTTACTATTTTGGCCGCACTTCTGCATGGGGTGCCAAGCGTACCATACTATTCTCATTTGGGAGGAGCCAAACACTGCCAGATGGTGATTGGTTGAGGAAAAGTGCACAGTGGAATTTTAAGAACAATAAACTGCGCGATTTTTAAAGTCCTGTATTAGGAAAAAATATATAAATCATATTTAAAATATATCCTTATGACTCATAAGAGGTTGATAACAATGAACGTTTCTTTGAGTCTTTCCATTGGCTTTTCATTCATTTTAATATCACACATATAGTTTACAATTAATTCAATCAGTAAAGATTATTTCAAAGTTACAAAATTACAAATGATTTTAAAGTCAAGAGTCCAGTCTGAGCACATGATGGCTTACCTGCACTAAAATCCCTCTAACCACACAAGGTCTTTTGTTCATTTATCCTATAGGGTGTCGACCCCCTCTTAGAATCTTCCGTTCCTCTTGTGTCTTACTGTCCTTACTGTACCATTGCCCCGTCCCCCGTGCATTCCACAGAGGCCTAGGGTCATCTCAAGCTGCGACATCCTGACCTGTCTTCTGACCATGGACTCAGACCCCAGAACCATATATTTATATAAAACATGACATTACATTTATATCTTTGGTCTTATTGTAATTTTACAACACAGTCCATTTGCATCAGAAAAGAAGAGAAGATGTGTGGCACTGGAGATTGAAGTAGTGATTAGGTACAAGTTTTATTCTGCATTTTTGGCGAGGAGGCGGTGCAGTGGGAGTTGGATGGGGCTGTTCACAATGAAAAAGTGTTCCAGCTGGTTTTGACTAAAATGGCAGAGTTGGCTTCATTCGATATGCGGCCCACTACCGAATTAAACTGAAAAAGCGCTCTGTTATTCCTCTACTTCGCCAGTCTGTTTGTTTATATTCCCAGCTCATGTCGCGCGGCACACCTCTAGTAATGACACTTCCACGAAACAGCACACCCCCTTCTGAAGGTCTCCCTAGACAATGGAAACGCAAGCTGTCCAAAAGAGACCCGTTATGTAACCGACCAGACCTGACCCGTACCGTCCCATACTGGAAATGACGTTTATACAATACAATAGATATTTATTGTCACTGTCACAGTAAATGTAAAAGCTCCTATCTGTAGGACTTTCCGGATTGTGATTTCACTTTGGATGAAGAAACCAGTGAAGGATGGCCCTCTTCAAAATATAAAACAGTGTATTATTTATTGGATACCCTTGACAAATGGCATTCTATAAGAAAACAAAAGGGTTTATTTTCTCTCTAAAGTAATTTTTTCAGATAGGAGGTTTTGTGTTTCAGCCATCAATAGGACTGTATTATTTAGATGTATCCATAAATGATTCTGCACCACAGTCTTTCGTATTAAACTGTCAAACTGTTTGAATATGAAATGTAATCTCAAGTATTAGTCTATAAAATGTGCTCTCATTTTTGCTCTCATTCTGTTCTGTTTGGGTTGTTTTTTTTTGGAGGGGGGGGTTGTTTGTTTTTTTTCTTAAATAAATGCGGGAGTGGGAGCTTATTTTGATTTACGGTAATAATTTATTTGTCTTTTCTAACAGACGGCGCATAACAATAATCGAATAAATAAATAAATAAATGACCTGAAGTGGCAGTCATGCTTCAAAACTGCTCCAAATCCAATAAAGCAAATTATGAAAATAACAGCCAGGGTGTCAATAAAAATCAGCAGGGGTTTCCTGTCTTTGGTCATTACAGCGTTACTGTTGCAGCAATTCCTAAACTGGAATAATTCTCATAAAACCCCAGTGCTGGGCTCCACATCCTGATGATGACAGCCTGCTGCCACAAACACTTGCAAACAGAGCACTAACCTTGGCGTGGACGGCGTAGGAAGCCAGCAGCACCGAGGCCTCAGGGGGGCAATGGATCTCCTCTTCCAGTATCTTCTTTTTCACCTAAGAAGTTAACAAATATAGTCAGCTGTGAGCCACTACCAATTTTGTTATGCTCCTAACACACTGACTCAGACAGAACGGGGGGAAAAAAGGCGAGATACCTTGGAGAGATGAACAACGCTGTGAGCTACATTTCTGTCAGGTGTGTTTCTGACAACAAGGATTCACTCCTCTTACTGCCACTTTGAATCATCGTGCGCTTACAAACCTGGTCAAATGAACCTTCCATATGCACTCATAGACTTCACTGGGAGTTGTTTATTTTAGAGTAGGTCTAAAAACAGGCAAACTGTGCCAAACAAATAGTGTAAACCTTAAGTATCATAGCCACATGGGGGCCTATTACTAACTGAGCCAGGAACTGTGCAGCTCAGCCAGCTGTAGTTCATACTGTGATTATATTGCTCCAAAAATATCTGCTTGCAAGTCAACAGAGCATCAAGCTGTATTTATTTTTTGTAAATTTAATCTTTATTTATTTTACCTTGTATTTATTCTAGAAGTATTTTACCTGTAGACCAGTTTTATGAGATTAAGAAAAAGAAAATTCTGAGCTAAAAAGTGACAATCATATAAAAGTGAAAATTACCAGATTAAAAAGTCACAATAGATAGGTTGCAGTCACGTGACTATGATGACCCCCGCGACCCTAGTTCAGATGATGAGACGAGTAAAACCTATTCTCTTGTTCATTCTAAGAATTTCACATTTTGACCCCAGACTTATTTTGGAAACTTGATCCAACCAGCATTTAAGACTTGAGTTTTCTTTATTAGTAACACACATGTGGGAACATTTCATTAGTTTTATTCCAGAAGCATTTTACTTATAGACCAGTGCAATAGGAACATTTCTTCTTATTATTAAACTACAGATATAGGAAGGCAACAGATCAAGTAAGACCTCGTAAATAAAGGTGGACCAGTGTCCCGGTCTTCTACTGGACAGGACCAGCCACCTCATTCTGGAATACATCCCATCATAATGTGTCATGGCTTTAGAATTAATAATAAAACAAAGCGTATGTATGACAAACAGTGTCAACCACTAGGACGATTAATTCATATAAAGTGAATCCCCATAATCTTTACCCACCCGGGCAGCACAGCAGCATATGTAAATGAAGCGCACCTCAGTTCGCCATATGAAATGTAAACGGCTCTTCATCGCGGCGTTAGCAAACAGTCATCAACCAGTAAGTAGTGACAAATGTTGCTGTTGTTAAACTAAGTTAACTAAACTGTGTCTTGCTTTGTGACATATACCCTAAGCCAGTGGTTCTCAAATTTTTTTCAGTGATGTTCCCCTTGAAGAACATATTTTGAATCGTCTCCCCTGATGTGGGCTAAACATTTTTGTAAGAAAAAAAGAGGAACAGTGTCTGTAAAATCAGTGTCTAATTTTTAAAATTCAAACTTGTATCACTTTTTTATGTAATAATATTGACTTTTTATCTGATAATTTTGATTTTTTTCTCATAATTTTGATTTTTTTATCTCATAATTGTGAGTTTTTATTTCTTAATTTTGACTTTTTATCTCATTACCTCTATGACTTCACTTAATGCACCTTATAGTCCAGTGTGCCTTATAGCGTTGTTATTATTTTCAGCCATATATTACGTTTTTAATATAAAAATTTAACCATTAATGGATAATTGTTCGTTAATTTTCCGATGACAGATTCAGAACATTTTGCTCATGTGTCACAACCTAGAACATCCCCACTTTTTAAATTGCTGTGACGCCCCTGGTCATCATTAAAGGGCAAACGCTGCCTATTTTTAAAGCCTGTTATTGCTTTACTCTAAGGAAGCTGATTCCATGTTTACAAATCCAGTCAATCCATGAAAAATTCAAGGTTTAGTTTTCTGGGGTTTGCAGCTCAAGGAAATAGTGGTTCATGACTCGACTTGTCAGGGATCACGGTAATAACATGAATTCTTAAAATGGGCAGCAATCCTCTTTAACAAGCTCCCCGCAGATTAAACAACTACGCCTCACCAGGTGTCACCATGTGAACTCTTTTCACCTGTCTAAACTAATTGAATGGCGAAGTTGAATGGAGCTCAGAGTGGGATTGTGAGGGCAGACGGGAGGAGACGCTCCTCACTCGCACTTGTATAAAGTCAGTGATTTAATGCTTCAAACCTTATCATTTGCCGAGCTAGTCATGCTGTCGTCTCTTGTTTTGAACTAACAAAGGTGTGGAGCCAGAGGTGACAGCCCCTAATCGTGGCGGGGGACGCGCTAACTGCTTGTGGATGCAATCTGCTTTACAAATGAGGGCCGTGTTGTTGCTAAGATTGTGGGTCGAGGTGACAGGCGTCTGTTTGTGCTACTTTGCCAGATGTGTGTCTGTGTGTGTGTGTTTGTGTTTATATTCATATCTTCCTGGGGACATTTTCCCTGTTTACATGAGAGTTTTTATTCCTGTTTAATTTCAAATAAAGGTTAATTCTGCTTTAAGATGAACTATGTAAACACCTAAGTCCAGTTGAAGATGATAATTACAATATAAACTCAATTCTGAATGAAATCATTGGTTTATTCCTATCTTAATTTCGAATCCGATAATTCCTCTGACATGTAAACAGTTAATTCCGCTTTAACATTATTCCTGTCGTTTGTTGATTCCTATGGTTGATTCAGTCGAACTGCTGCTTCGTAATTATTACAAAAATAAATGCAAAAATCACATGTAGTACCTGGTCTAACTGATAGTTGAAATGAACACAAAACAGGAAATGGACGTGATTGTTTTCTTCCAGCAGACATCCAGATGTTAAGTGGCCGTTCTGTCCAATCAGAACACTCTGTACCTCCAGCTCTGAAAGGTACAAAGAGTTCTGTATCTTTTAACTAGAGTGGGATCCATCCATTTCCATGGAAACCTTTATGACCTTCGCCAAGGAGGTATTAAATTGGGGTCTGTTTGTTTGTTTGTTTGTCTGTCAGCAGGATTACGCAAAAACTTCTGAACAGATTTTGATTAAACTTTCAGGAATGATAGATAATTGGTCAAAGAACCCATTAGATTTTGAGCAATGAAGGTCAAAGGTCAAGGTCACACTAAAGGTCAACAATTAAAACACATCAATGTTAATATCTCAGGATTTAGACGAGATAGAATTTGTTTTTTGTTTTCATTCACATTGTCTCACCTTCAGACCATAGACGGGTCAACACCTATGGCTCCATCTGGTCACATTTTGACGAAATATAACATCATATCAAGCCTTGGCGGAGGTCTGCTGTCTCTGACTGCCTTGTTTGGAATTAACATGTCCATGTAAACATGAAAGGGACATTGATGTGTTTACACAGTCATGCCACATGGACTTCTGACACTATGAGGACAAAAATTCAGGCCCCCAGAAGGGTTAAATATAAATATGGGACCCCTCTAGTAAAATATAAAACTGTAAAGAAAAAAAGTATGCAAATGATGTCCCCTGTAAACACATTAATTTGCTTTTTACTTGAATTCCCTACACGTTTTCTAAACAAGTGACAGCATGAAACCTAGCTGGATGATAGCGGGAGTGTTCCTTCATGTATTCTGCCAATCAGAGACGCATCATTACCACGTCATGGACATGTATGAGGAAGTACCGGTAAACTCTGTTGTTCGACCTCAAGTCATTTTTCTACCGCGCAAAAACACATACAAAATGACTGTATTCATTCAGTATTGGGCTGTACCGAACCGAACGTCTGTTTTCAACGGTTTGGTCCAAAAACATATACCGTTACGGCCTTAATAAATATATATATATATATATATATATATATATATATATATATATATATATATATATATATATATATATTTATTACTACTGCTACTATCTATTACTCACTATCCATTGGCTACTTTACTTACAAGTGATGGTTACAAACTTGGTCCTCATGAGACATGGGAACCAGTGTGTGTGTGTGTGTGTGTGTGTGTGTGTGTGTGTGTGTGTGTGTGTGTGTGTGTGTGTGTGTGAGAGTATCCGGGTCGGTGATCATTTGTGATAAGCGCTAATCCAGCTGTCATGTCTGTGACACGATCTGAACAGAGTCCTGCTCCCGACATTATGGGAATTAATGAGAGCAAAGTAATGAGGAGAAAAGCAACCTGAAGCACCACACATTTGTATTCTTCTACCCTCTCAGCTGCTTTAACTGTTGACTAATTTGTCAGTCGGGCTTGTTTCTTTTTTTTTTTTTTTAAACCAAGCTTCCCCCTCTGATATAAATAAATACTGGATTATGACCACAGGGAACTTCTTTGTAAGTCTTACAGTTTTTAAGATGATTGTGTCGCAGGTGATGCATTTATTTATCCACTGTTTGTGCTGTTTTGAAAATTCAAACATCACCTTTTCTATTTTTCTATTTCTATTCTATAAGGCATTCGGGTAGAAGCCTTCATTGACTGAGGAGGAGGGGAGGAAGTGGGCGGGGCTTAAAGCAGCAGAAGGCAGCCAGTGAGAGAGGTGGGGGGGGGGGGGTATTGTTATGACTTTTAGCAGCATTGAGTGAAGTTGTAACTGTGTTTTAGTGAGTTTTTAACTGTTTTAGTGAGGTTTTAACTGTGTTTTAGTGAGATTTTTACTGTGTTTTAATAAGGTTTTAATGGTTGTAGTGAGGTTTGACTGTGTTTTAGTCAGGTTTTAACTATTTTATTGAGGTTTAGCTGTCTTTTAGTGAGATTTTAACTCTGTTTTAGTGAGGTTTTAACTGTTTTAGTGAGGTTTAATTGAGGTTTTAACTGTTTATGTGCTAAAATCACTCAAATAATTGTATATAATTGTGATAGTGTTGTTTTAGTGTGTTATACTAGTGTTTTAAGGGGGGGGGGGGTATTGTTATGACTTTTAGCAGCATTGAGTGAAGTTGTAACTGTGTTTTAGTGAGTTTTTAACTGTTTTAGTGAGTTTTAAACTGTTTTAATGAGTTTTTAACTGGTTTAGTGAGGTTTTAACTGTGTTTTAGTGAGATTTTTACTGTGTTTTAATAAGGTTTTAATGGTTGTAGTGAGGTTTGACTGTGTTTTAGTCAGGTTTTAACTATTTTATTGAGGTTTAGCTGTCTTTTAGTGAGATTTTAACTCTGTTTTAGTGAGGTTTTAACTGTTTTAGTGAGGTTTAATTGAGGTTTTAACTGTTTATGTGCTAAAATCACTCAAATAATTGTATATAATTGTGATAATGTTGTTTTAGTGTGTTATACTAGTGTTTTTGTTGAGTATTGATGATTTTTTTCACTGTTTATTTCCATTTTCCAGTTTATATAGTTCATTGATAATTTACTAAAAAATAACCACAAAATAAGAAGCAGGAGCATGGATGTACAATGATCTAAACAAACAAAAATGTTTGAGCACATGTAAAATAGTTAAGTCTATTTCTATAATCTCATAAAATGTCATTTATGAACATTTACAGTTCTTTTTCATAGTAAATATGATTTAAAAAATATAGCTTGTTGTTTTATTTTCCATTTCAACACATTGTTTTAAACATTTATTACATATAATAATGATAATTAACAGGCATATATTAAAATTGTCAAAGAAGACATTTTCTTATACTGTTAGTGCACAAAAAACAAAAAGAAATCTAGGTAGTATGTTACGATGGTAATCATTAAAGGGTTAAGGAAATAAGCTCGTCTACCCAAATGTTAAAGAACACAAACATAGCGCTGTTAAATGCTATAAAAATAAACCGCAACAATGGACTGAATATGACTGGAATGCTATGGGGGACAAGCATCCCATGGAGAATATGCTATTAACTGGGCCAATAACTGAGCCCTTAAAGCCTAATTGGTAATTGATAAATGCGACTGGTAGCACGGGATGATAGGAGCACAGTTACAAATCTCATCTCTGGCGAGGGGGAATAGTGAGTCAGGCTCTGCAGGAATTCCCGAGAGAGTATCAAGAGGAGAGAAAGGGCAGCGGTAATATGTTGTGCATTGATTCCACATGGCTGCACACAATCAGACCGGGACAATAGGGAGAAAGAAAGTGTATTACAGAGTGCTCAGCTCGACAACTTAACAGGAACTCTGTGGACGCCTGCCCCCTGTTGGCAACCGCTGGACTGGAAGAGTGACAAGGCTGCAGAGACACTGGAAGCACGAAGAGGCCTGGAGTGAGCGTGAAACAACCCTAAAGATGTTTGAGAGCTTTAACCCTTTGGTTTTTTTCCCTCCTCACAGGGACTATTATAACATAAAATATAGATTTGATTTGATTTTTTACTGATCCTAACTTTAACTAAAGTATTAAAACTCAAACATTACTCCTTCATCAATCTTACCAATGTACTTTGTGACTTGGTTCAAATTAGATGTATTAACTCTTTGTGTTTTTATCATTAGCCATTAGCATTAGCACATCATGACCCTTTACTATCATCTCTACCATTTAGTTGAGCATGAATTATTAATTAAATAAATTATTGCATGAATACCAAAGTATTTCTGAAACACGATGAGGATTATTTATGTAAAATAGATTCTCTAAAAGTTAATAAAATGGAAAAACATATTTTAACTTGCCTATATATCATTGACAGTGCCACCCAGTAGTATTTTTGTGCATGACGTCCTTCTTACAAAAGGGGGAAACTGCCCAAGAAGTTTGGTGCCAAAGGACTAACATTTAGATTAAATATCAGGGTTCAAAGTTACCTCTACCAAACGGTTGAGCTGACCAACAAAGGGTTAAGGGATCCCACAATTTACTGTACAAATTATTCCCCAGTGATTGATCACACTACAAAAATACAAATCTGACCAAATGCATTTTTCCTCATTTCTAGTCCAAATATCTCATCACACTTAAAATCAGATAGAATCACCTGGAGAGGAACTTTTCAGTCAGATATAAAGAACTAATTTATAGACAATAGTCATCAAATCTGATTTTATTTGTACAGCACCTTATAACTAGCTTAGTAAACTACATAAACCCACCAAGGGACCAAAAATATTTTGTCTTGCATGTTGGTCTAGACTTGCTAAGTCTAGAATTAGCCACACCAAGCTAAGCTAACCCAGCCTAGCAATCAGCAGAGAGACACAGAAGGAGTATGTTGGCAAAAGCTAAATATGTTTCACTTCCAGCTTCAGAAGATCAAAGACTGAAGTTGTATTTTGTTCGTCAAAAACAGCAAAGTTACAGTAAAGGTATGAATGACATTGTATTGGATGATGTATAAGCCATAAAACCCATGAATATACAAGAAAACACCTGTGGAACACCTGTCCATTGTTGTGACCAGTTATGACTGAAAGGGTTAAACACTTGTTGCACAATATTTAACAAATAAAATACAATAGAAGTGTTGTCTATATTTTCTTCTTTTTTTGTCATTTATACTACTGGTTGGTGTAGTTGAATAAAGTGTTACCATTATTTGTCAAACATTTGCACCTGCAAACAGCTCTATTTTAAGAACCAATTAGAAAAAGAACCACTGGTGCAGCTAATTGCTAATTTGCTAATGATATATTAGTGCAAACAGGTTTTGTGCACAATTTGCCCTTCACCTCTATCTGGGTTTTCTCAAATGTTTCAGGCATTCCTCCACATTTCAGCACGCATATGAAGCCACGATAAGTGCAGTGGGTGAACTTCCTCAAATTGCGTGTCTCCAGATATAAGTATTTTGCAGCTATAACACAAATGCTGATAACACTGCTCTACAATTTATTAGAAAGTACCTTTTTCAGACATTAAATGTGTTAAAACTTACATACTTTAATCCAATGAATCAGAAAATATATGACAAAAGTGCTGGTTAGCTCATGTTTTTAATATATAGTCTATTTAGTTATTTATTTATTACGTTTTCTTTTTTTATCTTAATATTTTTAGTTTTTATTATGTTTTGTTGTGTTTATATCTTGGGATTTTTAGCTTTGTATTGTGTTGTATTATGTTATTTTATTGCACAGCACCTGTTTAAATTTGTGTTCTATAAATAAAATGAGTTGATTGGATGTTATGTTATTCCACATATATGCTGGTTTATGTCCATGTATACAACAGATTAGTAAATATTCCACTAGAAAGAACCTGTTCACTGTAAACCCAAATGTTTAGATTAATTAAATATATTAAGTTGTGAATATTCAAAGTTTCACATATAATAAATACTACTAACTCAAATGTATTAAGTTGGGGCAACATGTTCTTCTTTTGAAGTACTTCTACTAGTAACTATTATTATTTTATTATTATTAAGGGGAACTATTGTGGATATAAGTGAACATAACTTAAAAACATAGATGAGGTATAATTAAATTAAATTATGAGAATGATGTGCTGTTATTTCTATTGTTTCAAATAAGGATGATTGAAAAAAATAAATTTAACTGATGTAGTAGATGATGAAATACAATTTTAGAGCACTCCAAATAATCACCAATATCTATTACACATAAAAAAAAATACAATCACAAAACACAGTAATTTTATTCAGGGGCGGCTGTGGTTCAGTTGGTAGAGCGGGTCGTCCAATGACTGAAGGGTCAGAGGTTCATGTCCCAGGTCTGTCTGTCCACATGTCCAAGTGTCCTTGGGCAAAGACACTGAACCCTAACTTAGTCTCCCAGTAGGACTGACAGAAGCTTAGAAAACTAAGTTAATAAGTAATGTTTTAAGTATTCTTTAATAGGCATCTAAATGTTAAGTTCTGGAAACTTGTATTTTTTGGAAGTTTCATCAACTTAAAATAATTGAAGCAATGGATTGGCTTAAATTTTTTTAGTTCTGCTAACTTATTCGGTTTTACAGTGTAAAGTCAATGGATCATAATGTTAAAATTAAAATAATATTGTTTCACCGTCAATAAATGTAGGCAGGATTTTAGAGGATCATTAGTGCTGATTTAGTGTCTGGTGCTCACAGCTGGCTGTAGCGTCACACAGCAGTTGATACCATCAGTGCATTTTAAAAAGAAACATTTGCATAACTGATCGAGCAGCAGTAACTTCATTAACAGCAGCTAATGGTCATTAATGATTTTCAATGTTTTCTGCAGCAAATTCCAGGTTTATAAAGTGGAGTGTTTTTAATACTGCAGCCTGTTCTCTGTCAGCGCTGTCAGGACATTTTTATTTTTACGTAGCTCTAAAAACCAGAGACATGATGATCCACACTTAACTGATCACCACCCATGTGTGACTAATCATTGCATCATTAATATCAGCAAATATTAATCATCCAAAATCTACATCAATCCTCTAACCCAGGGGTCTCAAACTCCGGTCCTCGAGGGTCGGTGTCCTGCATGTTTTATATATTTGACTCTTTCACGTGATTCAGTTTAACCCTTTAACTCCTGAGACTTTAGCAGTTCTACATAATGGACACATATGGAAATATTTGCCAAAAAAAAGGAATTATTCGATAATTCCTTCTTCCATTACACCTCAAAGTCATTCCATCATTAACAGGTTCTGCAGAGAATGATGAGCTGATTATTAACTCTTAAATGTCAGAACTGATGTATTCTGAATGAATGGTTTAGTTTAAATATTGCACAAAAAAATCATTTGTTTTCCTTTTTTTACTGTGTTTTTACTGACTCAAAATGCAACTAATTTTTTTAAAAAAAAGGCAAAATTAAAACTGCTGGGACCAAATTTCAATAATAGTTTTCTTTTTTTGGTAAATGTTTCCATGTTACTTATAATTTTGCAAATATTTATTCGTACTATTGGTTAATTTTGTTGAAGTTTTTCATATTTTGTTTTTATTTAATTATTTCTCCTTTAATTTTGTTCCATTTTTGTCTTAGTTTGTTCATGTTACAAATTATTTTGTTGGTTTATTCTTCATTTTATTGATGACTTTGCCTGTTTTTTTTTTTTGTTAATTTTGTTGCTTAGTGTAATAGTTTTTTTTATGTAGAACTGCTAAAGTCTCAGGAGTTAAAGGGTTAAACTGAATCATGGGAAAGAGGGAAATATCTAAAACATGAAGGACACCGGCCTTCGAGGACCGGAGTTTGAGACCCCTGTTCTAACCTGTAGGAAAAAGAGGTGCTGTGTGATATCCTGGACCAGCTCTTCCTCCGCATTTTCCGGGTAAAACTTGGCTAAAAAGTAGAAGGTGATTGGCTCCTCCTTCGGTACCTCCTGATCCAGCACCTGAAACAATAGAACCCAACAGACATTAGCCTTGTGTGCAGGCTGACAGCTCTGAACAAAAACCCATACACTGTAATAAACCACTCACTCTCTTTTCCATTTTAAGCCAAGCAAATGTGTCCTTGATGTTAAAACGCAGTCCAAAGAACCACGTTTCCCTTAAACCTAGAGTCCGGCACACAAGGTCGAAAAGATCTTTTCCTTTCCATTTCACCTGGAAATAAAGTGAAAGAAGAGAACATTTTAAAATGCAGAGTTACAGGAATGGGTTCAGTGAGGGGTGGAAAATGATTACCTTCACCAGGGAGGTGTTAAATTAAAGTCCATTTGTTTGTCTGTTTGTTTGTTTGTTTGTTTTGTTTGTCAGCAGGATTATGCAAAAAGTTCGGATTTTCATTAAACTTTGGGAATGATAGATAACGGGTGAAGGAAGAAGCCATTAGATTTTGAGCAATGGAGGTCAAAGGTCAAGGTCACCCTAAAGTTCAGCTAAAACACATCGGTGGTAATATCTCAGGATTCAAACAAGATAGAATCTGGTGGGGGGTTTTTTTCATTCACATCATCTCACCTTCAGACATCAGATGGGTCAACACCTATGGGGACATTGTTATGTTTACACAGTCACACCATAGGGGCCTCTGACACTATGGGGACCAAAATTCAGGTCCCGATGTGGGTTAAATATAAATAAAGGTCCACACTAGTAAAATAGAAATGATGTGGCCCTATAAATAATATATAAGGTAAATAATACAAAACATTGGTAGAGTATTGAGGACTGGGGTGCTTTGAAGTCAAACCTCCCTGTCCGTTACCCATCATTCAAGACGTTTCTCAAGGCAACTTGGAACAGAAAAGTGCGACCCAGAGTGACCCGGATGAAGCGGAAGACGACGAGTACGAGTATAAATACATGTTTGTTTGTTTTCCAGAAGTCCTCATAAAGCATGTGGGAGACAGATGTAAAGTGAAATATGTATTTTTCAAAGGTTTGAAGATGTGTTTACTTTAAAAATAAAAAATTTTAAAAAATTTGATTTATTTTTATGTTTTTTTTTAGTTTTTTATTTATTCATAATAAAAAATGTGATTACTTATTTCATGTATTTATTTTATTTTTTACATAATTATTATTTCATTTGTTTATTCATTAATTTGTATTATTTTTAAATGTAATTTAATTTTAAAAAAAAATTTTGTCATTATTATTATTATTCATTTTTGAATTTTATTTTTAAAAAACGTGCTTATACTCACTACCCAATGGCTACTTGATTCCAAACTTGGTCCTCATGAGATGTCTAATGAGTGTGTGTGTGTATGTGTGTGTGTGTGTGGCTGACATCTTATGCATGTAAAGAAAATGCAAAAAAAACCCCATTAATTTAGGCGATTCTACTAAATAAAAGCTGTATAATATATATTTGCATTGACTTTTAATTTGCCAGTGACCTATCGGGCCACATGTGGACCCCGGGCCTTATTTTGCCCCAGTCTGGGTTAAGTGAGTCATTCCTTAATCGTGTATTATCAAGCGACAAAAGAATAACTCAGAATCTGGTCTACTGAGTCCAAATAAGCACTTTAAGATTTAGTCCTTGACAAACTCATTCCCTTGACTAGCTGACAGCCCATGACAAGACAACAGAGGGGCACATTAACCAATCATGCACCATTCAGAAGACATGGCATCTACTTATTTTATAAAGATATAGCTCCTCTATCATACTGTCAGTCTCATGTACGAGGCAGGGAACCAAACATGTATTTCCCACCGGTTGAAGTTGACAACAGAACGTATCAGGCGCATACGCCCAGTTTATATGGTTTCTATCTAAGCCTGGGCGATATTTTCATTTTATCGATTCATTTTTTGTTGTTAAAAAAATTAAAATTCAAGGTTTTTTTTTTTTCATTTTTCTCCTTGAAGGTAGGAGAACCAAAGCTTCTGGAGCTAAATCTTACATACTTTAATCAGATGAATTATGTTTTATTGTGTTTTTATGTTATTATTTTTAGCTTTTGTTTTATTTTGTGTTATTATCGTCACATTTTAGCTTTTATTATGTTTTTAATCTTAGTATTTTTAACTTTTATTATTTTATTGTGTTTTCGTCTCAGTATTTTTAGCTTTTATAATTTATGTTTTATTGTGTTTTTATCTTAGTATTTTTAGACAACTCACTTCAAAAGTGAGTTACTGTGTAGATAATGTGTTTGATCAGGTCACAGTATGGGCAGGACATTTAGGAAAAACTGTGTGTGTGTGTGTGTTGGGGGGGAGGGTCACAATTGAGATGAACAGTCATCATCATGACATAAAAAGGGCAAAAAAACATGATATAAAAGGTCACAATTATAAAAAGTCACAGATGGAAGTCATAATTGTCAGATAATAGTACTTACACTGCTCTACAAAGTATCTTCTTCAGACATTAAATGTGTTAAATATAACATGAATCAGAAAACAAATGACTTTAGTGCTGCTAAGCTCATGTTGTTCATATATATGATGGTTTGTTATTCCACACATATGCTGGTTTATACATGTATACAATGGATTAGTAAATATTCCTCTAGAAAGAACCTGTAAAGTGAATGGACCATAATATGCAGTGTTTTGACAGGGGGGAAAAATCAAGAATTATGGATCTCTGCCCCACCATAAAACAGCAACCAACTCGAATCAAAGATTCATATCCATATTCAAGGCTGAAACAACCTTTTCCATATGACCGATCCCTATAAAATACTATGTCATAATTGATTTGAAAGTCACCACAGCATAAAAAATAGAAACCTGCAACTAACGGTATCAGCTCTGTGTAATTACCAACTGCAAACATTGGTGAGTTCCCTCCCTGTTAAGCACAGAAGTGTTGTCTGCAAGCAATTTTAATCTGTCATAGCTCTGGTATTACATCAGCCTCACTATACGGTAATCAAAAGCTACTGCAAGTATTATACTGAAAAACACACAGAATAACAGCAGTGTGAATCATTGTATGCGCATTTTATGCTGCAAGGCAATTCTTCCTTTATATTCTGCATTGGGCTTTGTGCTGACTAAATATCTTGATTCTTGTGCTGCATAAGACGCAGACAAATTATGACAGTAACTCTCAGATGATCTTCTGTAAAACACTCCAAACACAACTGCCTGTTGGTGTCGTGTACGTTCAACTGCTGCCATCTAGCTGGGAAAGGTGGAATGATGTTATTTCTTCAAGGAAATAACATTCCTGCTGCTGTCAGTGTAACATATACTTCAGTCTTACCATTTTTGAGGGGTGTAATTGTGGATGATAAACTTACATTGAAACCACATGTCGCTTATGTAAAACAAAAGGGTATCTAAGAATATTTTAGGGTGAAGAAAGAAAAATATGTATTAGATAAAGCAATAAGAATAAGGTATTGTTCACTTATTTTGCCAGATTTAATTTATTGTATAGAGGTATGGAGTAAAACATATATAACACAAAGTCATTGTCTTTATTACAGAAAAGAGCAAACTAAACAGATATGACAGTATGACAAATAAGTCACTTTAGAGAAAAAATCAGTTGAGTAGAGAAACTTGGACTATATCAATATCAAAATTATGACTTTTTTCTCATGATTGTGACTTTTTACCTCATAAATATTCACTCTTTTTGTCATAATTATGCATTTGTTATCTCATATGTATGTCTTTACCTCATAATTGAGACTTTTTATCTCATAATGATGACTTTTTTTACATCTCAATTTTGACTTTTCCCCTATTTTCCCTGAACTTCCTATCCATACCCACTAAACTGATTACCATGACCCAATCAAACATAGCAACTCCCTTTTAAAAGCCTTATTTTTAATGCTTTTGAAACTTTTCTGATTTTTTTTTTCTGGTTACTGTAAATGAATAGTATTTCATCCAGGGCAAAAAAAAAGCTGTTTTACTTCTTTCCTTCATTACAATTGAGAAGTTGTACTTTTTTTTTACTTAAGTAAATTAGTTTAATCAGTTCTTCTACTTCAGTACAGAAAGTGTGTACTTTTACCACCTCTGGGTATAAGCTTCTAAAGTTAACATAGCCCCCATTATAACTCTGGTATAAGTTGTTAGAGATGAAAGCTGAATAAAAGGAGTCAAATACACACCTCACAGCTGAACTCCATGTCTGATTCCATTGTGCAGATTCTGACGTTGAAGTTCTTGGCTTGTTTTCTCAACAGAGAATTAAATCCAATTTTCGCCGCCAAGGCACTTGCCATAGTGAATAGCTAATGAATTAAATGAACTGTTCAAATGTCTGTTGTATGACAGGCTGCGTAATGTCAAGGCATTATATGTGTGATAGTTTCTGACTATCTGACTTGTTCAGATGTTCTGGGTAATTTGTTTCCAAAAAGGTGTCAGATGCTTCATAAGTTTCATTAAAGTTTACAAAAACACTTTCACTAATCTCTATCTTTGTTTGTGAATGTCCCATTCATACTCAGTAACATTTCACAATGTTTCTTGAAAAACACACGTAAGGTGCCTAAGTCTAAGTTTGCCCATACAGGTAATGAATGCTACTGTAACATAGTCCGGACTGTCCGATGCTAACAGCTAACGCTAGCTGAGTCGAAACTTAAGATAGTTACATATTAATTACATAGCAACTATAAAATGCCATAAATGTGTCCCGATATTCTTATCCGCACAAATACTACGTTATTGACCTAATTAAAAGTGTTTTACAGAGTTTTGTTCACTGAGACTACAGCACCTAAACTATGCTATAAAACATAGTGCTAGCTACCTGCTACTAGCGAACTACGTTATCCTACAAGCAATGGTGCGTTCACAGCCGGTAGTAAGGAAATCGTAAGAGTGGAATAGCTGAAAGTTTCTTGAAATAAAATTAGCTCTCCGCGTGTGTTTTAAACCATATTGTACCAGAATAATATGTTAGTGTTAAATATTGTATCTGTTGTATATGTTTCAGAAGGTGTGCATCTTTCACGATACGTTTTTTTCTCTGGATGTTACTTTCTCTTTTATTTTCAGATTAAAACATATGTCGTTGTTTTGTTTTATTGTTTATATCTTTTTGGTTATGGAAATATATACTACTACACTATGAAGACCACAAATTCATCAACTAAGACCGTGCTGTAATTTATATTAATGTGTATATTGTGTGTATTTTTTATTTGTCTTAAAATAATGTTGTTGTTTTTTAACTGTAAACCTGTATATTGCATATATAATTATTCGGTCATTTATAGAAGTGATTAATTACTCTAATGTGCTGTGCTATAATCTTGCTGCTGTAGACCTGAAATTTCCCCTAGTGGCACTAATAAAGGAATATATTGCTCTTAATGACTGTCCTGATTACCATACTTTTGGACCTTTCACTAGAGTTTCCGAGTGCCTTGAACGCAGCAGCACTTCCCCCTTCCTCCTGACGGAATAACCAATCAAGCTGCACAACTCTGTCTATGCCCCGCCTCCGACCCGGCCCCCTGCGCCATAAAGGGGCGGGGCCTGAGCAATGAGGTAATCGGGGTAAACAGTAAAGATGGCGACGTCTGTAGCCGGAGAGGGGCAACGAAGTCTAAACGGGATTATTTCTGAGCCCCAGACCAAAAAACTAACTGATTTACCGACCGAATTGCTCGAATACATCCTGTGCTTCCCCGTCCTCAAACATGTGGACATTTGTAACGTTTCGTGCTGTTGTAAGCGGTTACAGGACGTTTGCCATGGAAGGGGGAAGGTGTGGGGACACCAGTACAAACTCAGGTGCTGTGGTTTTTCTGATATTTCGAAGGACTTTGACTCATTCAGGTTGCTCGTTATTGTGTGAAACCTATTTCCTGTCTTCTTTAGGAATGTGTCGTGGTTTATTTAGAGTGTTTAGTTTGTAAGACAGTGGACTTGAAGGTGGGTTGTTTTAATTTAATGCGAGCTGAAAGGCAGTAGTCAACGGCAGACATTGTGCTGATGCACCAAATTCAACATTAAGCCTGTCCTGCAGCAAGCTTTCCTTTCTGCAGACAGTTTAAAGAGCCTGGAAACAAGCACTTCTTAAACCTTCCTCAAGTTGTTACTTAAATTTCATATGCACCAGAAAATAAAATGGTGTGACCTTGAATGCTACATGCAACCTGGAGCTCTGGCCAAAGGAAAATAACAAAACCAATATTGGTCAAATCTAATATAATAGACATTTATTTGGCATTTTTGCTGGACAGATTAACTTTTGTGCAGTCACTTCCAGAATCAAATCCAATGAAGTAAGAACACAAGACCAACATGGAACTCTATAGAAACAGCTAGAAACATCTACATACCCGTAATTTAATAATATGTATGCATAAAAGTGCATACAATTTATACATGGGAGGCAATAAATACAATAATAAATACAGCAAAATAAACTAAAAGGCATTGCAAGGAGTAGGAGATGGATATTTCCACAGAAGTACATAGAGAAACACAGACAACATATTGCACTTGTCTTGTTAAATACAGTTGTTTGTTCATGTTTATCTTGTACTGACCAAGTGTAAATAAACAATACTATAACGAAAAAAAACAGTCTTGCCAAAAGAAAATAACAAAACCAATATTGCAATATTTTGTTCTGTGCAATAACCATATTAATAACACTTTTGTGTTATTGTGCAATAACCTTGTCTCATTTTCCCTGTGTATATTTATGTTTATTCAGATTCTATTGTAATTTTAATTGCTTAATGTTTAGTTATACAGATTTTTTTATCACATTTTTTATCGCATTATAACACTTTTACTTTAAGAGTAGGAGCTCTTGTAACGAAAAGTAATTTTACCTTAGGATCATTAAAGTAATTCTGACTTTTGAAAAATACCAATTGTGATATATGTAATAATGTTACTGAATGATAAAGACTACTATTTAAAAAAAAATAACAAAACCAATATAATAACCTTGACTCATTTTCACTGTGTATATGTTGTATTTCACAAAAAATTACTTATTCTCTGATCCCATTCTACAGTTGTTTCATGTTTGTCTTGTACAGAACAAGGGTCAATGAAGTCTACTGTATTAAAAAAAAAAATCTTGGCAAAGCCTCCTCCCGATTGACTTATCTATAAACTCCTGTTACTCTCCTGATTGCTTTTAATTTTGCAAAAAGCAGCTTACGCCTGCCGCAGGGTTATGCATTGTTTACTCACTGATGGATTATGTGTTGTTTGTGACAATAACTCATGCATGCCAAAAGGTGTTACTAAGCAACATTTGTTATTTTTCTTCCCGTTGTTGACCATTGTGCTTTTTACATGAACAGATGGCCCAGACTGCAGAGGTTTTACCGTCAGAATGAGTCCTGCGACTGGCTCAGAGAATACAAAACACGCCATAGAGTTGGTATACAAATAAGGGGGACAGTGGAATCCATATCCAAGAGATTCTTCACAGAAGTTGTACGTAATCCAATTTTTATTCTAAGAATTACACAATGGCAAATGTCTTGGACTCTCTTAAACCCATAAAGACCCACTGTGACATTTGGGGCACCTACCAAATGAATTTTTCCTCTATATTTAACCATTCTTATTTGATCGCCATTTATTGTAATATTATCTGTTGTGTTTTGTGTGTTTTCAATGATAATCCAGTATTTTACAACATACTTCAAGGAGATTTTCATTAAAAAATCAGAGTAAATTTGAGGATTATTATATTGTCACCTTATTAAAATAATGGCCTAACTAATTTTTTGACAAAACTGAGTGTCTGGCTCAAATCATCTCTTGATAATGCTGACCATCTCTGGTAAAAATCCATTAAATAGTTGGTTAAAAGGATTATGCTCTTTATGCCCTATAGTACAGCCAGAATGCTCAAGACTTAAGGTGAGGGTAACGTTTTTTTGTGTGTGTTTTCCCCAACACTTGAAAAACATGACTTGAGCCATTGTATTTTTTTTTTTTTTAACATATGATGATGATATCCAAAATGCAGAAAACAGAAGAAAAAGTAAAAAAAAGAAAAATTTTGGCAAATTCTGGCATTAATTGAACATAAACCCAGTGTTTCCATCCACTGTCATTGATCCAACTCCATTGGTTTTACTGATGAATCAATGTTGGTGAAGATGACAGTGTTTCCACGGTATCGACAGAGCCTCCGAACGTCCTAATGGGTCATATCTGATGACCATGAAAATATTGGAAAAACTGTATTTTACACCAATTGTTTACACATTAATAACTGTTAAATAGTTCATATCAGTAGCTAGTTTTGGTCATTGATGGATGTTTGGGTCTTTATGGGTTAATAGTAACATTAGTAATTAGTACATGCTAAAAAGTGTCCCTCAGAGAGACACTGTTGGTGATTAAAAATGAAAGAAAATACATTTCTGTGATTCTCTGTCTTTGAATTGGCTGGTGAGTTGTTTGTGAGGGCTGTGTGGGCGCATGGAAAGGAAAAAAAAAAAAAAAAAAAAAGATAATAAAAGTGAAGTGCTGTGTTTGACACTAACCCAGAGCTCTGTGTTTCAGCCTTGCGTTGGCCAGGTGCTGGGAGACAGCTTTGCAGAGATTGAGTCACTTGGGATGCCCGAACACTTCTGTGAAGATGAGCTCCTCTTTATACTCAACACAGATAAAAGGTGATGCAACACTCGCTATGTTTACATGATGGGGTTTTTTTTCTTTTTTAATTCCGAGTTATTTATTCGGAATTAAAGCGATTTCTTTCCTGTTTACATGGACATGTTAATTCTGAATACAGGTTTCCATGGTGTATTCTGCTCTAGTTAATTGGGTTTAAAGAGCTGGAGGAGCAGAGGGTTCTGATTGGACAGAACGGCTGCTTAATGTCTGGATGTCTACTGGGAGGAAACGATGGCGTCCACTTCCTGTTTTACTTTTGTTTGAACTATCAACATGTTAGAGCAGATACTACATGTGTTTTTTACCTCCACCAAGGAGGTTATGTTTTTACCAGAGTTTGTTTGTCTATCAGCAACATTACTCAAAACATTATAGATGGATTTTTATTTAAAAAAAAAAATGTCAGGCTGTGTTGGGAGTCTCACAAGGAACAAATTATTAAATTTTGGTGGTGAGCCGGAAGACATCCTGGATTCTGGATCACCTTAAATTTATTCTCCATTTGCCGCAATGTAACGTTTCAAAGTACTCAAATAACCCACAAAACTTAACAAAGAAACACAAAAATTACAGAGAAAAAATATACAAAACATACTAAAATCCACTAAAATTCCCCCTGAAATAAATAAAGTAGCATAAAAATAACAATTAAAAAATGCACAATTCCAAATCTCTTTTAAAATACAGACAAAAAACACCCAAAAATGTGATAAAATATCCAATACACACACACACACACATATATGTATATATAATATATATATAATTTAAGGGGTTAATCATGTTTTTGTGTTGCACTCTTTCTGCTGTTTAACTATTAATGCCTCTCCCTCCATTTTCTATCATTTTTTTAGGAAAAGCCTGACCTTGAAGTACTATGCAAAGAAAATCCTTTATTTTCTGCGACAACAAAACATTCTAAGGAGTTTGAAGACTTTCCTGGAGCAGCCGGTGGAACGACAATCTGCTCTGGAAGGTAAAGAAAACACATCACAGATTTAAACTAGGACTGTCAAAATAAACGCAGATTAATCCATCATCCTGATTAATCAGATTAAAACTTTGAATGTAATTATTAGTAATTAGAGTTGTTCAGTTTTGTTAAAACTGTTGAAGGTGTTGAATGAACATGTTAATTGCATATATATTCATATTTTTGCATATGTTTGGGATATTTTATCCTATTTTCTGGTGGGGTTTTTTTCTGTATTTTAGGCATTTTTAAATATATTTTGGATTTTACATCCCTTTTTGTTTAATTTTTTTGTGAATTTTAGCATGTTTCAATTTTAACTGTTCCATTTAATGGCTTTGACATTTTTAATCAGATTAATCATGATGATGGATTAATCTGTGTTAATGCGTTAATTTAGACATTTAATCACTTTTTCCTGTTTTTTTTTTTCTGTATTTTGGAAATGTTTTTTGGAAGGAAATTTCACAGTTTTAACGGCAGCAACGCACAACAAGGAAGTGTTCTATAGTTTTTGTGCTTTATCAGAATCATGTTTATTTCCATGTAAGTAAA
Source organism: Siphamia tubifer (assembly GCA_020466265.1). Lineage (NCBI taxonomy): Eukaryota > Metazoa > Chordata > Actinopteri > Kurtiformes > Apogonidae > Siphamia > Siphamia tubifer. The sequence continues at coordinate 45,648,545 of CM035791.1, read as the reverse complement.
CATGGTGTGGTTCATACACAGAACACAGAGCGGCAGTAAAAACCATTTGGTTTGGCTGTAGGTGCTGTACTGGTGGACCAGTACTGTAATCCACTGGCTGACATCACACTGGACAGTATATCTGCTCAGCTGGATGACATCACAGAGAAAGTCAAGAAGATGCTGAGACTGAAGAACCCCTCTCACCCCAGCCTGCGGATCGCTCAAGGTGAGAGATTCAAACTCAGCAAAGCGTGGATTGAGATCTGATCTGCTTTATGTCAGGGTTTTATATTTATAATTATTAATTTAACCTTTATTTAACCAGGAAATATCCCATTGAAATTAAGAACCTCTATTACAAGGGAGTGCTGGCCAAGATAGGCAGCAGTAAAGCAAAACATATAAAAATAAACAGTTAAAGTATATACAACACACACACATTTGACAATAAATAATAAAAACAAAAACATTTAAGCAGATTGAGAAATAAGGACCAAAATGTTCAGTAAAATGAACAATAATGAACAAAATACTCAATAAAATGAAGAAAATATTCAGTAAAATTAACAAAAAGGACCAAAACATTCCATAAAATGAACAGAATAATCAATAAAATTAACCGAAATGAACAAAAAGGACCATCATATTGAGTAAAATGAACAAAAATGAACAAAATAATCAATAAAATGAACAGAAATGGGGAAAAAAAGTACCAAAATGTTGAGTAAAGTAACAAAAAAATACCAAAATAATCAATAAAATGAACAAAAAGGACCAACATATTGAGTAAAATGAACGAAATAATCAATAAAATGAACAGAAATGGGGGGGGGAAAGTACCAAAATGTTGAGTAAAAGTAACAAAAAATACCAAAATAATCAATAAATGAACAAAAAGGACCAAAATGATCAATAAAAAATGAACAAAAGCATTTAACTTTGTAGACCAGTGTTATTTATTCAGTTTTATTTTTTATTCTCAGAAGCGCAGCAGCACTAGAACACAAAGGCCCTTCTACAGCCAGTGCAGTTAAACTCAGAATCATATCGTTATTTAATTTTTTCCCCCATTTTAATGAGCTTAATGTTTGGTGTGTGTGTGTGTGTGTGTGTGTGTGTGACGCAGGCGAGTGTTTTGTGGTGGAGGACTTTGAGCTCCAGAGGCAGCTGCTCTGTGCTCTAAACTCCGTCTTATACGAGCAGCTCCAATACAAAGGAAATGAGTTTGACTACTACAACCCTCTCAACTCCTACATCCATCAGGTAGATTTCACAGCCCGGGCTTGACTTTTATTCTTCCACTTTTTTGTCGCTCGCTGTGTGTTACTTGATGTGACTCGTCGTGTTTGCGTTTCAGGTGCTCCGACGCCACACAGGCATTCCCATAAGCCTCTCTGTCCTCTACATGACTTTAGCCCACAGGTTGGGGGTTCAGTTGGAACCTGTCAATTTCCCCAATCACTTCTTACTGCGCTGGTGCCAAAAACCAAGAGGGTAAGGGTCAACATCGGTGCACACAAAAGTCCTTCGAACATACTGCATGATTTCATACTGGGCCTGTTTACATGACTTTTTATTCCTGTTTAAGCCTCACCACGCTATCCCTATTCATTCCATGTATGGGTCTAGTGGTGCTTCATAGTGAGGGGAGGCGGGGCTAAAAGGTTGTTTTTCTAATTCCTCTGAATGCAATAGGACGGTACTACAACCAATCAGTGTAATCTTTAGGGTGACGTAGTTAGACGCCGGAAAGTTCAGAGGATTCTGGAGAAAGTTAGGAATGACTAAAAAAAAAAGGTGGATTATGGAGTTTAACACCTGTTGTCGCTTCTGTAAAAAAAATTTAAAAATTGCTGACGTTTTCTCACATTCTTCACTCATGTTTGATAAAAGGAAATCAAAGTTCAAAGTTTGCTTTGTCAGTTTTACATGTATGCCTATACAGAGACCTGAAATGGCATGTCTCTCTGACCCTTTTTCTAAAGAAATAAATAGAAAAAAAAGAAATAAAAAAGTATATATACATAATTAAATATATGAAAAATATATAAGCTAAAAACTAAACATTTATACAATCAAATAAGAGAGAATAAATCTACATTAGGTACATATGAGATGATAAAGAGTAAGAACAGAGTGCAAATGTTGCAATTTCACAGTGCACTTTAGAAGCCATTGTTCTTCTTCTATGGTTGTTTTTCTCCGTATCGTTTCAGCGTCACTTTGTTTCACCTGCCCTCCGTGATTCGTCGGCCAGTTTCAGGGAAACCTAGCCAACGTTACATTGAGCGTAACAAGACTACTACTACTACTACTACTGCTAGGGGCGTCGGGCGCGGGTAGCCTAGAATGAACCTTTATTCTGAATTAAGATGAACCATATAAACACTTAATTCCAATTGAAAATGACTCTTTTAATGATTTTTTTTCTTTTTTAGATTTATTTTTTATTGCTTTTTTATTTATTTCCATTATTATTTTTAATTAATTTATTATCCACATAAATGCAAACACGGTCCTTTAAACATACTGCACACTGGGCTTGTTTACATGACTTTTTATTTCTGTTTAATTCAGAATAAAGGTTAATTCCTCTTTAAGATGAACCATTCACCTAATTCCAATTGAAAACTACTGTTAAGTGACTAAGACTATAAAGTTAAGAGTCTTTGACTGTCCTAAAGTGCTATATAAATTTGAGGTGTTACTATTCTTTTTACCTCTGTTTGTTAGTTCGTCTGTCCGTCCGATTTCGACAAAATTTTCACAGGATTTCCAGAGTGACAAAAGCAAAGTGATTAGATTTCGGGGGTGATCCGTATCACGTATTGTGTTTGAGTTGGTTTGTTTGTTTGTCAGCAGGATTACGCTAAAACTACTTACCCAATTTCCATAACATTTCCAGGAAAGGTGCGAGGTGATCCAGAATAGAGCGCATTACATTTTAGGTGAATGTAGGTCAAAGGTCACAGTCACCATAATAAGACTTGGGGCAAATAAGGTCAAATGTGTGTGAGGGGGGCGACTGGGCAACACTTGTTTGTTATGGAACTGGTTTTAACTTGTTGACTTGTGCTTCCTGTAGGAGCGAGGACATCTATGACTTCGTCTACATCGACGCCTTCGGTCGAGGGAAACAGCTGACGGCCAAAGAGTGTGAATATCTGATTGGCCACCAGGTGACGGCAGATTATTACAGTGCCATTAGTACCACCGAGGTGCTGCTCAGGATGGTGGGAAACCTGCTGAACATCGGGAAGAGAGGGTGAGAAAGTCAGAAACGACCACAAACTAGTACTTGTGGGATGAAAAAATGATGCCTCATGTTAAACTGATTAGATTTGAATGTTTCCAGAATTAACATTTTCATGCATGAACTTTGAGAACCTTACTTGAGATTTTTTTTTTGTTTGTTTTGTTTTTATTCCCATTTTCGCCTGAAACAAACAATGCAATTGAATTTAGACTGGCTTTATTTCATTTAAAAATGATCTTTTTTATTTTATAATGATGCCTTTTCATCTCAATTTTCCCCCCATTAATTGCCTACTCGTACTATGACCCAATCAAACACATTATCTTCACCCTTGTCTTAAAATTGTATTTTAATTTCTTTGGGCTAGTTTTCATTTGAAAGGTGCTATATAAATAAAGATTATTATTATTATTATTATTATTATTATTATTATTATTATTATTATTATTATTATTATATACACAGTAACTCACTTTTAAAGGCTTTATTTTTAGATACTTTTTCCTGGTTAAATAAGTATTATTTCATCCATGGTGAAAAAAATAAATAAAAATGTAGTTTTACTGTTGTACTTTATTACAATTGAGAAGTTGTACTTTTTTACTTTTACTTCAGTAAAGGAGTGGAATCAGTACTTTTACTTTTACCAGAGTATTTTTTCCACACAAGTAGCTGTACTCCTACTTAAGTACAGAATGGAAGTATTGTACTGTACTTTGACCACCTCTGGAATGGAATCACCTGGACCAGGAGAGAAAGAAGAAACAACAGAGGCACACATTAACCACCAGGGGGCAGAGTACATAACATACAGCCACGGTTCTCAAACTGGGGTCCGCGGACCCCTAGGGGGACGTGGCGCATGTCCAGGGGGTACGAGAAATTATTCACGGTTTTGTTTTGTTTTTTGGGGGTTTTTTTTGCTGTTTTATTTTGAAATGCGGAAGTTTTATTTTGTAGCGAGCGGGCGGAAGTAACATCGCTGTTTGACGCCAGCTTGACTAAATTGAGACGGAGCGAGTCACAGGCTGTTTTTAGCCACCCTGCAGCGAACATGGATTGATTTTTGTGTCCGCCAAGTTCCTTAAGAAGTGGTAAAAGAAATGACAATGAAAATGAAAATGACAAAAACAAACGCCCTAACCCTAAAAAGAGAAAGTACATTGATAGTTATATTGAGTTTGGCTTCATTGAGAACAATGATGGGAGACCAAAATTCCACCAAAAGTATCTGTCTGTCTCTCTGTCTGTCTGTCACACACACACACGGTTTTGTGTGTCTTTTGTTCTGTTATTTTAAAATTATTTAAAATTGTTGTTTCTGAAGTGCTCATTTATATTATAATACCTGAAAATTTAGCTGGTTTGCACAAAAGCACTATTAAAACAAATTTTCAGTATCGCGAGGATGAGGGGGGACATGGAAAAATTTCACCCCTCCAAGGGGGACCTGGGCCAAAAAAGTTTGAGAACCCCTGACATACAGAATATGAGTACTTTTACCACCTCTGACTACAGTACATGAGTGTTTACTGTTGAACTAAAACAACAAAACCCATGAATGTACTCTATCATAACTGCCCACTGTAGTGACCAGTATGCATGAATGAATGTAATGTTGTGGTTGAATGAGTTGACCTGCATTGTTTTTGTTTCATTAAAGGGAGGGTAATGAGAAATCCTACCAGCTCCTACGAGACTCCCTGGACCTCTACCTCACTATCAACCCTGATAATGTGCAGTATCTGCTCCTGCAGGCTCGCCTCTACTTCCATTTGGGCATCTGGCCTGAAAAGGTCAAGATTTAACACCATGTTTTTTTGTTGTTACGACAATTAAATGACGTTTATAACTAGGGCTGTCAAATGAATGCGGATGAATCCATCATCATGATTAATCTGGTGAAAATGTTTGTCTGTTTGTTTGTCTGTCAACAACATTACTCAAAAAGTTGAAGATGGATTTTGATTTAAAAAAATTCAGGGTGTGTTGGGAGCGTCACAAGGAACAAACAATCATATTTTGGTGGTGATCCGGAAGAGATTGTGGATCACTTTGAAATTTTCCATTGCGGTAAATGGAGAATAGATTTCAAAGTGATCCAGAATCCAGTATCTCTTCCGGATTACCACTGAAATGTAATAATTTATTCCTTGTGTCACCCCCAACACATCCTGAAAATTGTATCAAAATCCATCTATAACTTTTTGACTAATGTTCCTGACAATCAAACAGACTGACAAACAAACTCCAGTGAAAACATAACCTCCATGGCGGACGTAAAAATATCAATATATATGCAATTAATGTATTTATTAATCACGTTTGACAGATTCAGCAAAACAATTTGAAAGAAAACAACTGTTCCATTTAATTCCATTAAAAATGTAATAGATATTTTTAATTAAGATGGATGGAAAGAAACTTTTTAGTCACATTAATCTGTGTTCATTAACTTTGGCAGCCATATGTATAAACCCATTGAGTACAAAGCACTTGAACACACTGTACTTTTGCTCAGATTAGCATTTTTAAAAGTGTCCCCCAGCTGTTTGACCTGCTGTATGTCCACCATCACAGGTTCTGGACATCCTGCAGCACATTCAGGCATTAGACCCGTCCGAGCACGGGGCAGTGGGTTACCTGGTGCAGCACACACTGGAGCATATCCAGCATAAGAAACATCCTGTAGCACCTGAGGTAAAGAGCCGTAGCGCTCCAGAGCACCTGGAGGTTGAATATTCAGTTGGACTCATCATGAAACACAAGAGGTGGGTCACATGACACTGTGAGAAATACGCCATCACTGTTTCAGATTCAAGTACCAATGTCCATGTCTGTTTTTAATGTTTCTTTAGGTTATTCTGGCTGTTTCAAATGATTATTTAGATGATGGTATAAAGTACATATATTTATATAAATATAAGGAGTATAAAGTACACATATTTATATAAATGTAAGGAGTATGAAGTACACATATTTATATAAATGTAAGGAGTATAAAGTACACATATTTATATAAATGTAAGGAGTATAAAGTACATATATTTATATAAATATAAGGAGTATAAAGTACACATATTTATATAAATGTAAGGAGTATAAAGTACATATATTTATATAAATGTAAGGAGTATAAAGTACACATATTTATATAAATGTAAGGAGTATAAAGTACACATATTTATATAAATGTAAGGAGTATAAAGTACACATATTTATATAAATGTAAGGAGTATAAAGTACACATATTTATATAAATGTAAGGAGTATAAAGTACACATATTTATATAAATGTAAGGAGTATAAAGTACATATATTTATATAAATGTAAGGAGTATAAAGTACACATATTTATATAAATGTAAGGAGTATAAAGTACACATATTTATATAAATGTAAGGAGTATAAAGTACACATATTTATGAACAAATGTCAAAAGTTTCCTCCCTACATTTCTACTTAAGAGCAGTAACAAAGTACTTTTACTTAGTTACTTCCCACCAAGTAAGAATTAAATAGACACTCCCTTTTTTATTGTGTGACACGGGCAGTAGAACCCAGCACCTCTGCAGACCATTAATACAATACATTAGATAAGTTGAGTGTATTTGTGTGTCACCTGCCTCCAGGTCGGGTTATAACTGTGTGATCTACGGCTGGGATCCAAAGTGCACCATGAGCCAAGAATGGATCACAACAATGAGGGTTCAGCAGCTGTCCAACGGGGCCAACCAACCCTTCTACAACGTCCTGGTACAGGATGGAACCTGCCGCTATGCAGCACAGGGTACGCAGAAAAACACTGGTCTACAAAGTTAAATGCTTCTGGAAGAAAACTAATGAAATGTTCCCACATGTGTGTTAGTGATAAAGAAAAGTCAAGTCTTAAATGCTGGTTGGATCAAGTTCTGGGGTCAAAATGTGAACTTTTATTTTTCATTTTATTGATTATTTTGGTCATTTTTGTTAATTTTACTGAATATTTTTGGTCATTTTTGTAAATTTTACAGAATCTTTTGGTCATTTTTGTTAATTTTTTGTTATTTTGGTACTTTTTGTTCATTTTACAGAATTTTTTGTTAATTTTACTGAATATTTTTGGTCATTTTTGTAAATTTTACGGAATCTTTTGGTCATTTTTGTTCATTTTTTGTTATTTTGGTACTTTTTTTTCATTTTACAGAATTTTTTGTTAATTTTACTGAATGTTTTGGTCATTTTTATTCATTTTACTGAATATTTTTGGTCGTTTTTGTAAATTTTACGGAATCTTTTGGTCATTTTTGTTCATTTTTTTGTTATTTAGGTACTTTTTGTTCATTTTACTGAATGTTATGTTCATTCATCTTCATTTTACAGAATTTTTTTGTTCATTTTACTGAATGTTTTGGTCTTTTTTTTTTTCATTTTACTGAATATGAATTACTTAATACAATGCCTGTGAGCATAACAGATACATTAACTATTCTTAGCATAACAGATACATTAACTATTCTTAGCATAACAGATACATTAACTATTCTTAGCATAACAGATACACTAACTATTCTTAGCATTACAGAAATATAAACTGTTGTTAGCACACATTAAGTGTTGCAGTCAGTTTAATTAGACCTGCTTAATGGTATATTTATCCTCAGTTTTGCTAACTTGACATTAGTGCTGACAAACAACTGTAGTTGACAACATTTAGCCGGTAGCTGAAATGACGTGGTGCTGTTTAAATTACTATTTTTGTCGTCAGTCGTGGTTGGTTGGTGTTTTCAGTTAGAAAACAACAGTGTTTACTTGGCAGGTTCCACTCATCACCTCTCACATTTCTTTACCTGTGATGTGTTGTTTAACAGCTCAGAATGCCAAAATGAAGTCTTAAAAACACTAGTTCACAAAACGACTGACACGTCTACTTCATATTGTATAGTGTATGTTTGTGTCGTACTGTTAAATATAGCTAGTTAGAGTCTAAACAATAATCTGTTCAGTGTTGTCATTGTCTACATCAGAAGTTTCAAACTTTCTGTTCCACATTTGATCTCTAGTGGGCCAGGAAAGTAAAATAACACAATAACTTATAAATAATGACAACTCCAAATGTTTGTCTTTGTTTTAATCAAAAAAAAATCATCAGATTGTGAAAATATTTACTTTTGTAAACTATTCCAACAAAAAAAAGTGGAATAACATGGAAAAAAATAGCATTTCTTGAGAAAAATACCTGCAATTTTAACAATTTGTGGGAAATTTGAGTAATTTGTATCGAGTATAGTTTATGAGGAGTATAATTTCTGTATAGTATAGTTTGGAGTATAGTTTTTGTATAGTATCATTTGTCAAATATAGTTTCTGTATAGTTTGTGTCAATTATAGTTTGTGTATAGTATAGGTTCTATATAGTATAGTTTGTAGGGTATAATTACCTCCGCTAAGGAGGTTATGTTTTTGCTGGTGTTGGTTGGTTTGTTTGTTTGTGTACAATATAACTTAAAAACTTATAGACAGATTTTGATGCTTTTCTACTTTGTGTATAGTATAGTGTGTGTATATTGTGTGTATAGTATAGTGTGTGTATATTGTGTGTATAGTATAGTGTGTGTATATTGTGTGTATAGTATAGTGTGTGTATATAGTGTGTGTATATTGTGTGTATAGTATAGTGTGTGTATATTGTGTGTATAGTATAGTGTGTGTATATTGTGTGTATAGTATAGTGTGTATATTGTGTGTGTATAGTACAGTGTGTGTATATTGTGTGTATAGTATAGTGTGTGTATGTTGTGTGTGTATAGTATAGTGTGTGTGTATATTGTGTGTGTATAGTATAGTGTGTGTATGTTGTGTGTGTATAGTATAGTGTGTGTATATTGTGTGTGTATAGTGTAGTGTGTGTGTATATTGTGTGTATAGTATAGTGTGTGTGTATATTGTGTGTATAGTATAGTGTGTGTATAGTTTAGTACAGTGTGTGAGTCTTGTCCTGTGTTTCCTCAGAGAACTTGGAGCCCCACTCGTCGCCCCTGGAGATCGGACACCCAGAGGTGGGACGTTACTTCTCTGAGTTTTCCGACAGCCACTACGTTGCCAACGAAGAACTGCAGACGCGTTACCCGGACGACATGGACGAGACTATTGGCACAGTCCAGGAGCTGTACCATGGGCTCCTGTCAGGTGGGGGGGGCCAGGACCAGGCGTCTGCCGCAGACCAGAACAACCGCCAAGCCACGCCCATGTAGCCAAAAAACCCAGAACAAAGCCATGTCATATGCCCCGCTGACCCACTGACCCCCACTCTGGACACCCCTCCTCTATTCACTCTGTTATTTAATGTTACTTTACTGACCTCCTGCGGTGACGACTTGGACATCAGTGTTATGTATATAGTGGTTTTTGTTTGAGGAAAGTCCAAACGTGCAGCACATACCTCAGTATTTTTAGTCAGGTTTGTTCATACACCTCTGGAAAAACACAAGACACCTGTTGATCCGCTAATTCTTTTAATTGGTGTAAAACACAATTTGTTGTCTTTTCATGGTCATCAGATATGACCATATTTGGACGTTCAGAGTCTGTAGTTACCATGGAAATACTGTTGTTTACTACATTGATTCGACAGTAAAACCCATGACGACAGATGGAAACACTGGGTTTATGTTCAGTTAATGATATATTTTACTGAAAAAGCCAGTTTTTCTGCAGTTTTCTCTGTTTTTCATATAATAACCTCCACTTTAATGTGAGCTTTTCTGAACATGTACATGATCAGTGAATGGAATATAGGAAAATACCTAACATACAATGATAAAAATGCTAAATACTTTGTCCACTGGTGCTCAAAGTAAAAAGCAGATTTGAAACAAAGCAGCCTTTAAACTGGTAAAGGTTTAACTATGGAAAAAATAATCCACGAATCCTTCTAACACATCTGATATTTATTAAAAAAAAATAAAAATCATCATCAATACCATCACATTAAACTTTAGTCCATACCTTTATTCATGTCGTTGGCCTGGTAGAAGAACCAGTCACACTCACAGTTTGGGAACATTGACTCAAATATTGCAAATATAACTTGCATATTAAAACTTACCTGATGGAAAAACAGCAATTTTGACAAAACCCTTGTTTTTTTCACTGGCAAAAAGTGTTTTTACATTCAATCCTCTCTTATTTTTTTCCAGAGCTGTATGTCTGAAAACAGTTGTTTCATTATTTTTTTTGGGGGGGGGGTTGTTTTAGATCTGTGGAAATGTGAGAGTAGTTTTAAAGGAACGAGTCTAGAGTTGTACCATAAACATGTGTTAATGCGACCGTACAGTCATTATCTAGGTGCTAAGATGCACAGGATGCATCACTTTGACTTCCTCCAAACATCATTAATTTTAGTCATGCAAAATGTACAAAGTTTAACCCATAAAGACCTAAACCTAAATTTTGTTGAAAAAGTCACATTTTCTTCATTTTACTCTGTTTTTGATATAAAAAAAATGTTTTGAATTTACTGAGTTTTAATGACTATCAACGTGATCAATGGATTAAATATAGAAAAATGGGGGGAAAACATGAAGAAACGCCAAAAAAATTAAATAAAATTCAGAGGATAATATAATAAGTGATGAGAATCATTTAACCCTTACATCTTTCTTGGGAATTTTTGTAGATTTTTCTCTTTTTTTTTTATCCACAAGTAAAACTCATGGAGTTTGATAAATGGTATTTGGAGATGCTGATTTTTACATTCAGTTAATGATATATTTACGGAAAAAGTCACTTTATCCTCAGTTTTGTCTTTTTTTTAATATAATAACCTCAACTTTAATCTGAGCTTTTTGAACATCTTCATGACCAGTGAATAAAATATGAGAAAATACCTGATTTTTGTATTTAAAAAATGCAAAATTCCGGCTTCCTGCTTAAACTACTACCTTAATTCTTAAAAATCCAAACTTAATTTTTTTTTCAAGTCACATTTTCTTCATTTTTCTCAGTTTTTAATAAAATAACCTTTGGATTTACTCTGAGCTTTAATGACCATCATGTGATCAGTGGATTAAATATAGAAAATGAGGAAACACAAAAAATAAATAAAATCAGAGGTTAATATAATAAATGCTGTTAAATCACTTTAAAAAGCTTAAAAAGATGTAAAATGTTGTTTGGAACGTACTGCAAAAGTCACACTCGGTCTTTATGGGTTAAACCAGCATGAAAGTGTTGAAGAAGATTAGATGGAGCAGGTCAAAGGTTAAGTGGATGAGTGAATTCAGGTTGGGTGTCCAGATGCTGTACATTTGCCTTCAGTCAAAATAAAAAAATTAACATGGAATGCTCCTTTACCCAGAGCGCCCCCCCCCCCCCCCTCCCACTCCCCCTCTTGCAGTATTAGTGTCCAGTTCCAGTGCCACACTAAAGTCTTTGTAAATGGACTCTAACTTTTCATCCCTCGTATTTAATTTAAAGTTTCCTGCACTTCTTGAAGTGTGACTTTGACATTTGTCAAGTTATTTTCTCCCTGTACATTTACAACTGAAACATGTAGGACGTCATGGCCCAGGTGGAAAAACACATGTGACAAAAAAGGAACCAATGCAAACACCAGTGACTTTAAAAACACGTTACACTTGAGCTATTGAGGAAATGAAACACAAAAATAAAGCTTTTTTTAAAGCCACAATGTCTTCCAATGTTTTATTTTTATGTGGAATAAGTGTGATTTATTTGTCATAACTGTTGTGAGAATGGTTACTTTAATAACATGCATGTATGCATACATACATAATATAATATAATAATAAGATCATAAGATAAAAAGTCTGAATTATGAGGAAAAAAGGCATCATTATGATTTACAACTCAAAATGATCAGGTAAAAATATCCAAATTAGATAGTCCTAATTATGAATTAAAATTTTAAATTATGATGTAAAATGGCATGATTATTAGATAAAGCCAAAATTGTGAGATAAATAGTTGGAATTATGAAATAAAAGTACAACTTTTGAGGTAAAAAAAAAAAAAATCATGATTATTGGTGTTATGAACCAAGGGTCACAACATAGAAGGGGAACAGACCACAAATTAAGTTTGAACAAAAATATACTTTATTCAATCAAGTTTAGACCAAATGAAGAAAACAAACTAAAGTATATCACAGTATGTATGTGAAACATCACTGACATCAGTTAAAAGTCCCACAACCTTATTGGCCTTGGTGGAGGTTTGCAGTATCTGACTGTTTTGTTTCTGATATGTGATTGAAACAGTGTCAGTGCTTCAGTCGTGCTCTTTAAAGGTTGCTGTGGCTTCAGTTGTCCACCAGATGTCACCACTATAGTCTATGATGTTTCCACTCTGTATCCAAATTCAAGATTCAAGATTAAAGATGTCTTTATTGTCACTGAACATTTGCATGTCAGTGAAATTTTCAGTACAACCCCAGTGTAAAAGATAACAAAATAGCAAACAAGATAAACCAACTGGCATGTAATAAAAACAGAATAAAATAAAATAAAATAAGATAAATAGAATTATGTGCAATTACGAGAAGAAGAAAATATACATGAATCAGACAAAGACTTCAACACCTTCATCATCTTATCTCTACAAAAAAAAACAAAAAAACAAACAATGAGCCATGAGGTGATAACATGAGTGAGCAAGTAAACCCTAAACCCTTCACTATTCACTAAACAGTTCTGAATAATAAACCTTTTTACAAGAGGAACTCCTGGGGACACAGCTGTTCCCTCTTCCTAACCAGGCGCCTGTTGACAGTTGTACTCTGTAGGACCTGAGGGACTCCCAAACAATTAAACCAGTCAAACTTCTGACAGAAAAGTTCAACTCATGAGATTTAAAAAAAAAAACTAGAATTTTTAGACAAATAGTTAAAACCCTCAGATAATAGTTGAACATTCTGAAATAGAAAGACAAAAAAAACGACGCTCTGTTTATCCAGTGGGGGAAACTACTTCATATTAAGTAAAAGTACTTCCTTTACTGTATTTAAGTAGATTTTTTTTAGGTATCTGGACTTTACTTTTTACTTTTACTCTTTACATTTTTATATAAATATATGTACTTTATACTCCTTACATTTATATAAATATCTGTACTTTATACTCCTTACATTTATATAAATATATGTACTTTATACTCCTTACATTTATATAAATATATGTACTTTATACTCCTTACATTTATATAAATATATGTACTTTATACTCCTTACATTTATATAAATATATGTACTTTATACTCCTTACATTTATATAAATATATGTACTTTATACTCCTTACATTTATATAAATATCTGTACTTTATACTCCTTACATTTATATAAATATATGTACTTTATACTCCTTACATTTATATAAATATCTGTACTTTATACTCCTTACATTTATATAAATATATGTACTTTATACTCCTTACATTAATATAAATATATGTACTTTATACTCCTTACATATATATAAATATATGTACTTTATACTCCTTACATTTATATAAATATATGTACTTTATACTCCTTACATTAATATAAATATATGTACTTTATACTCCTTACATTAATATAAATATATGTACTTTATACTCCTTACATATATATAAATATATGTACTTTATACTCCTTACATTTATATAAATATCTGTACTTTAATACTCCTTACATTTATATAAATATCTGTACTTTATACTCCTTACATTTATATAAATATATGTACTTTATACTCCTTACATTTATATAAATATATGTACTTTATACTCCTTACATTTATATAAATATATGTACTTTATACTCCTTACATTTATATAAATATCTGTACTTTATACTCCTTACATTTATATAAATATATGTACTTTATACTCCTTACATTAATATAAATATATGTACTTTATACTCCTTACATATATATAAATATATGTACTTTATACTCCTTACATTTATATAAATATATGTACTTTATACTCCTTACATTAATATAAATATATGTACTTTATACTCCTTACATTAATATAAATATATGTACTTTATACTCCTTACATTTATATAAATATATGTACTTTATACTCCTTACATTAATATAAATATATGTACTTTATACTCCTTACATATATATAAATATATGTACTTTATACTCCTTACATTTATATAAATATCTGTACTTTAATACTCCTTACATTTATATAAATATATGTACTTTATACTCCTTACATTTATATAAATATATGTACTTTATACTCTTTACATTTTCAGAATAGACTCATTACTTTTTAAAACTAAACAGATGTGACAGTAAGAAAAATAACTTCAGAGAGAAAATCAGTAGAGGAAAGAAAGTGTGACTTTATATATTATACTTATATTACTATTATCTCACAATTTTGACTTTTTCTCTTAAAATTATATTTTTTCAGCTCACATTTCTAACTTTACAAAAAAAAAATCTAATGATGATTTTTTTTTTTTTATCTCAATTGTAACTTTTTCCTCCTACATTTCCTGCCCATATCCACAAAACTGAGTAACTGTGACTCTATTAAACACATTATCTACACACTAACTTTATTAGTTAAAGGCTTATTTTGGATACTTTAAAAAAAATGTCTGAGTTTTACTGATTCAATAAGTATTATTGGAGTTACTTTTGACTTTTGTACTTTATTACAATTGAGAAATTGTACTTTTTTTTTTTTACTTTTACTTAAATACAGGAGTTGAATCAGTACTTCTACTTTTACCATAGTACTTTTTTCACACAAATAGCTGTACTTCTACTTAACTACAGAATGTGAGTACTTTTAACACCTCTACTGTACACTACTGGAAACAGAGTCTTTATTCAGAGTCAGTCTGGGTTTAGGACCTGGAGGACACCAGATGTTCCACAGCAGCTCCTACATTTGTCTGTTGTCAGTGTGATAGAAGCTTCAGAGCAGAAAAGTTGGGCTGTGTTTGAGGTGGACGCACCTGTGGAACGGACACGAGGAACCTGACGCACCTGTGGAACGGACACGAGGAACCTGACGCACCTGTGGAACGGACGGAGCAGTGATGGGAGCCGCACAAACGCGCACGGAAAATAAGTACCAGGATCTGTCAAATAAAACTGGATGTAAGTAAAACTAATGTAGTTGTGTTTTGTTCTGTTTAGTTTGTTGCGCGTAGTTGTGATGTGCTTTTGTGTTGTAGTGTTTTATGTGCAGTTGTTTTTTTTATGTAGTTTGTTATGTGTAGTCGTGGTGTTTTTTTTTTTGTGTGTGTGTGTGTGTGTGTGTGTGTGTGTGTGTGTGTGTGTGTGTGTGTGACTGTGACTGTTAAGGTTTTCATTATAATTCAGTTTTGAGTTTTTAATCAGTTAATATTTAGATTTTAAAGCAGATTTGCTTTGTTTTTTATAAGTTTTACTTTTTTCCTAAATGCTCAGGTTTAGTTTAGTTTTTGAATCACTTGAAATAATTTCATTTCTTTTATTTTTATTCTTTTTTTTTTAATGTTTTTTAAATGTATTTTCTATTTTATTTATTTCAATTATTTCTATTTTCATTTCTTTAAAAATATTTATTTGTGTGTGTATATATATATATATATATATATATATATATATATATATATATATATATATATATATATATATATATATATATCCGTGGTTTAGAGGGAACAGGTGCACAGATTGCGTTTGCATTGTGGGAACTTGTCATGCGTACTAACCCACCATGTGATCAGTTGAATCAGAGCAGCAGATTCCAGTAGTGAAGTGTGTCTTCAGTTAAGTATTTTATGACTCCAAACACGTGCTGTGGTTTGAGCCAATAGTCTGCAGCTTATTTATAATCAGCTGGATCTGTTTCCCAACTCTGCTTTTAGGTCTGCAGAGCATGTCTGGGGAGTTTGTTTGTTTGTTTACTTTGTTGTATTTGATGAGGACCATGCATACAGTTTCCCTGTGGATGTCTGTCTGTCTGTCTGTTGACCCCCCCCTTCACTTCTGCATGCAGCAGTCTGCCCTGACATATGCCCCCCCCATACTTAAACCAATCACCGCCAAAATGTAATGATGTTCCTTGTGTCATTAACATTTCCTGAATATGTCAGTTAAATCCACCCCTAATGTTTTGAGTCATTTTCCTAACAAACAAATAAACAAAGTAACTAGAAGTCATGTGTAGCACAATATTTAACCAAATCGGCTGAAATTCAGTCCATCTCTTCCTTTTATCCGTGTCCTTGAACACACCAAATTTCAGAAGGATCCGTCAAGAATTGGCGACTCTAGAGTGCGAACGAATTATAGTCAATATTTGGTCAACTTTGACCTTTGTCTCTGACCATGAAGGTCAAGTCTTTGGAATCTAATATTCATTGTGATGAACCCTATATCAACTCTATTTACAAAAGAAGTTTGAAATCAGTTGCATTAAAACTGGTCAAGTACTGGACATTGACCAAATATTTTTGTTGACCTTGACCTTTGACCTAGATCCCATACCACAGGTGACATAAATGAAACTTCTCATTAAATTACAGCCAATTGGCTCCAGAAATGTGGTCGCTAGAGTACAAACAAACAAACAAACAAACAAACAAACGCTACCTGTCAACATACTGATTTGAGCAAATCAAGATTTGGTCAAACAACAAACAAATGGTGTCCAGCACAACAAATCCCCCCCCCCCCCACTCATTCTCTTATCATTAAGAAAACATATTTTTGATGACTGTGACCTTTGACCTACATTCACCAAAATGTAATGGATCTATTTTGCATCACCTTGCACCTTTCCTGAGAAGTTCCTGGAAATTGGGCTAGTAGTTTTAGCATAAAGTTGCTAACAGAAAAATAGACAAACAAACAAACAAATCAACTTAAAAACAATAAACAATACCCCTCTCCCCCTTCAGAGGTGAAACTAGACAAAGAATGTTAGAGGACAGACTTCTGTCACTTTTATACATGTCGTTAGAACCACTTCTGTCAAACTAGTCCTATATCCCAATAGTAAAGAATCCTTAAAAAAAAATCCTGGATCCAGACAGTGATCCGGATCAACCCCCAAAATGTAATCACTTGTTTCTTTTGTCATTCTGGACATTTTGTGAACATTTAGTTGAAATCTGTCGATAACATTTCGAGTCCTGTTGCTAACGGTTACACAGATGGACAAACTAACGACCCCAATGACTGCGTAACCTCCACTGGTGGAGGAAACAAATGAGTGGTGCCAACGAAAACAGAATTCCGCCGTCCCTCGGTAAAGTAATTATTACCACCACCAAAAATAAAAATAAAAAAGGGGAGAGGGGTATTGTTTTTGGTTCTGTTTATTCCTAAGAAGTTTTATTGCAGAAACTACTGGACCAATCACCATGATATTGTCAGTAAAGTTGTGAGGCTTTAAATTTTGGTGAATGTAGGTCAAAGGTCATAGTCACAGTCACCAAAAATGTGTTTTCAAAATAAGAGAGAGGGCAAACCTGTGTGTGTGTGTGTGTGTATATCAAAATTAAGGTCCCCACGAGGGTTAGATATAAATAAAAGTACCCGCTAGTAAAATAGAAATGTGGGCCAAACATGTATTTTTCAGATTTGAAGATGTATTTCCTTCTTTATTTATATTTTTTTAATGTATTCATTTATTACATTATCTTAAATTCAGTTTTATAATTTTTTTTCTTATTATTTCTATTATTTATTTATTTTGTTAAAAAATTTTTTTACACTCACTACCCAATGGCTACTTGATTACAAACTTGGTCCTCATGTGACATGAAAACGATTGTGTGTGTGTGTGTGTGTGTGTGTGTGTACCACTTATTTATTATTTATAGAAGCCATTACTCTTGTGTGCTGTGCTATAATTTTCCTGCTTTAAACCTGGAATTTCCCCTAGTGGGATTAATGAAGGCATATCGTATCATTTTTTTTTTTCCGTCTGTATACTTGTACATTTACAAACACACTAAACATCTGGTGTTTATAGATGATTATAATGTTCACGGTTACACAAGAAGCTTCAGTGTGTCAGAAAATAAAATAATAATTCCAGGTTAGAACAAATAGAACAGTTTCCTTTTTTTTTTAAATCGAGTCAGTTTTCCTCAGAGTGGACTTAAAAAGGTTTTAGTTCACAGGTGTCAAACTCCAGTCCTCGAGGGCCGGTGTCCTACATGTTTTAGATCAGGGTTGTCCAAATCCAGTCCTCGAGGGCCGGTGTCCTACATGTTTTAGATCAGGGTTGTCCAAACCCAGTCCTCGAGGGCCGGTGTCCTACATGTTTTAGATCAGGGTTGTCCAAATCCAGTCCTCGAGGGCCGGTGTCCTGCATGTTTTAGATCAGGGTTGTCCAAATCCAGTCCTCGAGGGCCGGTGTCCTACATGTTTTAGATCAGGGTTGTCCAAATCCAGTCCTCGAGGGCCGGTGTCCTACATGTTTTAGATCAGGGTTGTCCAAATCCAGTCCTCGAGGGCCGGTGTCCTACATGTTTTAGATCAGGGTTGTCCAAATCCAGTCCTCGAGGGCCGGTGTCCTACATGTTTTAGATCAGGGTTGTCCAAATCCAGTCCTTGAGGGCCGGTGTCCTACATGTTTTAGATCAGGGTTGTCCAAATCCAGTCCTCGAGGGCCGGTGTCCTACATGTTTTAGATATTTCCCTCTACCACATGATTCAGTTTAACCCTTTAACTTCTGAAACTTTAACAGTTCCACAGTAAAAAAAAGAATTAAAATAAGCAACAACATAAACAAAAATGGCCAAAGTCATCAATAAAATGAATAATACAAAATAATCTGTAATTTAAGTAAGACCCAAATGGAGAAAAATTAAAGAAAAAATAATAAAATAAAAAGTCAAATGTACAAAAATAAACAATGAGCAACAAAGTGAACAAAAACTTTGTCTTACTTTGTTCATGTTACTAATTATTTTGTCCGTTTATTATTCATTTTTGTTCATTTTATCAATTTTTGCTCACGTTGTTGCTTATTTTAATTATTTTTTACTGTGAAACTGTTAAAGTCTTAGGAGTTAAAGGGTTAAACTGAATCATGTGGAAGAAGGAAATATCTAAAACATGTAGGACACCGGCCCTCAAGGACTGAATTTGGACACCCCTGTTTAAGATATTTCCTTCTTCCATGTGATTCAGTTTAACCCTTTAACTCCTGAGAACTAACAAAATGATTGGTAACATGAGCAAATTAAGACACAAATGGCAGAAAAATCAAAGAAAAATATTAAAATAAAAAAAATTAAAAAAAATGAAGAAAAAATCTAAATGAGCAACAAAAACTAATAAATATTTACAAAATGACAAAAAAATAGAAAAAAAAATTACTAAAGAAGAAAACTACTATTGAAATTTGGTCCCAGCAATTTTAATTTTGCCTTTAAAAAATGTTTAAATAAAATTAAAAAAAATAAAAAATAAAAAACTTTTGCTTTTTGGCACCTTGTCCATGCACAAAACTAAAAAGGAAAATGGTTGATTTTTTCTGAATATTTAAACTAAATCATCCATTCAGAATGCATCAGCACTGACACTTAAAGACTTAATAATCAGCTCCTCATCAGACTGATAATGATGTAATGACCTCCAGGTGTAATGGAAGAGGGGAACATCTAAAACATACAGGACACCGGCCCTTGAGGACCACACTTTGACACCCCTGTTTTAGTTTGTCCTGGTGACAAATGGAAAAACACACACATATGGGAGTGACCCTGGACTCTTTAGGGAGATAAGAAACTGCGCAAGAAATCATCTATAAGTTAACAATTGACTTCCACCTGTAATCTGCAGATAATAAATGCACTGTTGACAGAGGTGGAAGGAACTAAGGACTCTTTTTTTTTTTTTTTTTTTTTTTTTTTTTTTTTACTGTGTCTGTTTGTCTGTCCATTTGTCACACAAACTACTGGGCCAATTTATATGACATTTTCAGTAAAGTTGTGAGGTGTTCCAGAATAGATACTAATAAATGTTGGTACATGTAGGTCAAAGGTCACAGTCACTAACAAGTATTCAGAGAATGTCTAATCTCGCCCCTATTTTGTGCCAAACTCAAGTTTCTATGACAACCTGTTCTTGAATTAGAGCCAATAATGTGATTTTGACTTTTCTGCTAAATATGACCTTTGACCTTTTGCAATATGGATAATTTTGTTATATGTATATATGCCTCAGTGTGTGTAATATTATGATAATATAACCAGTATTGATTAAGTTATAGCGTGATATGTCTATGCTTGACACACATACACAAGTTAATTTTGGGACATGTCACCTTTGACCTCCAGAGATCTCAAAAACTATTGGTCGTAGGTGATAACACTAAGTATAAGAATTGTGGAAATCTTCATTCTGCATCGTTTGGTACTAATCTGAAAGTTATGAAAGTTAATTTCTATGTAATATAATTGTTTTAATCTTTTATAAGAACAGGCGTTAGTGGTTAAGTGCTGTCATATATGAACAGAGGTGGTCACAGTACTCCCATTCTGTACTGAAGTAGAAGTACAGCTACCTGTGTGAAAAATACTCTGGGAAAAGTAAAAGTACTGATTCAACTTCTCTACTTAAGTAAAAGTAAAAAAAAAAAAATGTCTCAATTGTAATAAAGTACAAAAGTAAAACAATTTTTTTTTAACCAGGAAAAATCTGAAAAGTTTCAAAAGTATCTAAAATAAAGCCTTTAAAAGTGAGTTATTGTGTAGATAATGTGTTTTATCAGGTCATAGTTAGTTAGTTTTGTGGGTATGGACAGGAAATTTAGGGGAAAAAAAGAATGAAATAAGAAAACAATTTATAAGATGAGATTTAAAAATGCATAATTTTAAGAGAAAAAGTAAAAATTGTGAGATAAAAAGTTAAAATTGTGAAATAAAAAGTTAAAATTGTGAGATGAAAAGTAAAAATTGTGAGATAAAATTTTAAAATTGTGAGATAAAAAGTAAAAATTGTGAGATGAAAAGTAAAAATTGTGAGATAAAAAGTAAAAATTGTGAGATAAAATTTTAAAATTGCGAGATAAAATGTTAAAATTGTGAGATAAAAAGTAAAAATTGTGAGATAAAATTTTAAAATTGCGAGATAAAATGTTAAAATTGTGAGATAAAAAGTAAAAATTGTGAGATGAAAAGTAAAAATTGTGAGATGAAAAGTAAAAACTGTGAGATGAAAAGTAAAAATTGTGAGATAAAAAGTAAAAATTGTGAGATAAAATTTTAAAATTGCGAGATAAAATGTTAAAATTGTGAGATGAAAAGTAAAAATTGTGAGATGAAAAGTAAAAATTGTGAGATGAAAAGTAAAAATTGTGAGATAAAAAGTAAAAATTGTGAGATAAAATGTTAAAATTGTGAGATAAAAAGTAAAAATTATGAGATAAAAGTAAGAATAGTATAATATATAAAGTCAGTTTCCCTCCTCCACTGATCTTCCCTTTGAAGACACTTCCTTTCCACCTCTGTATATAAATCCCATAATGTTTATACAGTTAAACATGGTTATGGTGACATTTAATGTGGTCAAACGTCCTCTTTGTTGCTGAATTAACCTTCTAACAAACCATTACTGTGTATATTAATTTGACATTAACTAGTCATGCATCATTAGAAGATGGCAGCACAGCTTATTGCCTTCTTCCTGGAAGCACTTGTCTTTTATATAAATCTGTCTTTTTGTTTAGTGTAGAAAAGTTCAACAAAGAAAAGAAGTGAAGAACAGAAGAGTGCGGGTCTATAAATAGATGATGTGTGCACAGTCTAAGGATCAGGGATAAGTGTTGAATCCAGGAAGAAAGCCGTCTTTAATGATGCACTGAACGACCCAGACTTTCAACCCTGTTTATTAGCTTGACTTTCTCCATGTGAACTTTGACCCTCTGTAGTACATGAGCAGTTTGGAATGTTCCGGACATGTCCTTAACCCTTTTAAGACCATTATGTTGGCGCTGACGCATTTTTTTACATCCACTGTTTGTGCTATTTTGAAAATCCAAACTGTTCTGTAACGCATCAGGTTAAAAGCCTGCAGGGGTGGAAGTGGGCGGAGCTTAAAGCAGCAGAAGGCAGACAGTGAGAGAGAGAGAGGGGAGATTTTTATGACTTTTGGTAGCGTTTTACTGAAGGTTTTAACTGATTTACTGAAGGTTTTAACTGTTTTAGTGAAGTTTTAACTGTGTTTTAGTGAAGTTTTAACTGTGTTTTACTGAAGGTTTTAACTGTGTTTTAGTGAAGCTTTAACTGTGTTTTAGTGAAGTTTTAACTGTGTTTTAGTGAAGTTTTAACTGTGTTTTACTGAAGGTTTTAACTGTGTTTTAGTGAAGCTTTAACTGTGTTTTAGTGAAGTTTTAACTGTTTCTGCTGAATTCTTGTATATTATTGTACATAAGTGATAGTACTGTTTTAGTTCTAGTGTGTTTTTTGTCAAGTTTTGCAGATATTTTTTTTCTCCACTGTTTTTCTGCATTTTTCCAGTTGATACAATTAATTGTTGAATGACTAAAATAGTTGTAACATGGACGAAGAATGATCCAAAATGTTTGAGCACATGTAAAATAGTGTAAAGTTTATTTCTATAATTTTGCTAAATTTTATTATGAACATTTACAGTTGTTTTTCATAATAATTATGATAAATTCAAGTCTGTTGTTTAATTTTTGTTTAGAACACACAGTTTTAAAGATGTATTTCATATAATAATGATAAATGATGGGCAGATATTGAAAATAAGGTTCTTACTGAAAAAAAAAATTCAGAATATTTGTTAAAGAAAACATTTTCTGATACTGTTATTGCACAAACAACATAAATAAATCTAAGGGGTTTGTTGCAGACATAGTTATTAAAGGACTAATTGCATTACTTCATGATCACAGCCCACAGGCATGTGTTTATGACAGATTTGTTTTATGTAACTGTTAATCTACATAATGTACATTAAACATGATTGCAAATGTAATTTTGTACGATTATCTCACCACCCACTAGTGTTGTTTACTGTTCCTCATACTGACTTCTGTGTTCTGACTGTAAATCTGCAGGTTTATTGTTGCCCCACGGGTGGGAAGTAACGAAGTAAAAGTACTCCATTACTCTACTTAAGTAGATTTTTTAGGTATCTGTACTTTACTGGAGTATTTATTTTTCTGTAAACGTTTGTCTTTTCTTCCTTACCTGTGTTCATAAATATCTGTACTTTAAACTCCTTATATTTTTATAAATATTTGTACTTTATACTCCTTACATTCTCAGAATATACTTATTTGTTCAACAGAAGTACAGATACAGTACAGATATTTTTTATACATGTAAGGAGTATAAAGTACATATATTTATATAAATATAAGGAGTATAAAGTACATATATTTATATAAATACAAGGAGTATAAAGTACATATATTTATATAAATATAAGGCGTATAAAGTACATATATTTATATAAATATAAGGAGTATACTTTATACAGCAGGAAAAGTTAAAAGTTTACAGAAAAATAAATACTCCAGTAAAGTACTGATACCTAAAACATACTTCTGTACAGGAATAAAGTACTTTTATTTAGTTAGTTCCACCTCTGGAAATAGAACCGTGTCAAAGTGGAACAATTGAAAAAAGCCAAACCCAGTGAACATTAACACACAGAGTTAATAAGTGACAGAATGGATTAAAATGACATAAAAAGTTGATTCCACACCATGTTTGTTTTGTCATTAAACTGATAATAACTCCTGATCACTTCGTAAACCTTCACCCATAAAGACCTACTGTAGTACGACTTTTATTTCACTTCCCGAATGAAAACTACAGAAAAAAAGAACAAAAGCAATGATCTTTAAAAAAAAAAAAAACTCTTCTAAAATATAGGAAAAAACACCCAAAATGTTTTATAAAATAGCCAAAACATATGCAAAAATATATGCAATTAAAATGTTCAACAGTTTCAACAAAACAACTGTTCCATTTAATCACATTAAAATCTATAATCACATTAATCATGATGATGGATTAATTTGTGTTGTTATTTTTGACAGAACTATTAATAGAATATTTTTAAACGTAATCCTCACATTATCCGCATTTGAATAAAAACCTCCAAGTATTTCTACACTACTTTTTAAACTCCAGTGAAATGATGTTTCCTCATAGCCTTTCTGTGAACAGTCTTGCACAGTGAACATGTCTGTGGGTGTGGGGTAACCATGGTAACGCTCTTCCTGTGTTTTTCTTCCCAGTTTCACAGGAACAGATTAAAAACCTTCATAAACGATTCCAATACCTGAGTGGAGATGAGGACACGATCAGGTGAAGTGTTTTAAAGGAAAGATTACATACTGTACTTTATACTCCTTATATTTATATAAATATATGTACTTTATACTCCTTATATTTATATAAATATATGTACTTTATACTCCTTATATTTATATAAATATATGTACTTTATACTCCTTATATTTATATAAGTATATGTACTTTATACTCCTTACATTTATATAAATATATGTACTTTATACTCCTTACATTTATATAAATATATGTACTTTATACTCCTTATATTTATATAAATATCTGTACTTTATACTCCTTATATTTATATAAATATATGTACTTTATACTCCTTACATTTATATAAATATATGTACTTTATACTCCTTACATTTATATAAATATATGTACTTTATACTCCTTACATTTATATAAATATATGTACTTTATACTCCTTACATTTATATAAATATATGTACTTTATACTCCTTACATTTATATAAATATCTGTACTTTATACTCCTTACATTTATATAAATATCTGTACTTTATACTCCTTACATTTATATAAATATATGTACTTTATACTCCTTACATTTATATAAATATATGTACTTTATACTTACTTTCTTAGAATAGACTTTTTCAAACTAAACAGATGTGACAGTACGGAAAATAAATCAGTTCAGAGGAAAAATCATTGGAGGAGAAAAACTGGGACTTTAGAAATTAGAATTAGGACTTTTACATCAGAATTATGCATTTTTTATGCCATATTTATGACCTTAAATTTAAAAAAAAAATGTAAACCTTTATTTATCCAGGAAATATTCCATTGAGATTAAGAACCTCTTATGAGGGAATCTCATATTTTTTACTTGATCTAATTATGCCATTTTCATCTAATAATTATGCATTTTTATCTCATATTTATGACTTTTTTTTTTCACAATGATGGCTTTTTATCTCCATTTGAGCACAAAAATCCCTTCGACAGAACAGGCAACTGACATAAGTGTGTTTCACGCTCTGCACTGAAGCACTTTCAGTTTAAAATACCACCTTAACGTGAAGACAGGGATTCTGCTAGCGTTAGGCTAATTCTAACACTAGGCTAATGCGTCGTCCATCTCGAGTCTGTTCATTCACGCAAAATGAAACACAATTAACGTAGATTAAAAATGAGTATTTAATTTTGATTAATTGAAATGAATACCAAGCAACTCCGTTATTAATCTGGTTTAAAAAAAAGGAATTATTTGACCACACTGAGGAAGAAAAAATATATGAAATAAATAATAAAAAGAATTGAATTAATACATTTACTTTTTTTTATTAAATAAAATGTAAATTTAAAATGCACAAAATAATAATTAAAAAGTATTATTTTTTAAAAATAAATAAATGACAAAGAGACATGAAAAAACTGAAACTAATATTAAAAAAAATAACCTAAAACTAAACATTTAGGGGGTGAAAAAAGGAAAACTCCCCACAACTTTCCTCTAAAAACTAATTAAATCAAACCAAATGACGGGGGAGAAAAAAACCCCAAAACTAAATAAAAGTAAACTATAACAAAAAGTCCAAACCTGTTCTAGCTCTTAGCATAAACTAGCACATATGGTGATACATGCTAATGCAAACACATGCACATTAGACAAATACAATCACAGACATATTTACTTTCCAGCCTGAACACACACACTCCATCATGTTTAAACACACACTAAACTGTCACACCTCCTTCTGTGGAAAAGACAAACACACACACTGTTAGCTTAATGCTACCTACTTCCACTGAATAATGTCCTTTTTATTGTTTTTGTTGTAATTGTCAGCTAATGTTTTTTTTTTTTTTTGCTCCCCCTGGAATGTGTGATGTCACTGCAGCAGAGACGACCTGAATAAGATCCCAGCGCTCGACAACAACCCGATCAGGAAGCAGATAATCGAAGCCTTCTTCGATAAGCGGTGGGTGCTTGTTCCATCCTGTCCTGGAGAACGGCCAAAATGGAAGCGTACGAGTGCATTCCTGTTTGGTTTTTTAGAGGATCCATTTAGAATAGACTCAAAAAAAAACCCAAAATAAACCACATAGTCTGTCAAAGAGGATGTTGAAGGAGGAGAGAAAGAAGAAGAATGTATGATTTACACTGAAAAAAGTCAAATAAAGAGGATTTTGTTACAATAAATAGTGATAAATGACTGAAGAAATTATAGTTAAAAGTTAATTTATGAAAAATTAGCAGTGGTTACCTCTGCCAAGGAGGTTATGCTTTTACCAGTTTGTTTGTCTGTCTGTTATAAATCCGTCCATAACTCAAAAAGTTATGGACGAAAAAGTTATGGATGAAATTTCCAGGGTAGGTTGGGAATAAATGCAGAGTGCTTTTCTACTTTACAATGTTACATCCTCTTTGAACTATCTCGGTGTTGTTGAAATCGCATCAAACGTCCGTCCGGTTGATCCAATCTATCATCTACCATTTAAAATCACTTTCAAAGTCACTCAAGGTCAAAGGTCATGATACCATTTTGAAGCCCATGCCAGGTTTCATATATGTCAATAACAGTAACTACGTCTCTATCTCCACTGTTTTTTTTTAATAATCAAGATGAACAAATGTATTTAGCGCAAATTATTTATCGATATTGATAGAATCAGTGGATCAATGATTGACAGATACGAAACCTGGCATGGGCTTAAAAATGACCACCGACCCATTAGTTATTGGACGACTTCCTCTACTTCCTGAGGTCACCCACAAATCACCCACAAAAGTACGTGTGGGTCTTCAAGGGTTAAAATCTGGCCAGTGTTTGTTTTTTAAAACTCATGTTGTCTTCTTTTTCATCTTTGTTTTAGGAACCAGCGTCAGGAGGAGGTGGGTTCCTTTCGGGAGATCGACTTCGAACAGTTCCTTATGGTCATGTCCCATTTCCGTCCTCCAACACTGAAGACCACAGACGAAGAGAAGGAAGTGATGAGAAGAGAGAAACTCCGCTGTACGTAACTATAATTAGTTTTTAATCCATTTTTAGCCCATTGGTCACGAGTTGTCAGAGGTAGTAAAAGTACTAACATTGTGTACTGAAGTAAAAGTACAGCTGCTGGTATGAAAAAATACTCTGGTCAAAGTAGAAATACTGATTCCTTTACTTCAGTAAAAAAAAAAAAAAGTACAATTCAATTTTTATTAAAGGTGTCATTCCATGGTTCATTAATATTACTGTGTTCTTCATTGTTATTGAATACATTGTGTGTTGGTTCCATTTAAAAAAACCCAAAAACGTCCAGATTATTTTGTTTCCAGCTGTTTTTTCACAGTAGAAAAATGACTTGAGGTCAAACAACAGAATATACCAGTACTTCCTCATACATGTCCATGACGCGGTAACGAGGCGTCTCTGATTGGCTCAAAATGTGTGAAGAAACACTCCCCCCTCTCGCTCTCTGTATGTATTTACCTTTACCAGAGTAGCATCCAGCTAGGTTTTCATGCCGTTGCTTGTTCTGAAAACGTGCAGGGAAAAAAAACGTGGGTTTATTTCCACAGAGAGCACATGAACCAGTTTGATCCGACATTTTTTTCCAGTTTGTGCAGCAGCTACTGTGGCGCCGTCTTCTCTTATAGATGCTAATGCTAATGCTACTTCAGATTCGTTGCAATGGGGACGGGTTTAACCCCACGTGGGTGACGCTAAAGTCCATTTGACGTCAGATGGTTTGGCTTTTTCTGGGTCCTTCGTTCCTCTTGTTGTTTTGTGTGAATGCGGTATGCAGCCAGTGGAGGTGACGAACCACGGTCAAAGGAGCATGTGTCAGAAAGTCGTGGAAAAGTGGGTTTCAGCAGAATGACACCTTTAAAGTAAAAAAGCAAAAGGTAAAACTGCATTTTGAAATTTTTTAGTAATTTTTTTTTTTTTTACCATGGATGAAATAATACTTACCGTAAATTCTGGACTATAAGCCGTTACTTTTTTCCCAAACTTTCAACCTTGCGGCTTTTTCAGTGATGCGGCCAATTTATGTAATTTTTCTAACGGCCGCCAGAGGCGCTCGAGTAGAAAAGGTCAGATTTAGACCGGTGGAATATATGCGTAGAGGAAGACTGGATGAAAAAGGAGGGGCGGAACAAACGCGGGGTGACGGGTTTCAGTGGGACCGGTAAAAGGTGACGGACAGGTGTACAGGGGGTGAAAAGTTGCTTAAAGAAAAACCCGCGGCGGTGTGTGAGAGAAGACAGAGGCTCGACCAGACCCTGTGGATTATTTTTGCACGTTGGCACGGAGGAGTTTGACCTGAACTCTCGGCGAAAGATTAAAGTTATCGCTGACTCTGCGATAGATGAGGCGAGGCGGCGACCAGCCACCTGTTTGTGGATGCGGCGGACATTTTTCCCTCCCTTACCTTTGGAAATATAATTTTTTTTCCCCTTGGATTACTTTCAACGGGACCCGGACTCTGCAGACCTGCATCAAACCTTAAGTATCATTTTCCGTTCATTTTGCCAGCTGTGATTGTTGGACCGTGGACTTTAACCCTTGTGCGGTCCTTCGGGTCAAAGAGACCCGGTGGTTCACAAATGTACCTTTTTATACGTACTGTAGGATGCCATTGCTTACTACTGAAAACAGTAATATATCCTTGGGGGGTGGGGTGATGAGTCTATGGAACTGAACTTTGGAATCTGGGTTTTTAAGACCCGATTGTAGGACACAGCCAGTGTGCCTTTTACGAAGGACCGCACAAGGGTTAATGAAGGACATTTAGTTTCATTCGCGGGACTTGAAGTCGGGTTTGGGTTAATTTTGTGTTTGTGTTACATGTTTTAATGTGGGCACATGCGGCTTATATACATGTGCGGCTTGTGTATGTACAAAATCGGTTTTCCTCTTAGAATGAGGTGGGTGCGGCTAATAATCAGGTGCGCTCTATAGTCCGGAAATTACGGTACTTAACCAGGAATAATAAAAGTTTAAAAAGTATTAAAAAATAAAGACTATAAGTGAGTTACTGTGTAGATAATGTGTTTGATGAGGTCACAGTTACTCAGTTTAGCAGATATGGACAGAAAATGGAGGGAAAATGGAGGGGGGGGGGTTGCAATTGAGATAAAAAGTCATCAAGAGATTAAAAAAATGCACAATTATGAGATTAAAAACTCAAAATTGTGTGATTAAAAAGTCAAATAATGGATAAGAAATGCATAATTCTGAGAAAAAGAGTTAAAATCCTGAGCTAAAAGTCCTAATTATTCTAATTGTAAAAGTACTCAGTCTGTATTTGAATAGAAGTGCAGCTACTGGTGTGAAAAAATACTCTGGTAAAAGTAGAAGTACTGAAGTAAAAGTAAAAAAGTACAACTAGTCAATTATAATTTATTCATTTATTTATTTATTTCAGCTCCTCATTAGATATTGCCTCAGCAGTAACTATTCTTCCTGGGGTCCTAGCGTATAAAAGTCATTCAACAACAACTAGAATAATAGTAATAATAATAAAAACAAAATACACCCTAAATAAAAACAAATAAACAATCAAACTAATGAAAATAAATAACTATATCTGGCTTTACTTAGTAATAAAGCACCTTTACCCACTGTGACCCAAACACAGATTTCATAGAGAACCACAGTTTGGCAGAAACTCCTAAAACTTTCAGGTTTTGTTCCAGAACGTCATGTGTTCTTCCACATAAGGTCTGATCAGAACCAGACTGTGGAAACTTCTGCTCCTATCTACTCTTCTCCTTTTCTGGATCATGCACCAGCTTCCACTAACATTATGGTATGGAGTCTTTTTAAAGGCATGTAAAAACAAACTGTGGGATGTTTACCTTCTTATCTCTGTATCCTGGAAAACATTCTTTAATTCATGTTTCCTTCTACTCGCCTCACAGACTTGCTCCCCCCACCACAGTCATTTTTAAATAAACATCTTTTTTTATTTATTTATTATTTCTTAAACATATTTTTTTTTATATATTTTAAACATATTTATCTTCATCTCTATATGTGCTTAAATATCTTTATCAAACATATTTTAACATATTTGTGTGTTTCTTATAGAGGTGGTCAAAGTACACACATTCTGTACTGAAGTAGAAGTACTGTACAGCTACTTGTGTGAAAAAAATACTCTGGTAAAAGTAGAAGTACTGATTCAACTTTTCTACTTAAGTAAAAGTACAACTTAATTGTAATGAAGTACAAAAGTAAAACAGTTTTTTTTTTTGTCATGAACGCAAGAATACTTCAGAAAATAAAAGCAGAAAAGTTTCAAATGTATCTAAAATAAAAAGCCTTTAAAAGTGAGTTACTGTGTAAATGATGTGTTTGATCCAGTCACAGTTACTCAGGTTTGTGGATATGGGCAGAAAATGGAAGAAAAGTCATAATTGAGATAAAAAGCCATGAGAATTAAAAAAAAAAACAAAAAAAAAAACAGTTATAAAAATGCAAAATTTTAAGAGAAAAAGTCAAAATTATGAGACTACTATAATATATAAAGTCACAGTTTCTCTCCTCCACTGACTTTTCTCTATTTTCATACTGTCACGTTGGTTTAGTTTGTAAAAGTAACAAGTCTATTCTGAGAATGTAAGGAGTATAAAGTACAGATATTTATATAAATGTAAGGAGTATAAAGTACAGATATTTATATAAGTGTAAGGAGTATAAAGTACAGATATTTATATAAGTGTAAGGAGTATAAAGTACAGATATTTATATAAATGTAAGGAGTATAAAGTACAGATATTTATATAAATGTAAGGAGTATAAAGTACAGATATTTATATAAATGTAAGGAGTATAAAGTACAGATATTTATATAAATGTAAGGAGTATAAAGTACACATATTTATATAAATGTAAGGAGTATAAAGTACAGATATTTATATAAAAATGTAGGCAAAAAAAGTTGCCAGAAATATAAATACTCAAGTAAAGTACAGATACCTAAAAAAAAATCTAAAGAAGTACTTTTACTCAGTTACTTTTTAAAAATGCGGTTCGGGTCCATCCTTTTCAAGTACATTTCTTGTGGTCCGAGTTGCAGGTGGGCTAGTTAATAAATAAAAAAAAAAAAAAAAAAAAGTCGGTTGCGGGTCGTTTATACATCGACCCGTGCATCACTGGTTTCTAAGGTTCTGTCAGACCTACTGGGAACCTAGGTTAGTGCTCAGCGTCTTGCTCAAGGACACTTTGGCATGTGGACAGCCAAAGCCGGGATGTGAACCGCCAACCCTTCAGTCATTGGACGACCCAGTCTACCAATTGAGCCACAATGCAATGAGTTTGTCACAACATAAGTTTAATAGTCACCAGATTCAGCCCAAAAGTCACCAAGTTGCTCGATATTTATTTTATTTATTTATTTATTTTAATTTTTTAAATTTTTTAGTCTCCACAGATGGACACATGTCGCTAAATTGGCAGCACTGATAAAGTCTCCGTTCTTGTGTTTTGTCTCCACAGTTCTGTTCAACATGCACGACACTGACAGCGACGGCACCATCACTCTGGAAGAATACAGGAAGGTAATAGAAAATTATATGTAGGCCCCGAAATAATATCGTGACCTTTAAACTTCAAATGTCAAAATCCAACTCACGTGGATTTAAATGGTCGTAACTCCAAAGAGTAGTGATAAGTGATAGTGATACTATAGCAATAGTAACTGGATAAGGAACTACATGTAGGCTTCAAAATGACATCATGACCTTTGACCTTGAGTGATTTTGAAAGGTCAAACTCGGTAAAGGAGTTGAATCAGTACTTCTACTTTTTTTCCCACACCAGTAGCTGTACTTCTACTACAGTACAGAATGTGTGTACTTTTACCACCTCTGTTTAAATCAGGGGTGTCCAAATCCAGTCCTCGAGGGCCGGTGTTCTGCATGTTTTAGATATTTCCCTCTTCCATGTGATTCAGTTTCACCCTTTAACTCCTGAGAACTAACAAAATAATTGGTAACATGAGCAAAGTAAGACACAAATGGTAGAAAATCAAAGAACAATACTAACATAAAAAAAACTAAATGTAGAAAAATAAACAAAATGAGCAATAAAAACTAATAAATGTTTACAAAATCACAAATAATGTGGAAAATTTTGAAAAAGAAATTACAAAAGAAGATAACTAGCATTAAAATTTGGTCCCAGCAAATTTTATTTTGCCTTTTAAGAAATGTCTAAATAAAATAAAATAAAAATACAAATCTTGCTTTTTGGCACCCTTGTCCATGCACAAAACTAAAAGGAAAATAGTTGAATTTTTCTGAATGTTTAAACTAAATCATCCATTCAGAATCAACACTGACACTTAACGAGTTAATAATCAGCTCCTCATCAGACTGATAATGATGCAATGGCCTCCAGGTGTAATGGAAGAGGGAAACATCTAAAACATGCAGGACCCCGGCCCTCGAGGACCGCACTTTGACACCCCTGGCTTAAATGGAATCATCAACAGACGGGTGTTGCATCTTTAGGATTAGAGGATCAGATCCAAACATGTGCAGACTTCACCCACACAACTTCTACTGTCACGTTCCTTTATTTCTAATTTAACCTCTTACTGTCACATGAAACAGTCCCATTGTGAAGCTGCTGTGGTTTTACATGACAAAAATATTACACAATTTTTCTACGAACCATCCTGCAGAGTGAACACACACACACACACACACACACACACTCACTCACTCACTCACACACACAATCGTTTTCATGTCACATGACGACCAAGTTTGTAATCAAGTAGCCATTGGGTAGTGAGTGTAATCATTTTTTTTAACAAAATAAATAAATAATAGGAATAATAAGAAAAAAAAAGGATAAAACTGAATTTAAGGTAATGTAATAAATTAATACATTAAAAAAAACAAACAAACAAGGAAATACATCTTCAAATCTGTAAAATACATGTTTGGCCCACATCATTTCTATTTTACTAGCGGGTACCTTTATTTATATCTAACCCTCGTGGGGACTTTAATTTTGGTACCCACGAGGGCTAGACATAAATAAAGGGTCCCCATGGTGTGACTGTGTAAACATATGAATGTTCCTATAAAGACAGGAATACAAGTACCCACACACACGCATACTGGTTTCCATGGCCTCATGAGGACCAAGTTTGTACTCATCACTTGTAGGTAAAGTAGTCATCATTTTATATATATATATATATATATATATATATATATATATATATATATATATATATATATATATATATATATATATTCATATATATATATATATATATATATATATATATATATATATATTCATATATATTCATATATATATATATATATATATATATATATATATATATATATATATATATATATATATATATATATATATATATATATATATATATATATATATATATATATATATATATATATATTCATCCCCCCCCCCCTCCTATTGTTCCCTGTGGTTCTGATCCAAACCCCATCAGCAGAATGTGATGGAAGCACACGCCTCCAATTGGACCAAGTTTAAAAGCTTGAGCAAAAACTTTACATTCCGTCCACTTCCAGTAAAAGTTAAAGGAGGATAACATAACATTTATGGGGACTTCCAGAAAAAACAAGTTAATGTGTTTATAGGTGACATTTACATACTTCACACAGATTTCAACTTATATTTAACTCTCGTCCCCGTAGTGTGACGGTGTAAACATATCAATGTCCCCATGAAGACGTCATTTAATTTATTTTTCGGGTGTAAACAGTTGTTGTTGTTTGTGCTCAGGTTGTGGAGGAGCTTCTGTCAAAGAGCGGCTCTATCGGTCTGGAAGCGGCTAAAGCTATAGCAGACGCTGCCATGCTGGAGGTGGCCAGCACCAACGTCCCCCACATGGTAACGGCCCTGGAAGGACACCATCAACACTCCTGGTTTGAATCTGTGAATTTCTAATGACGTCTGTTTGTGTCTGGATCATTTTAGGGCCCAGACGACTTTTATGAAGGAATCACATTTGAGCACTTTGAACAGGTTTGTTTTCACCCTCCACTTTCACTCACACACAGGCCCCACCCACAGAAGCCCCTCCAAAACAGGCCCCTCCCACACATTCCTGTACCATAGAAATCCCTCCAAACAGGCCCCTCCCACACAAACTGCTTTCCTATTGAAGTCCCTCCCATAGGAGTCCCTCCCACAGAAATCCCTCCCACATAGGCCCCTCCCACAGAAGCCCCTCCAAAACAGGCCCCTCCCACACAAACTGCTTTCCTATTGAAGTCCCTCCCACACAGGCCCCTCACTCAGCACGAAATGTGTCAAAAAAAAAATCACTTGTGGAATAATGTCAAAAAATTTTCATAGTTTTTAACTTAACCTTTAAAAAATACTCAACAATTGTCGCATTTTAACCATTTAAATATTGTTTTAATATAAAAAATATATATTTTTATTAAGAGATTAGCATGGAAAGGTGTCGAGCAGCAGAGGTATGGAGCTAATTTTAGTGCCGCACCTCTGCTGCTCTTCTATTGTCGCAGATTATTGTCAAGTGTTTAAAAAAGATAAAGGGAAAGGAACATTTTCACGCTAATCTCTTAAATTAATGCACTTCATCTTCGTCCACCATCTTCTTCTTCTTCCCGTTTTGTCGTGGAGTGAATTTGCAGCGTTTCTCTCTTGCAGTTGTTTTGGGAGTTTATGTGTTTTGGTATTTTAAGCATTTTTCTTTCGCAAATTGGTTTTGAGGGTTTGTACTTTTTTTTCTTCTGCTTTATTTCTGTTATCGCAGCATTTTTCTTTTGCAGGACACGTGTGTTGCATTTGTTTTATGCGTTTGTGTTTTTGGTTGTTCTTGTGTTTGCAGCGTTCCCTCGATGCAATGCGTTTGCCCCCGTAGCCCTTTGAGCTGTAATTTGACCCCCTGAACATGTACAAAAACTCAGTAAATTTTGCACACATTTCAGAAGTGTGAAAAATTACGAGTGTATATATGGGATTCGTAAAAGTCGGTAAAGAAATGTTTCTACAGCACCCCCTTGAAAAGTCACAATATATTATATTAGACCAGATCACGTCCAAGTGAAGTTAGAGCTATAAAAATCGGTACACGTGTTCAGCATGAGGAGACAATCAAAAAACCTTACGATGGCCACGCCCATAAACCAACAGAAATTGCGCCATCTTGGATTGAAATGTAAAAAATTCTGAGTCATGGTTCTAACCGTCTTCATATTTTAATGAACTCCTCTTTGGCCGTTGGATCCAATGAACTCGAAAACGGTGAACACCATCTAGACAAGTGGGACATCAAAAGTTACAGAATTTTTGTGCTACAATGTCACAAAGTTTGCGAAGTTTTCGGGAAAAATTACCACTACATAAATGGCTTCAGCTTGAACATACGAACACCAATTCAATTTGGCTGAAATTTGACACAGACTTCTATGTCCCAGGTCTACATCTATTTAGCTAAAAAAATTCAGATTTTGTACAATAGTGCCCCCTAGAAATGTACATTCATTAAAATAGCTGTAGTTCGGACATATGAACACCGATTAGGCTGAAATTTGACTTAGTTGTCAGTCTCGCAGTTCTACACCCATTCAACCCACATTTCAAATAAGTCACCCTATAGCGCCCCCTATGTATTTATGGCAGAATATTGCATCCCACCCACGGTCAGGTGGGAAGGCCTTTGAGACTTTTTGCAGTTTTAATTTTTGTTCCTACAATTACAGGATGTAAATCACTTTGTACTACATTGATCATTTATGAAAAGTTCTATATAAGTAAAGTTTGATTGATTGAAAGTGTGTGTAAAAAGTTAGTGTTAAAAAGACAAACATATGTCTCTTCCTTGTACAAACAAAACTGATCTAATGCTTTGTTGCAGATTTTAAAAGGCCTTGAAATGGAGTCAAGGATGCACATTCGCTTTTTGGACGTAGATGCTCCTACAATGCATTGTGGGAAATCAAAGTCTTGAAGAATTCTGCAGCTGAATCCTCCTTAAATGGAATGAAGATGAATATTTTGGATGTTTTAAATGCACTAATGTTTTCAGCAGGGTACTAAACAAATGTATGGACTATTTGATTTTCATGTAGATGTCATGTAATTGCTGCTGATTTAATTACAGGGTTGGTTCATAAGATGGAGGAGGTTTTTTTTTTAATAAACTTGACTTTTATACCTTTTAAGGCATCGAACATATTTAGTCTAAAACGTAGTGTCACATATTTCACTGATAGATTTCTCTTCACTTTAATCACACTAATAGACTACCTCCTTTAAAGTTTATTTTTCTTTGCTTGATTTAATATTTTGTTTAGCATAATTCAAGATCTTTTTCTTAATTCAACATACTTTTTTACTTGGTTATAGATTTTTTTGTTTAATAAATCTTGAATTAAGCAAAAGAAATTAAATTAATTATAGATTTCTTTAAATTGCTTATATTTTTCTTCATGATTTTTTTTCTGCCAAATTAGATTTTTTTTACCTTTTTTTTCTTGCTTTAAGACATTTTTTTACTTAATACAAGACTTTTTTGCTTAATTTAAGATTTTTTGATTACTTCAACATTTTTTTACTTAATTATACTTGTTTTGCTTAATTTAGATTTATTAATTTAGACTTATTAATTAGATAATTTTTGTGCCTAATTACACTTGTTTTTACTTAGATTTTTTTTACTTGAAGATTTTTTTTTTCTGCCTGGTTATTTATTTTTTTGCTTAATTAACTTTTTTTGTTTTAAGATTGTTTTGCTTCATTAAAGATACTTTCTTATATCTAGATTTTTTTTGCTTAATTAAATTTTTTTTTGCTTAGGGTTTTATACATCAAGAATTTTTTTTTGCTTAATTTTTTTTCTTTTCTTAATGTCATTTTTTTTTTTTGCTTAATTCTGTTAGATTTCTGTTGACTTTAATCAAACTAATAAACTACCTCTGTACTTTCCCTCCTGTCTATGAGCTGTTTTTACACCTGTTAGTTTCTCTTTAGTCTCAGATGTTGCAGTGGAGGTCGTTCATGTGCAGGAGTCACTCTGGTGTTCATGGTCATGTGATGATGAAAACTTCCCAAACATGATCCTGTACATGCATGACATTCTTCTGCAGCTCTACCTTTTATTTGTCCTTCACAGACTCTACGGTGATTTACCAAGAAAATACCAACACTATTTTTGAACACAAGGAACATTTTACCAAAGATGAATTATTGTAAACTTTGCACTTCAATAAAATGAACAAAATAAATATAATAAAAATATGCTTAAGATGTTTGTTTTTCTATCAATCTATCCGTTGTCTAAAAAATATTTAACTATTTTTCAAATAAAAAGTGTATTTTAATCCATCAAGATTAATCCGACTACAATTTTTTTAAGCAATTTAATGAAACAGTTGTCTAGTTATTTTGCTGAAGGTGTTGAATAAACATGTTAATTGAAAATATATTCATATTTTGGCATAGTTTATCAAATGTTTTGGGGTTTTTTAATATGTTTTGGATGTTGGGATTTTTTTCTGTAGATTTTAGCATGTTTTGAGTATTATTTCTCTGCATTTTTTTGTGTTTCCTAGTGTTTTTTTGTGTGAAATTTGAGGACAAAAATACCTCACAGTCAGACCAGTCGACCGCCATAAAGTGTTTTGATGGAGTTTTCACTGAAGCACTTCCAGATTAAAAAACCACATTAATGCTAGCACCAGGCTAATGCTAGTACTATGCTAATGCTAACGTGTCACCCAGTTTACACCAAACATGTTCAGTGCAGATATATTCAGTTTCTTGAGGCTGTTTCCTCCTGCAAAATTAAACTGTTAATATAGATTAGAAATAAATATTTAATCATGGTTAATAAATGACGATGTCATTTAAGAAATTAAGTAGGAATATGACATTTTAATTTGTATGATGTACAGTAACAATAATTCACATACTTGAAAGAATAATTTGCATGTACATATCTTTAGAAAGCAAAAAACTTTTTTAAATTTATTTTCATTGAGGTAAAAGATTAGAAAGGTTCACTGGAAAAACATTGCCCCTTTAAAAAAAAAGTTTTAAAAAATTTATATAAGATTTAATATTAACTTAACAGAAATAATTAAGCAGAAAAACTGTCATGAAAAAAATATGTGAAAACAAAATATTGAATTAAGCAAAAACTAATCTTGAATTTTAAAAAAAGTTAAAAAAAAAAAATAATTAAATTAAGGAACAATAATCTTGAATTAAGCAAAAACTAATCTTGAATTTAAAAAAGTAAAAAAAATAAATAAAAAAAAAAAAACTTAAATGAAGGAATAATAATCTTGAATTAAGCAAAAAACAAACTAAATCTTGAATTAAGTAAAAACAAATTGTGAATGGAACCAGGTAAAATGACATTGGTCAGATTTCTTCAATCAGATTAGATCCAGATCTATTGTCTATAAAACTTCCTCCGTAGGTGATAGAACGAGAAATGAGGGGAAAAAAAAGCTTGATTAGATTTTAGATTTTTCCAGTGAACCGGTTCTTATTTGTGTTGTAGAATTCAGACGCTGTAGATGGTAGAAGCGTCAATGTAGCTGTAGTTGTAGGTGTAGCCATTCTGATTCTGATTCTGAATTGTCAGTGTAGACGTAGTTGTAGACGTAGTTGTCAGTGTGCTGGGTGGGAACCTGACAGCCGGTCGTAGGGCACCGTCAGGCTGATGTTGTAGTTGTAGCCGTAGTTGTCGGTGTAGTCAGATCTGCAGATCGGCAGGACATGCTCGTCACAGGTGGCGTCCTCAGAGAAGTCGTAATGACAGATGACGCCTCGATGCCTGAAACAGAGAAGCACAATTTAATATTTTAACTCAAAAACTGCATAAATAATGGTGTCTTTTTAGAGCAATTCCCAGAGAAGATGACTACAGGTCATAGTCTATATATGTGAGTGTGTCATCAAATTTTTTCATCAATTTCAACTTGCGAATTTCTTCCTTTTTTTTGTAAATATTGATCGACCAACATTCCCCCTCTTAGGGGTAACGATGATGGATTAGATTCATATAGTGCTTTTCTATGTACACACCTACTCAAAGCACACAGTGGATTCATTATTCATTCACTCTCACATGTTCCCTCTGGTAGCTGCCATACGACTCCTCTGACCACTACCAAACATTCATACACACTCATACACTGGGACAACTTTATTTTAATATCAACTTGTGTTTGATTAAAAATTGTTCTACATAATTTTTAAGAAAAGCACTCAAAGATATTTTGAGACGTTATTTCAAAAGTGATCAACATCTCCTGGCAAATGGTAAAGAAAAATTAGCTTTTGTGTTCCAAAAAAACTTCAAATATGGCTAAAAAAAAAGTGTTAAATCATATTGTACGCCCCTCTATGTGTATACAGAGATATTTTAAAGTGTTTCGAGCCTTTATAAAAACAAAACTTTTGGTGCCTCCTGGTGTTTAAATGTGCTCCAAAAAGGCTAATTTTGGACCATCTTCAAATCAGGTTAAAATTGTTCTAGATCATTTTTAGGTCCCTCCATGTGTAATCAGAGGTGTTTCGAGTCTTTATTAAAAAAAGAAAATAAAAATTTGGCCCCCCCTGGTGTTCAAATGGTAAGGCTATACAGTGCTCCCAGAAAGGCTGATTTGAACCATCTTAAAATGTGGTTAAAAATTATTCTAGATCATTTTTACACATCTGCATGTAAAATCAGAGGTGTTTTAAGCCTTTTAAAAAACATAATTTCCTAATTTCCCCCCCCGCTGGTGTTCCAGAAAAGCTCATTTTGGACCATTTTCAAATATGGTTAATTTATATTTATATTTATGTACATTTACAAACATAACACGGCAGAATTTTTAACATCCTTTTTTTGAAGCTTGTGAGCAACAGATAAAGAGAAGAGGTTGAGGTTTTTTAAAGAAGCAGTAGAGGATGTGTGACCTGCGGTGAGCAGTGAGGTCATCGTCTGTGATGCACGCCCCCCGCGGTGACTTGTCATCAGGGATGTTGGCGGTTACCAGGGTGCTGGTGTTGAAGCGTACACGCC
Organism: Siphamia tubifer; assembly: GCA_020466265.1. Classification (NCBI taxonomy): domain Eukaryota; kingdom Metazoa; phylum Chordata; class Actinopteri; order Kurtiformes; family Apogonidae; genus Siphamia; species Siphamia tubifer. Next base: position 45,607,980 of record CM035791.1, on the reverse strand, counting down.
TGACAGGGTGTCTGCAGCAGGAGAACACAAACACCTTCTGCCTCAAACATGAAGAAAACCTGCTCACACATTTCAACATCAGTCTTGTTAATCTACAAAGCAGTGTCCACAGACCTGTGTATGAAAATAGAAAATATACTGTAATAAATATGTGTGTTACAGGGGGCATATTTTATATGACACCCCCCGAAAGAGGAGAGGGTATTATTTTCACTTTGTTTTTGTGTTTGTTTGTCTGTTTACTCACCTGTTCTCAGCTGGATTTGAATCATTTTGATAATTTTTCTCCAATTAATGAATTAATTCATTTATGTTTATAAAAATGTACTGTAGTTAGCTAAACATGTGCACTATAGTTAGCTAATCATGTGTACTGTAGTTAGCTAACTGTATGTACTGTAGTTAGCTAAACATGTGTACTAGAGTTAGCTAAACATGTGTACTGTAGTTAGCTAATCATGTGTACTGTAGTTAGCTAACTGTATGTACTGTAGTTAGCTAACCACATGAACTATAGTTAGCTAAACATGTGTACTATAGTTAGCTAAACATGTGTACTATAGTTAGCTAAACATGTGTACTATAGTTAGCTAAACATGTGTACTATAGTTAGCTAAACATGTGTACTGTAGTTAGCTAATCATGTGTACTGTAGTTAGCTAACTGTATGTACTGTAGTTAGCTAACCACATGAACTATTGTTAGCTAAACATGTGTACTATAGTTAGCTAATCATGTGTACTGTAGTTAGCTAACTGTATGTACTGTAGTTAGCTAACCACATGAACTATAGTTAGCTAAACATGTGTACTATAGTTAGCTAATCATGTGTACTATAGTTAGCTAATCATGTGTACTGTAGTTAGCTAACCGTATATACTGTAGTTAGCTAACCACATGAAATATAGTTAGCTAATCATGTGTACTGTAGTTAGCTAACCATATGTACTGTAGTTAGCTAAGCACATGAACTATAGTTAGCTAAACATGTGTACTGTAGTTAGCTAACCACATGAACTATAGTTAGCTAAACATGTGTACATTAGTTAGCTAACCACATGAACTATAGTTAGCTAAACATGTGTACTGTAGTTAGCTAACTGTATGTACTGTAGTTAGCTAACCACATGAACTATAGTTAGCTAAACATGTGTACTATAGTTAGCTAAATATGTGTACTATAGTTAGCTAATCATGTGTACTGTAGTTAGCTAACCACATACAGTACAGTTAACTAAACATGTTTACTGTAGTTAGCTAACCACGTTTACACATTTTTCTTTTGTATTCAGGTTTGTTTCTTAAGCCCCGCCTCCCCTGTAGTCCTCTAGCGCCCCCCAGGGGAGGCCCGCCTCACTATTTGAAAACCCCTGATGTAAATCATTTTGAAGTGTCTAGTACATTTCTAGAAATAAAACTGCCTGGTCTTTTTACTTCGTGGAAAGACAGAAAATCCCACCTGTTGTGCATCTCCCACAGCTTGGTTCCCATCCTCATCTCCCACACACACACCAGACCTTCACCTCCTCCGCTCACGATCTTCCAATCATCTGCCTGCACGGAGGTCACGCCCAGGTGGTGGGCGTACAGGGATGCCACGGAGGAGCCGGTTCGGAGGTCAAACACCCTCACCCTAAAAAAACAAATGTAGTGGGAAAATTACGATATGATTGACATATTAAATGAATGTTATCATTTCAATGCAGAAATTTTAGTTCAGCGAGAGTGTTTCACATAAGCTGCAGATGGATAAGTCTTCAAGGACAGCAGTTGAAAGACAATTAACCTGCAACGGATGTTCCAAGTTTGCTTACAGAGACTAAAGCCTGCTTTATAGCTCCGGAACCGGGCGAAATTCGTCTTTCCGTTCCTCTTTTTAAAGATGATGAGCGGCTCCCAATGGGGTTCAAACGTCTCTTTGGTTGTTACAGGTTGTCGACCCCTGGTTTAGATGCTGCACGTAAGCAATGATATCGGATTTTAACATTAATAAATGCAGGTATTTCATTTGATGTTCATAAAGACCATTGACTACTCTTTAAAAATGCGGGTCCAAAAGCGGGTCGGGTCAGTCCTTTACAAATATATTAGTTGTGATCCAAGTGGTGGGCGGGCTAGTTAAAAAGCGGTCGGTTGCGGGTCGTTTATACATCAACCCACGCATCACACACACACACACATATATATAAATATATATATATACATACATATATATCAGTGATGCACAGGCTGACCCAAAGTGAGTGGGTCATTAAAAAGTATTTTTTAATGATATTTGGATTGTGGTAGGTCAGGTAATTTGAGATACACATTCAAATAACCTGGTAACTCCGCTTTATTAATTGAATGTCAGTGAAGGTGACATACAACGTCGTCAGTATCCTACTGTATGGAGGGAGCAAGACAGTTAGGAGAGTGGAAGCTCCGGAAACATAGAAACAAAAAAAGTTAAGGTTTGGGACACATTCACTGAGATTTTTAAAGATGATGAGCAGCTCCCAGTGCTTTCTTTTCCATGGAAACGGGGTTCAAATGTCTCTTTGGATGTTACAGGTTGCCAACCCCAATGATATCGGATTTTAACATGGAAATAAATGCAGGTATGTGTTTTTAGACCTGTATAATAATAATAATACTAATAATAATAATGATACATTTGATTTGTATAGTGCTTTTCATTGCACTAAAAGTCCAACAACAATAAAAACAAACAATAGAAAATAGCAATCACAAATTAAAGCAGACAGAATAAAAAGTAATCAAACATTAAAAGCAATCTTGAATAAATGAGTTTTTAAAAGGGATTTAAACGTGTTGAGGTTGGAACAGTGACGGATGGTTGGGGGGAGTGAGTTCCAGAGGTTTGGGGTGGCTACAGAAAAGGCTCTGTCCCCCCCAGGTTCGGTGCTTGGTTTTGGGCGGTGGGGCGAGGAAGTGGGCAGAAGAGGATCGGAGGCTGCGGGAGAGGACACGAGGCGGTAGGAGGTTAGTGAGGTAGGGGGGCGGGGCCTGTTGATGGAGGAGGATCTTAAATGTGATTCTATGTTTGAGCCAGTGAAGGTGCTGGAGGACAGGAGTGATGTGATGGGTGAGTGGGTGAGGAGACGGAGCTGGAGTTTACTGAGGTGTTTGGAGGGTAAACCATAGAGAAGGATACTGCAGTAGTCGAGTCTGGAGGTGATGAAAGCGTGAATAAGTGTTTCTGCGGTGGAGAGGGAGAGAGATGGACGGATACGGGCAGGGGTGTCACAGCCATTTAAAATGTGGGGGTGTGTCACATGAGCAAAATATTCTGAATCTATCATCAGAAAATTAACGAACAATTATCCATTAATGGTTAAATTTTTATATTACAAAAGTAATATATGACTGAAAAAAAATAACAAAAATTAGTTTTTCCTCAATTAAACATTTATTCAATTCATTCGTCAAAATTCTGAGATACAAAACTGACAAATTTGGATTTAAATTTTTTTAATTTTTTTTTCTTACAAAAATGTTTTGTCCATGTCAGGGGAGACGATTAATAATATGTTCCTCAGGGGGAACATCAGTGAAAAAAGTTCTAGAACCACTGTCTTAGGGTAAATGTCACAGAACAAGACATAGTTTATTTAACTTAATTTAACAACAGTAACATTTCTCATTACTATCTGGTTAGTGACTGTTTGTTAACACTTGTTTACATTACCGGCGAACTGAGGTGCGCTTCATTTACATATGCTGTTGTGCCGCCCGGGTGGGTAAACAGTTTAAACCATAGATATTGTAACAGCCCCGAAATGTTATTGATGTTTGTTTGGTGTGATTGTGACGACAGTAACTGTTTATACTGAAATAAAAAGTAGGTGAGACCAACTGTGCGTCCGTTTCCTGGATCCAGTAACGATACAATATATAAACTCAGGAAAAAGTGGAGGCTATGAAATCATCTGTGACGCCCATGGATACGGGCTGTGTTTGTGAGGTGTAGAAAGGATGTTTTGGTGACCTGTTTGATGTGTTGTGTGAAGCTGAGAATGGTATCGAATATGATGCCAAGGTTGTGAGTGTATACCTTTTATTTGTGCCAATAAAATAAATAAACACAATATAGATAAAAGTCCCAAGCACCCCCTGTCTTTAGACCGTACTTCTTTTTAAGACAAAACTCCCAAAACCCAGTGAGAAAAAGAATACAATTATTTGACTGCCTTACTGTATGTCTAGGAATCCTCAATACTCTGCAGCACACAAAAAAAACACAAGTGAGAACAATAGTATCAGTCATTTTCAATTTGTATGGAGGTTTGAGATTTCACTTCCTGATAATGAAAGAGGCGAAAGAACTGATGCTGGAGCGAAAATGAGACAGTTTATGAAAGAGCACATTCACAGACGGACAAAAGGACCTTCTTCTTCTGTTCAAATACGACCTTTTACAGGAACACACTGATGAAAAACACATGCGACGACGGAAAGCTTCAGTTCCCCTTTGATTTATTCACACAATTAACTGAATTTTTTAGTCCCTTTTATTGTTCAGTTCACATTTAATAACATTTTACTGGATTTATTTAACTGATAAAATGAGATTAGTGTAACATTAGTTGTATTAAATTAAATTAAATTAAATATGAAAAAAGTACTGGACCAATTATTATTATTATATTTTCAGAAAAGATGTGAGGTGGTCCAAAATAGATCCCATTAACATTTAATGAATGTAGGTCAAAGGTCAAGGTCAGCTAAAATGTGTTTTGACAATGATCAATGACAGGGCAAATCATGAATTTCCTTTTCATTCCTCTATACTCAGTTTAACATTTAGCTTCTTTTCATTGTCACTGTTGATATGCATTGATATCAGAACCTTGAAGGACAAATCTGAAGACTCGAGGTCAAAGGTCATATAAAGGTCACAATTTAATTTGGGGTATAACTATGGAACTCTTCATCTTACAGACATCCATTGAGCACAAACATGCTGATCTTTCAATTGTGCGTTTTGTATGTACAGAGTTTGACCTATTGTTGTTGAAAAATCTGAAAGGTTTCAAAAGTATCCAAAAATAAAGCCCTTAAAAGTCTATCACATTACTCAGTTTTTGAGATAAACACATTTGAGATAAACAAAAAAATCATAATTATGAGATTAAAGAAAAAATGAATAAGTATGAGGCACAATTATTAAATAAAAACTTCCAAATGATGAGATAAACAATTGATATAAACAATCAAAATTATGACATAAAAATTCAAATTGATGACATAAAAAGTCATAATATAATGTCAGGAGTATAAAGTACATATATTTTTTATAAATATAAGGAGTATAAAGTACAGATATTTATGAACAAATATAGGGAGGAAAAGTCCAAAGTTAGCAGAAAAATAAATACTCCAGTAAAGTACAGATGCCTAAAAGAAATCTACTTAAGTACTTGTACTTAGTATCTGGCTGTGACTCTCAGATGATCATTTCAGATGCTGCTGCTATTATGATGATAGTGTTTTTAATGTGCCTCATCAGTATAACAGTATTAGTAACATTTGCGGTGGATAAAAGACAACAAGAGCAGAGTTTTTCTTGGAGTCTTAGATGATCAGCACACGCCCAGGGGAGCTGTGTTCCATCTGTTGTCACCATGGCTTCATTACAGCTGAAAGCGTCCAGGACATGACTCCATCCAGGCTCCACCTTCTTCTAAACCTTCATTAGCATAATCAAATTCACTTTGGAGACTCACACACATTTTATTTCAGCTTCCAAAAATATTTTAACCTCTTCCCAACCTTATGTATCTGAGACGTAGATGATATTCATTTAATAACACCTATATATATATATTATTTTAATAACACCTATATATACATTATTTTAATAACACCTATATATACATTATTTTAATAACACCTATATATACATTATTTTAATAACACCTATATATACATTATTTTAATAACACCTATATACATTATTTTAATAACATATATATATATATATATATATATATATATATATATATATATATATTATTTTAACAACACCTATATATACATTATTTTCATAACACCTATATACATATATTATTTTAATAACACACACACATATATATATATATATATATATATATATATACATATAATTTTAATAACACCTATATATACATTATTTTAATAAAATACACACACACACACACACACACACACACATATATATATATATATATATATATATTTTTTTTTTTTTTTTTTTTTTTTTTTGGCTGAAATATGCATATTTGAAGCATTGATTTTTTTATTTATTCTTTTTTGTTTTTTTACTTTCCAAAATTTTCAAATTGCTAATTCCTCAAATCTCTGTAAAATACAAAAACATAACCATAGAAAAAATGCTGGAAAACTGATATTTTCTAAATAAATGAGTGAACTTTGAACTGTGAAAGTTGTTAAATTGTTGTTTGTTTCAGTTCATACCTACCAAATGCAGACAAATACATCCTGGTTTAAACACAAAAATAAAGATGAGAGGAGGAAAAGATTTTTCAGTCCAAATCTTTTCCCCTGTTAAATAAACACTAAAAGTATATTTTTTGTCCAAACTCCAGGGTGTTACCTTTACAAACAGTCCATCTTTATTTTTTTTAAAAACAGCTGCAGGTTTCATTTACAGATGTATTTTTTTTTTTAGGTGTTTTAAGCTAAATCGGCCCAGGACGTTAAAGGGTTAAAGACGTGTTGTGGGTGGTTAGTGCCGTTTGTTAAGTAGCATTAGGTGATGGGAGCAGAGGTTTTAACAGTGAGCTGTGGACATTAGAGTCAGTCCGTGGGGAAGCATAAATCTGCTGCTGGAGGCGGCTGGTGTTCAGTCAGCTGTCACTGTCCTCACTTGTCTCCATTCATCAGAAGGAACTCTGCTAATAACTGAGGTTTAGGAGACACTCCCATCATTCCTCATGAGGTCGTTTCCTCCTGTTACACTGAACATTAATTATGATGCATTCACAATGACGTATACAAGTCTCTGACAACAATATGCTGATTTTTAAATGTTCTTACACCGTAAAAAAAATAAATGAATAAAATCGACGGGTTGACGTCATCACATTATCATTGGAGGAACAACAGACACACGTCTGTCCAGCAATCACCAACTTGTATAAAAGTTCACTGTAACGCAACAACGTCCACTGACAAGACACAAGCATCAACATTTTAACCCCAACTAAACAAAGGCTAACGTTAGGAAAGAGTTTTATTTCAAATTTAACTGAAACATCAGTAGGTGAACATGTGTCTGGACCCACGGCTCTAAAACCAGACTGTCCAGACGTCTGTCACACGTCCTCATTTTTTATATAAAGTGCAAAAAGTTTAAGGCAGCGGCAAGCAAGAATACTCAATTAATCAAAAAAGGGAATTTAGCAACAAAAAAATGGTTAATTGAGCAAAAAAATTTATTAAAAAAATTAATTAAGCAGAAAAAAGTGAATGAAGCAAAAAAATTTAATTTTGAGCCAAGCTAATAATAATAATAATAATAATAATAATAATAATAATAATAATAATAATAATAATAATAATACAATCTTAATATAATAAAATGTCTTGAATGATGCCAAAAAATCTGCCAGTGGAACCAGTGTAAATGATTTTGTTCAGATTAGTTCAGTTCTATTATCTATAAATCAGTTCTTGTATCAGACTGAAAAGTTCCTCTGTAGGTTTTTCTCTAAGCTGATTACCCAGAATCCTCATCTGCTCTGTGAACTTCAACAAAAAAACTGAAATGAGGCAGAGAACTCATTTGGAGAAGAAGCAGCAGAGAGGCTGAGGAACATGATGAAATATTTACCTTCACATACAAACTAAAGTCATTCAACTTCTGATAAAACATCTTTTTTTTTTTTATTTGGTTAATTTTGCTGATTATTATTATTTATTTTGTCGACTATTTTGTTCATCTTTCCTAGTTTTGTTGATTTTTTAAATTCAATTTGTTGACTATTTTGCATAATATAAAATGAATTGGTATTTTAATGAATTAACAACACATTTAATTACACATGTAAGTATTTAATTCCAATTTTAATTAATTAACTACACATTTAATTCATTATTTAATTATGTATTTATTTAATTTCGGCACTTTTAATCCTTAACATTTACACATATTTTATCAAAAATAGATTTCACATCCAAAATTACTATTGTTAAAAGTAAAATAGAGTCCAAACGAGTGTTCTGGCCATTCTGAGACCAGGACATCAGGCTGGGGAGAGGTTAATGGAAGACTTTTCTTTGTGTTTTCTGAGTAGGAAGAAGTGAAGCTACACAATATGATGTGATCTGTCTTTCAGTTGAAGCCAACTCCTTAACAGCCAGATGGATTTGGTTCTGAATAGAAACAGCGGGGGCAGCGTTTGGACCCAGACGTGCCAGGCATTTTTCCTTTTCTGCCAGCTCATGCACCACAGCAGCCACTAACAAGCGCAGAATAGATGAATATGCCTCTTTTATGTGTCTTTTCCTCATCTGAGAAGCCAGGTTAGCAGTGTGTGTGTGTGTGTGTGTGTGTGTGTGTGTGTGCAGATGTGGGCTGTAAAGATGTCCAGATTTGTCGCCCCCCCCCCACCACAGAAGCGCAAAAGCTAATGGAACAATACTTCTATTCAACACAAAGAACAAAACATCTCAGATCTAAATATTTCAATGTGTCTTCTTTTGTTGGCGAGCCTCTTAAAGGCTTCGCTTTTCAAGGCAACGCTGATACTTGGAGTGTTTGTGACGCGCAAAACTGAATAAAGTCTGGTTTTCTCGCACGCTTTCTTAACACCTGTTCAGCTTCTGCGTTCCAGCTTCCTTCACCCAGGTGTTAAAAGGATTCACTTCTTATCTGCCGCATGTCCTGGGATATAGATGATGTTATTTTAATAATACTTATATTATTTTAATAACATCTATATATATATATATACATTATTTTATTAACATATATTATTTTAATGACAGTTATATATATAATTTTAATAACATCTATATATACATTATTTTATTAACATATATACATATATTATTTTAATGACAGTTTTATATATATATATATATATAATTGAATAACACCTATAGATACATCATTTAATAACATCTATAAACATTATTTTAATGACACCTATGAATACATTATTTAAAAGCATCTATACACGTTACTTTTATAACACACACACACACATATATATATAATTTTAATGACATTTATATATATTATTTTGATAACACCTATAAATACATTGTTTAATAACATCTATATATTATTCTAATAACACATATATACATCTATATATACATATATGAATTTTTTAATACACCTATATATTCAGCTCCACATTAATGCACCTGTACTTGTGTCACATCAAATAAAAGTAAAACAAACTCATCTTTGTGTAAATATAAACCATTCTGAAGTGTTACAGTAACACCACATACACAAAAGGATGGTTTACACTAAAGAGTAACAGGAGAATATTTTATTTTAAAGGCTGTTATCTGAATAATTATCTATGGATCTGGACAAATGCGCTGTGGTTACCATGGTAACACAACGCAGACAAATACGCCCTAGTTTGAACACAAAAATAAAGACGAGGGGGTAAAAATAAAAATCTAAGTATACTGTTGTTTTTCATTAACCTGTTAAATAAACAGTAAAACTCTACAAAGAGCCTGTTCTTTTTATCTGTAGTCCAAACAACTGAAGAACAGCTGCACTTTTAATTTGCAGAGGTATTTTTTTTAGGTGCTTGAAGCTTAATTAGTGCAGAATGTTAAAGGGTTAACAAATCTCCCTTTCAGATAAACTTGTTGGCTCAGTCTGAACAGATGGAAGCGACGCCTTGAAGTTTGTGATGTTTAAATAAACAAAGGACAACATGTGTAGTGCGCCGTATACTTTTATCAGATAGTGTAGTGAAGCGCTGCAGGTGCGTCCTACCTCCTGTCTTTGTTCCCACACACTAGAACATGTGCTGGACCGTCTCTCAGGTTGATGCAGGTGAAGTCTCCTGGTGAGTTGCCAACGGTAACTGTCATCCTCCTCGTCTCCAGGCTGTAGATGTGGATCTGAAACAACAGCAGAAACACTGGCTTTAGCTTTTCTTTTACTTGTCATTTTCACCTCCACGCAACACAATTAAAATATTTTTATTAGGTCTGTCAAAATGAACACATTAGTGCGGATATTAAGCCATCGTTATGATTAATCTGATTATAGATTTTTTTTACCCAATTCAATGGAACAGTTGTTTAGTTTTAAATTGTTTTGTTGAAACTGTTGAAGGTGTTGAATAAACATATTAATTGCATCTCTCTCTCTCTCTCTCTCTCTCTATGTATATATATATATATATATATATATATATATATATATATATATATATATATATATATATATATATATATATATATATATATATTTATTTATGTATTTGTTTTTAATTATTATTACATTTTTCCATATGTTTTATATTATTTTATCAAATTTTTTGGTGTATTTTTTTCTGTATTTTAGAAGAGTTTTTGAAAATGTTTTAGATTTTTCATCACTTTTCTGTGTTAGTTAATTTTTTGGGTGAATTTTTGTGGTTTTTAATCATGTTTTGCATATTTATATATATTGTATTTTTCAAAAGGTCTGAAGATGTGTTGACTGTTTAAGAATTTTGTCATATACACATACATTTTTCAATAAAAAAAAAACAGGTTTCAAAATGTGTTTCCCTCATTCTTATTAAAAAATATATAATTTTATTAAAAATTTTTAAAAAATTGTATTTAGTTACTGAAAAAATAAGATGTGTTTACGTTCACTACCCAATGGCTACTTTACCCACTAGTGATAATCATTAATACTTGTCTGTGTTTTTAGACCTTGAGTCTGAAAAATAAAGATGATGATTACAAACTTGGCACTCATGTGTGTGTGTGTGTGGTGAAAACCAGTCTCCAGATCCTCATTACTCCTCAGTGTCACCCTGCCAATGGAGAGGGGGGGCATTCAACTAGCCCATGGGGGGGGGCACCCAGGCATTCATCCAGCTGATGGCAGAGCACTGGGCAGTGGCTCCAGCGTCTGCAGTGGACCAACTGTGAACGTGTTTAGACCCTGTTCACACTGGACTAGTTTTCTATAGGTATGTGGGACAAAGTCATCAGTCCCAGACATTTTAAGTACTATTGGGATGGGATTAGTTTTAATGGGTGACATGGGTTGGCACACAAAAAAAAAATCAATTTATGATTTTTTCCAATTTTTTTCCCCCAACTTTTTAAAGGAACAGATGACAGAGAAACCTCAAAACATATTTTGCTTTCATTATATCAAAACCTTAAAGGAGTCATTCCATGGTTATTTCATTAATATTACTGTGTTCTTCATTGTTATTGAATACATTGTGTGTTGGTTCTATTTAAAAAAAAATCTTTTGTTTCCAGCTGTTTTTTCACGGCTTGAGGTCGAACAACAGAGTTTACCGGTACTTCCTCATACATGTCCATGACGCAGTGATGAGACGTCTCTGATTGGCTCAGAATGTGTGAAGGAACACTCCCCCTCCCCTTAGGCTCTCTGTATGTATTTATGTTTACCAGAGTAGCATCCAGCTAGGTTTTGTGCCTGAAAACATGCAGGGGAAAAAAAACGAGGCTTTATTTCCACAGAGAGCACATGAACCAGTTTGATTCGACATTTTTTCCCAGTTTTTGCAGCAGCTACTGTGGCGCCATCTTCTCTTGTAGATGCTAATACTAATGCTACTTCAGATTCACTGCCAAGTACAGGTTTAACCCCACGTGGGTGATGCTTAAGTCCATCTGACGTACCAGCTTTTTCTGGGTCCCTCGTTCTTCTTGTTGTTTTCTGTGAATGCGGTATGCAGCCAGTGGAGGTGACAAACCACTGTCAAAGGCAGTATGTGTTGGTAACTCGGGGTGACCCATAAGATTCCAAAAGGACCGTGGAGGTGTGGTTTGAAAGTGGTTTGTCACCTCCAAATGGTGTTTTGTTTCCTGCACATTTTCAGAACAAGCAGCGGCATGGAACCTAGCTGGATGCTACTCTGGTAAAGGTAAAGACATACACAGTGAGAGGGGAGGGGGGAGTGTTCCTTCACGCATTCTGAGCCAATCAGAGACACCTCATGGCCACGTCATGGACACGTATGAGGAAGTACCGGTAAACTCTGCTGTTTGACCTCAAGTAATTTTTCTACCGTGAAAAAACAGCTGGAAACAAAACAATCTGAAAGGTTCTTTTTAAAATAGAACCAGCACACAATGTATTCAATAACAATGTAGAACACAGTAATATTAATGAAATAACCATGGAATGACACCTTTAAGACTGATAAAAGCCACATTTAATGTGTAATATGAATGGACACACACACAAAAATACGATTTCATTAAAAAATCAGAATTGTGTATTAAAACCTGCTGTATGAATGTAGGTTTTTTTTACAGTGTAGGGAGTGACGGGGACGTTCCTCCCACTGTGTTTGTGAAGCTTGACGCTGGTTCAGATGCACACAGACTGAAAAGATGAAGTCCTGCACATCTGAAGGTTTGTCCTTCCCTCTGGGATGAGTTGAAACGCCAGATGACATCCCATCATGAAGCTGCCGTAAAAATGCATCTGGTCTAATCTGTGTTTGTTCACATGGTGGCAGAAGATGACAGGCTTTAGACGCCAGAAGACACAGGAGGTCCAGGAGTGTTCAGAGGCTTCAACTGGGCAGGTCATGCACCCATGGGAACACAAGACCACCCCCACCATAGTTTGGTGCCTTACCCTCACCCAGGGAAATATTCTTATTTATATATTACTTGACTTTATATTTTACTTATTCCTATTCTAGTCTTTCTTATCTTGTATATTTTTGTATATGCTTATATTTGTATATTTGTACATTTGTATATTAGTATATTTGTTTATTTGTGTAGTTGTATATTGTTATATTTGTTTATTTATATATTTGTATAATTGTATATTTGTATAATTGTAAAGTGTATATTAGTATGTTTGTATATTGTTATATTTGTTTATTTATATATTTGTATAATTGTATATTTGTATAATTGTAAAGTGTATATTAGTATGTTTGTATATTGTTATATTTCTATATTGTTATAGTTGTATATTTGTATATTGTTATAGTTGTATATTTGTATATTGTTATAGTTGTATATTGTTATAGTTGTATATTTGTATAGTTATTTTGCATCTTTGCACAGTCTTAAGGGAGTGTTGCTTCCATTTCCCTATGGACGCTCATCCACATGTGACAAATAAAAAATTCTGATTTTGATATTTCTGGTGTCCAATTTCAACAGTGTCTATTTCGATTTAAGGTATTTTATTGTCTAATTCTAACAAAGTATTTTTCAATCAATGAATCAAACTTTATTTATATAGTACTTTTCATACATGGCACAAAGTGCTTTATATTAAATCCACTATTGTCCTGCAATAATCAATATGCAAATGAGAAAATAAGAGCAACAGATTCAAATAATGTTAAAAGTAAGTTTAATTAAAAGCTAAACTAAACAAACATAGGTTTTCAGTTTCCTTTTAAAAATCTGAACACTGGCAGCGGACCTCAGGTCCTCAGGTCGACTGTTCCATAGTTTGGGGAAATTTGAAACTGAATTAAACTTAATTCAAAATAAAGTCACTGGTTTATTCAGAATTCAGTTAATTAATAAAAAAAGAGTTAATTCCTCTTTATCTATACATTATTCCTGTTGCTCTGCACATGCTCCTGGTCTTCTGTGCTGTTGATTCAGTCAAGCTACTGCTTCATAATTGTTACAAAAATAAATGCAAAAATCGCAGATAATATCTGGTCAAAACAGGAAGTGGATGCCATTGTTTTCTTCCAGTAGATATCCAGACGTTAAGCGGCTGTTCTGTCCAATCAGAACCCTTTATACCTCCAGAAGTTAAAGCCCTATTAACTAGAGCAGAATACACCTGTTTCCATGTCAACATGGAAAGGAAATAGCTTCAATTCCAAATTATTTTATTCCACATAATTAGTTCTGAATAAACAACACATTGTGCAAATGTAGCAAATTAAACAGGGGAAAATATTTGTATTTATTTATTAGAATTGGGATGGTGCGTATTCATCAACATGTCAGCAGAAAGCATCAATGTAAATATGCCAGAGTTAGAAAAAAAAGCTAATTTACATCTGTTGTCCTAAGGCAGGTAAGAATAGTAAACATAAAACAGAAAAAGACAAGAGAATGTGGACAAAGGTAACATAAAATGGCATATATAACACAAGGAACAGTCCATGGTTATATATGATTCTCACTGAAAAACTACCAAATGCAGAAGATAATATTATAAAAGGTCATAAATAATTTAAGAAAAGTTAGATATGGGAAGAAAAAAAAAAATATTTTGGAAGTGCCACATAAGCAGCGCTGGGTCTTTATGGGTTAAAAAACCCCTGATGACTCATTTCTCCAGTACGGTAGTTGATCTTATGACATTTAAACTGAATCAAAAAGAGACTCAAACTGTGGACGTTGGCCAAAAGCGCTTCAGTGAACAGACAATAGGAGGGTAAAAGGTTCTTCCAAACAACATCCATCACTGCAATATGCTTCATCTTTTTAAAAGCCCAGTGAGTAATTAGATTAACGTCCCAGTACAACCACCATTAGACTTTCTTTTGTTGGTCGTCTCACTTGAGCTCCAACAACTGCATTAACTCAACCACGTCTGTGCAGCTTTATTCCTCCAAACATCCAGCTGCATTCTCTAAAGAACCACAACGTTCTTCCCCAGCATCGAATGTCTTCAGTTCAGCGGCTGGTGGATGATATTTAACCTTTGCCCAGACTCATGTCCTGGTCCTGACACGTAGATAACATTATTTTAATAACACCTATACTGTATTTACATTATATTAATAGTATTTTCATTAACAGAGGGTTTTTTCAGGTGTTTTAAATAAAATCACCTCAGAACTGTAAAGGGTTAATGACAACAATTAAAAAAAAAAAAAAAAACTCCCATAAACTGTAATTATTCATCGTGAACAGAAGGACAAACCTAATTTCAACCCCCCCCCCCCCCCCATTCGTGATCCAAATCCTATCAAAGTGTCATTTGTCAGTGTGTGTGTGTGTGTGTGTGTGTGCGTGTATGGGTGTCGTCCTCAGGCAGTCGACACAAACACTAAACTATTGGAACTGAGACAAAACTTACATCATCCCTACATTGATTTGTTGATTGATTTTTACTTCTTTCAAACGTTGTCCGCATCAATGCCTGCATCTCTGTCTCTCGCCCTTTCTCTCTCCCTATCTTTCTCTCTCTTCCACTCTCTCTCCCTCTTTCTCTCTCCATCTCTCTCTCTCTCTCTGTTTCTGTCCCCTTTCTGTCTCTCTCTCCCTCTTTCTCTCTCCCTCTTTCCTGCTCTCTCCTCTCTCTCTCTGTCCCCTTTCTCTCTCTCTCTCCTTTCTTGCTCTCTTTCCTTCTCTCTGTCTCTCCTCTCTCTGTCTCTCCATCTCTGTCCCCTTTCTCTCTCTCTCTCTCTCTCTCTCTTCTCTCTCTCTCTCTCTCTCTCTCTCTCTCTCTCTCTCTCTCTCTCTCTCTCTCTTCTACCATGTTGTTATTATTTTTTCTCTTCTGGCTCCTTTTCGTATCGTCTTCTCTATTTGTTAATCTGTTTAATTAGTCAAACTATTTACTTAATGAATCATAGTAAGTTCATTACTCTGACGACACACCCACAGTTAACCGACCAATCAGAGCAGCTCCTGTTAGCTTTGAGGACACGCCCTCTGCTAACAGACCAATCAGAGCAGCTTCAGATGACATCAGTGTAACTTCACACAGTTCAAGTTTGTCATTAATCACTTTTCCATTGAATAAAACTTTAGCAATATTTACTCCATATTATAACTTGAAAAAACTATTTTACACCAGTTATTGGCATGTATTGATAGAATTGGCAGCTGATCAGGTATTGAACAGTTTTGATCAGTAGGTGTTTTGGTGGACAGTGGATGTTTGACTCCTTATGGGTTAAAGTTCAGCAGAGGAACAGAATATTGTTTCATTCACAGCGTCTAAATACTGGAAAAAGTGAAGTGGTTGTAGGAGTGAGTCGACCCTGGTCTACTGCCACAGAAAAGGCTTTTTTTTATCCTTTTTTTTTTGGGGGGGGGGGGGGGGGGGGTGTACTGCTGTTTCATGAGTTTTTCTTTTATCTCTGAACTGAACAAAGACTTGTGTGTTTTCAAGACGTCATCAATAATCATCAAATGATCCTTCTGGTAATATTTGTTCCTCAACTCACTCACTCACTCTCTCTCTCTCTCTCTCTCTCTCTCTCTCTCTCTCTCTCTCTCCCTCCCTCCCTCTCTCTCTCCTTCCATCTTAATGATCCCTCTGGACACATTTGTTTCTCAACTAAAGTTCAGAGACTTTGAAATATATCGATTGTGAAAATGTTTTTCCAGTTGTGTTTGCATTTGGTTTTACTTTACAAAGAGTATTTTGGAAAGAAGTTTGGTCTTCAGTTCATGTCAAGAAATGATTATTTTTCCTATTTTTCGCCGCTCCCAAAAACTATCTGCACCTCTCTCTCTCTCTCTCTCTCTCTCTCTCTCTCTCTCTCGCCCAAAACGCTTCTCACTTTCTATTCGACAACATTATGTTGCCGACATTTGTTCAGAATAATACAAAAATGACATCTATGATAATGCTGTGGTTTGATCCCATTTTATACCTTATAGGACTCAATAATTACAACGTGATAAGAACGAAATATGAACTACATAAGAGCACAGTTCAATAAATGCCAGAATAACCGCGTTCACAACTTCCTGTTCATTTGGCAAAAGTGAACGAGTTGTTCACGTTCATTAAAAATATGATATAGTTCGTGAATGATCGTTCAATGAATGCGTTCAGGTACAACACTGGTGTCTGCACCACACAGCTGTTATTTACTCCTGAGGATTTCTTCATATTGCAATATATGCAGCCCTATATATATATATATATATATATATATATATATATATATATATATATATATATATATATATATATATATATATATATATATGATATAGCAAAATATAAATAAATAAATAAAAACTGCAGCAAACTCAGTGATGCTCCACAGTCTGAATCTAAATCACAGCAGCTTGTTTGACTTAATCCAAAATTCTGTAAATGAAAAGTTTCACTTCTCTGTGGGGAAAAAGGTGTGAAATAACTTCCACAGATGCCACCGTTACACATTTGAACAGATTTTAATGAAGCATATGTTTTCTCACTAAATTCTGTGTAGACTTTGCAGCCAATTCATGATGTGACAGACAGCTTCATTAAAACTGTTAAGTGTTTTAATTAGTGACATGGCTATGCAAATAATGAATTGGCAAAAATTTTTTAAAGAGTTTTGACTAATTTTCTGACAGGAGCGACCAGGTTCAAAAGACTGGAGTTTACTGCAGAAATGTCATGGAAACAAACCACACATTAAATATGAAATTACTTAAAGAATTGTGGAATCAATAAAGTAATTCTATTCTATTCTATTTGAATCTATTCTATTTTAATCTATTGTATTGTATTGTATTGTATCGTATCGTATCGTATCGTATCGTATCGTATCGTATCGTATATTCTAAATCAAAATGGGAGGAGAAGCTGAGTGTTGTCTGGTCAGAAACTCATTGTTCAATGTGCAATAAACAATTAATATGTACCAGCTTTAAAACATGAAGGAAAAATCTGATTAGATTCTTTTTAAATCACAATTTAATCACTATTTTTGAGCAGTGTTTGAATATGTTTTGTATATTTTCCCTCCACATTTTTTGTTTCTTATTGTGTATTTTGTGGGAAATTTTAAAAAAGCATAATTATGAGAAAAAAAAATCTACATCGTGAGATAAAAAGTCACAATTATGAGATAAAAAGTCAAAATTGCAAGAAAAAAAGGTCAGAATTATGATATATAAAGTCACAACTTCTGATTTATTATGTATTATTTTTCCTACTGTCACATTTGTCTTGCATGAAAAAGTAATGAGTCTATTCTGAGAATGTAGAGTATAAAGTACAGATATTTATTTAAAAAAAATGTAGGAAGTAAAAGTAAAAAGTCGCCAGAAAAATAAATACTCGGATAAAGTACCTAAAAAAATCTACTTCAGTACAGTAAGGGAGGTACATCTACTTAGTTAATTCCACCTCTGTTTAAAACTCAAACTAAATAATTTCAATGAATATAAGTACTATAATAATAATAATAATAATAATAATAATAATAATAATAATAATAATAATAATAATAATAATAGTAATGTCAAGTTGATATAAGTGCTATTCCCTGTGGGTCCACTATGTGGTGCTTTAGAGCTGCCTATCAGCTGCTCACAGTCCTGCTGGTATCAACTGGCTGCTCTTTACTACATGTAACACCACTGAAGATGATGAAGATGATGAAGATTTTTCAAACACAAGGTCAGCATCTATGTTTTTTTTTCTTTTTTCCTTAGAAAAAGTAAAAATGAAGAATAAAAACACAATAACATGATAGATGGACTGTTCTTCCCCTTCCTTTTTAAATATCTATTTATTTGTATTTAATTCCGCAACTCCTTGTAAGAGTCGAGTTCATTTATATTTTCTATCTTCTTTTTAAAGTTGTACTTTTTGAATAAGGCATTGGTGATATTTAAGACTAGAAATGAGAAGAAATCCACTTGGTCAGATTTGTATTTTTTCCATTTTTAATGTTCCTTTTGACACCACCGCCACCTTTGTCTAAATTCTATCCTCAACAAACTCAAAGTGAAAGCATGTTGGTTGGTGCAAAGTTGCCTCCTGATCCTGAGAGAATCATCCGAAAAGCCTTTAAGAGTCAATTAGATGCACATGGTCCTTAGAAACACAGTATTATTAGAAGCAAACAGATGCAGCGTGCAGAACAACAGTTGAAGAAAGTATCCTCTGAAGCCATTGTAATTAGAAGCAGAGCCCAAGGGTTCCTGCTGCTATTTAAACATACTATATCTGCTATAAACAGGTACATTATAGTCATGTCTAATGAGACCAGACGCTCTAAAGGGACGGAGTAATAGTGTTCACACTGTCAAGAGACACAGATGACATGTGCACAGATGACACTGGCTGATGGGAAAACAAACTATGTTTACTATTGTTTCTGCACAGTCAAAAATGCAGCGTCAGGTAAGTTATATGAATGTCCCGGTATGGTATGGTATGGTATGGTATGGTATGGTATGGTATGGTATGGTATGGTATGGTATGGTATGGTATGGTATGGTATGGCATGGCATGGCATGGCATGGCATGGCATGGTATGGTATGGTATGGTAAGTAAGATATGGTAAGGTATGGTATGGTATGGTATGGTATGGTATGGTATGGTATGGTAAGTAAGGTAAGGTAAGGTATGGTATGGTATGGTATGGTATGGTATTTTAAGGTATGGTAAGGTAAGATATGGTATGGTATGGTATGGTATGGTATGGTATGGTATGGTATGGTATGGTATGGTATGGTATGGTATGGTATGGTATGGTAAGTAAGGTAAGGTAAGGTATGGTATGGTATGGTATGGTATGGTATGGTATTTTAAGGTATGGTAAGGTAAGATATGGTATGGTATGGTATGGTATGGTATGGTATGGTATGGTATGGTATGGTATGGTATGGTATGGTATGGTAAGGTATGGTAAGGTAAGATATGGTATGGTATGGTATGGTATGGTATGGTATGGTATGGTATGGTATGGTATGGTATGGTATGGTATGGTATGGTAAGTAAGGTAAGGTAAGGTATGGTATGGTATGGTATGGTATGGTATGGTATTTTAAGGTATGGTAAGGTAAGATATGGTATGGTATGGTATGGTATGGTATGGTATGGTATGGTATGGTATGGTATTTTAAGGTATGGTAAGGTAAGATATGGTATGGTATGGTATGGTATGGTATGGTATGGTATGGTATGGTATGGTATGGTATGGTATGGTATGGTATGGTATGGTATGGTAAGTAAGGTAAGGTAAGGTATGGTATGGTATGGTATGGTATGGTATGGTATTTTAAGGTATGGTAAGGTAAGATATGGTATGGTATGGTATGGTATGGTATGGTATGGTATGGTATGGTATGGTATGGTATGGTATGGTAAGGTAAGGTGTGTCTGTTTTTAAAGTTTATTTTGATTATTCTGTTTCTTTTTTTTAACACAATAATAATAAGTAACTCTCTAAACATCAGAGATGAGACAGGTGACAGTTTCAAACTTTTTTCCAAATGAGGACAAGTGGAAATAGAACCAAATAGAACCAAATAGAACCAAATAGAACCAAATAGAAGCGGCTGATTCTGAAGAGACGACATGTAAGAACTGAGCTCCATAGACTGGAGCCATCTTTGCTCTTTAATTCATTTAGAAGAGAGCAGCAAAAGTGGATATGTTTGCTCTAAAGCGGTGATTAGACTAATAATGGCTTAATGCCAAAATCTGTATCTGCACTTCAATTATGTGTATCTGTCCAAGAAAACACATGACACAGTAAATGATGTGGCTCCAGCACCGCTCACTTTTCATCCAGCTTTTCATTGTGCACCTGTTGAGTGCCTAAATGACCTTGTTCACGTTATTGAAAACCTTTTATTTCATTTAGCCCTTCCACAGCATTGCCATATAACTTGGCATCATTAAAAATTCCATTTGCTATCTATTCTAACGTCCAAAACAAAACTGATAAAACTCCACCAGTTCCATTAAAATTACAATATCTAACATTTTCACATCAGGATATAGAATAAACAACCACACAGGTGTGTTTTTACTGACAAAAAAACATCAAGTATATACCACTAAATACATGAAGTATACACCATTAAATATATCAAGTATATACCACTAAATACATAAAGTATACACCATTAAATACATCAAGTATATACCACTAAATACATAAAGTATACACCATTAAATACAAAAAAATATAGACCACTACATATAAAGTATACACCACTAAATATAAAGTATACGCCACTAAATACAAAAAGTATACAACTGTAATATAAAGTATGCAACACTAAATATAAAGTATACCCCACTAAATAAAAAAGATACACGACTAAACACATGAAGTATACACCACTAAAGGCATAAGGTACACACCACTAAGAACAAAAAAATATAGACCACTAAATATAAAGTATACACTACTAAATACATAAAGTATATACCACTAAATACATAAAGTATACGCCACTAAATATAAAATACACACAAATAAAGTACTAGAACACAGTAGTTTACGATGATTGAAATTGTTAATAAATATTTGCGTATGTTTGATAAAAACTAAAGGTAACAGTGTTGGGTCTCATGTTTGGGTGCAGAATCTAAAAGTGATGTGAGTCCAGTTTTAGTCGTCCAGGTTAAACCCACCTTGTTGCCTCCGTCGTGCATGGCCCAGCCGCTGCTCTTCACTCCAAGTGCAACCTGGGAGTGCGAGGCGTCCACACAGGTGACAGGGTGTCCGTAGACCGAGTGGAGGATGTGAGGCTGCTCCGCCTGAGGCTCCAGTAGATAAACAGTGTCTGCTGCAGCTGCCACTGCCAACGGCTGCTCATGTCCTCTGTCTGGAACCAACACCAAACTGTCCACCTGCACAACAAAACACAACTAATATTTAAGTTCAGTAAACTCACACATACTGAATCACACATATACTGAATCACACATATACTGAATCACACACATATTGAATCACACACATATTGAATCACACACATATCGAATCACACACATATCGAATCATACTTATATTGAATCAGACACATATTGAATCACACACACATATAGAATCACACACATATAGAATCACACATATATATTGAATCACACACATATTGAATCATACTTATATTGAATCACACACATATACTGAATCACACACATATTGAATCATACTTATATTGAATCACACACATATATTGAATCACACACATATTGAATCATACTTATATTGAATCACACACATACTGAATCATACTTATATTGAATCACACACATATATTGAATAACACACATATTGAATCACACACATATTAAATCACACACATATATTGAATCACACACATATTAAATCACACACATATATTGAATCACACACATATATTGAATCACACACATATATTGAATAACACACATATTGAATAACACACGTATTGAATCACACATATATTGAATCACACATATATTGAATCACACATATATCGTTTGGCTCTTACAGTCTTGGACAGTTCAGTCTGGCAGATTGTCCTCCAGTAGCCTTGGTCATCAGGTCGCTCCAGCCGAACGTCTGGCCCGGAGCTGGAGCCCAGGACCGGACTGTCGCAGCTCAGGGCCAGGGACTGGATCCTCCCTGGGCTCTGGTAGTGATGGATGGGGTCTCCGCCGGTCTCAGTGCTCCACAGGTCCACACAGCCTGGAATCAACACAGAGACAGAGTGAATAACACTGGTCTACAAGTCAAATGCTTCTGGAATAAAACTAATGAAATGTTCCCACATGTGTGTTAGTGATAAAGGAAACTGTAAAATACTAGTTGGCTGAAGATTCCAAGATAAGTCTGGAGCCAAAATGTAAAATTGTACTTTTTATTTTAGTGAATATTTTGTTCATATCTGTTAATTTTATTGATTATTTGGTTCATTTTTGTTAATTTTCTTGATTATTTTGTTAATTTTTGTTAATTATTTTGTTCATTTTTGTTAATTATTTTGTTCATTTTTGTTAATTTTCTTAATTATTTTGGTCATTTTTGTAAATTTTCTTTACTTTTTGGTCATTTCTGGTCATCTTTAACGCTGTTCAGTAAAACTGGTCTACAAGTAAAATGCTTCTGAAATAAAACTAAAGAAATGTTCCCACATGCCTGTTAGTGATAAAGAAAACTCAAGTCTTATAGGACAAGTTTCCAAGATAAGCCTGGGACCAAAATGTAAAATTGTTGTTTTTCATTTCAGTGACTATTTTGTTAATTTCTGTTAATTTTCTTGATTATTGTGGTCATTTTTGTTCATTTTCTTAATTATTTTAGTCAATTCTGGTCATCTGTAACACTGTCTAGTAAAACCGGTCTACAAGTAAAATGGTTCTGGAATAAAACTAATGAAATGTTCCCACATGTGGGTTAGTGATGAAGAAAACTCAAGTCTTAAATGAAATTCTTAGAATGAACAAGAGAATAGGTTTTAGTCCAAATTAATATTGGTGTCAGATCTACTTTAAAAGACTGTCTGCACATTATGATCCATTCACTTTACAGGTTCTTTCTACTAGAATATTTACTAAACCATTGTTTACATGGACATAAACCAGCATATATGTGGAATTATACATAATGACAATCAGTTTATTTGTCACTCAGCAAACTTACATCAAAGATGCACAGGTAACATTTAAAAACACAGTTAAAAATACCTGGGATAAAAATAAGTGAAACAATATCAGAGAGGAATAATTTAAAGAAATAAATCATTTATTTTAAAATGTTATTTTAATCTATTAATCTTACTTTATTCATGTTACGTTTTATTTAGCTGGTTTATTATTCTTTTATTGATCACTTTGTTATTTAAAAGATAGATGGTGAAAGGAAAAGCTGTTGCTAAACCTGGCAGTTTCACACCATCATATATATTAAAAACATGAACTAATCAGCAATAAAGTTATTTGTTTTCTGATTCATCTGATGAAAGTATGTAAGATTGAACACATTTAATGTCTGAAGAAGATACTTTCTTAAAACAATTTAGAGCAGTGTAATAGAACAGAAGAACACTAACATCCCAAAAAAACAAAATACAAATCTGACCAAGTGTATTTGTCTCATTTCTAGTCCAAATACGTCACTATAGTTAATAATCAGACAGAGTCAACTACAGAGGGACAGATATAAGAACTGATTTATAGACCATAGATCTGGACAAATGTTATTTCAAGAAACTTTGCTTTGTTCCATTTTCACATTTTTTTCCTTGAATCAAGCAAAAAAAAAAAAAAAAAAAACCATATCAAATTAAAACATTAGATTAAACCCTATAGATTAACTATGGGATGGAAACATTCAGCTGAGAATCAAGGCAGAACAGACTATACTTTTGGAAACATTGGTCACGCAGCAGAACCAACACAAACCACATCGTACCGTCTTCGTATGCAGCAGCAGCCACTGTTCTGTTCACCTGGACGTGGCTAACATGTGGCCTGGGGTCAGAGGTCACAGAAAGGCTGTTTGTCTTCAGGAAGGAGGCCGATGAGTCCCAGTGCAGCGTATCCCACAGCCGCACATCACCAGACGTGTACCTGACAGACAAACAACCGCTCATTAAAACCATATGGATGTTTTAAATCAGGGGTGTCAAACTCATTTTCTTTCCGGGGCCACATTCATCCTAATATGGTATAACGTGGGCCGGACCAATAAAATTATATAAATAATGAGATAAAAATGTATAAAATATTGTTAACGTAAAAAAAAAGGCTGTTTGTGAGTGAAAAAAAAAATTCCAATGGTCATATCTACAAACTGTACGTGAACATAACATGGACAAATATGAACAACCTGTGAATTCGTAAGAAAAATAAGTGCAATATTGATGATATTATGCTTTAGTTTGTCATTTATACATAGTTTAGTAACAGGCTGAATATTCCACAAAATATTTCAGGTTGTTCACATTTTTTTTTTGTAAAAGGCTAGTCTTTTTTTCTACTTTATTTTACACTAAAATAGAAAATAAAATTAGTATAAGGTTGTTTTCCATTATTTCTAGGTTATTATGAAAGTATTTTACTAATTTCATCCACTTTAGATTCAATTGACATAAATGAAAAATGATTTGAACTTCCTTGATTATTAGTTATCTTCAGTGTAGTTCTTGCATTTCACACATTCATCCCAGGGGCCGGAGTGGACCCTTTGGCGGGCCGCATTTGGCCCCCGAGCCTTATGTTTGACACCTCTGTTTTAAATGGTCTTATATAGTTCTTTGACACCTTCATGGTGCTCAAAGCGCTTTACATTAGCTTCACATTCACACACACACACATACACCAGTAGGTTTCTAAGATCTAAGGTCAGTCCTACTGGGGACCTAAGTCAGTGTCTTGCCCAAGGACACTTCAACATGTGGACAGCCAGAGCCACAGCCGCCTGTGTTTTAGAGCAGGGGTGTCCAAACCCAGTCCTCGAGGGCCGGTATCCTGCCTGTTTTAGACCTGTCTCTCTTCCACCACACCTGGTTCAATGAATGACTGAATTGAATTGAATACCTTTAGTGTCATTGCATATAAAATACAATGAAATTAAATACTGCTCCAGTAACGTTCTTAAGTCACACATGCATCACATTACACACTTAGTAAAATAATACACAGTGGTGGGTCATTAGGGCCAGCAAGACCTTCTCTGCTGGCCTAAACATGCTCAGAAAAGTAAATGTATGTTATTTTACTTTCATAAATATGTAAATTAATTGATTATCTATTGTCTGTATTCTTCATGTCATATTATTTCCACTTAGTCGAGTGGCTCCCAATGGTGCTTTTTATGGTAGAGTTTTTAACCAATTATATTTCACCTAGTTTGTGTTGTCGCGTAAATTTCATTTGTTTGAGACCTTCAGAACAGACATAGCAGGCCCCCTGTACTGTAAATGAATGGGAACAGTCAGGTTACAATAGCCAATCAGATCGCGATTCTGTGAACCAA
This sequence comes from Siphamia tubifer, assembly GCA_020466265.1. Lineage (NCBI taxonomy): Eukaryota > Metazoa > Chordata > Actinopteri > Kurtiformes > Apogonidae > Siphamia > Siphamia tubifer. The sequence continues at coordinate 45,582,129 of CM035791.1, read as the reverse complement.
GCTAAGCTAGAAGGTCTTACGCTAAACTTGACATGTACGTGTTCAGTGATTGGATTAACACTTGCTAGGACCTGATAAATGGCACCTGGAGAATATACAAACAAACTAAAGACAGAAATTCAAGAGTCAGCTGTATTTTAACCCATAATGAATGAAGGAGAATTTTCTTCGGAGCAAAAATCTGAGTGAGAGTTTGGGACAACTTTCCATACTGGTCTGTTTGACTGTTACTGTTTTGGCTGTTCTGTCGAGCGGTCAAAAATGGAAATTCGGAAAACAAAAAAATGCAAATATCAGGGCCGATGTCATCTTTTCTTTCTTTTTTTTTTTTTTTTTTACTTTCTTTATTAAACCAAAATATTTCAGATGTTTTCTCAATAATGTACTTTTTCCACAATTTTTTTTAATAAATATAAAAAAATATACAATCTTCCCCAACCCAAACATAAATAACAAACAAAAAAAACAAAAGCCTACACACACATCAGTGAGCAAATGGTATATAGAAGATACATCCAAATAGATACATAAACAAAACCACATAGTAAGTTCCAATGTCCATTAGTTTATGGTTAGGGTTAACCACTCAGAATGTCCTTCAGTAAACATATATATATATATATATATATATATATATATATATATATATATATATATCGTCCATCTATAAACTGATATGTCATCTTTACAAACAGTCATGATGTAAACACAGAAAACAAGCGTGTAAATGTACTGAAACCTGTTTTATCTGTTTCGTCCACAGCTTGTGGAGTTTGTGTGTGGAAGAACCAGACGTCACCCTGTCACGCTGAATCATTTCCCCTCTCACACATTCCTCCAACTTGTTCTTGTTAGTTTGTTTTCCTAAATCTTTGTTACATGATATTTTGAGGATTACAATAGTGTTGTTTGAAGTAGAAATATTTAGTACAAAGACCAATAACGAGTCTGATCTATATTTAATAAAGTGACCATTAACTGTGATGCGCTCGTCTGCCCAGAAACAATTCTATTATGATGAGATCAGTTAAAATTAACACATTAATGTAGAATAATCCATCATCATGATTCATCTGATTAAAGAGTTTAACACAATTGTTTATTTATTGATTTGATATACGCTTTTGTTTCATTTATGTCTTACTTTGTTCATGTTATGTTTTATTTACCTGGTTTATTATTCATTTTTATTGATCACTTTGGCTGTTTTTGTTCATTTTTGTTGCTTAATTACTTTATTCTTATTCTGTTATTCTATTTTCTTTTTTCAATTACCATTTTTTTCTTCAATTTTGTTCCATTTCTGTTTTACTTTGTTCATGTTACATATTATTTAGTTGGTTTATTATTCTTTTATTGATCACTTTGGCTGTTTTTGTTCATTTTTGTTGCTTAATTCATTTATATTACTACTACTATACTACTACTTTATATTACACATTATTTTAGTTGGTTTTCATTGATCGTTTTGGCTGTTTTTGTTAATTTTTGTTGCTTAATTCATTTATATTACTACTACTTTATATTACATATTATTTTAGTTGGTTTTCATTGATCGTTTTGGCTCTTTTTGTTAATTTTACTGCTTATTTCAGTCTTTTTTGACTGTAGAACTGCTAAAGTCTCCAGAGTTAAAGGATTAAAACTGTACAAAATCTCAATACAATCCTACATCATTTCTTCAACAGGAATGTAACCTTAATCCTGCGTGTTTTGTCCTAGTGACAAACTGCTGCTATTATCTGCAATACCCCCCAAAACGTTCACACTCAACAGGCTTCTGTTCTGTTCTACACCCCCCCCTCCTCCCCTCCTTCCTTCCCGTGTGGATGAGCTCTCGCTGCAGGAGTCGACCAAATGCAGACATTCCCACCTCCACAGATCCCATCATGTCTGAGCAAGTTTCCGCCTCGCAGCCAGAGTGTGTGACACACAGACAGAACGTGTGACCGCGACTGTACATGTGTGTGTGTCCGTATGTGTGTGTGTGTGACTGACAATAACAATAGCAATACACACTTTCATTTAATTAGTACAAAAACTCCATGCCAGATTTCAACACTACCGTGATGATGATGATGCTGAACCTTGTCCAAGTAATTCATCAAAAACTTAACAAAGAGAAAACTTTGAGAATCTTTACAGCTTTTATGTCGCTCTCTGGAGTAATTACAAATTCCATAAAAAGTGATTTATCAACATATATAATATCATCCTCTATATTTAGCATTTTTGATATATATTTGATATATATATTTAATTTAATATATATAATTTAATTACACATTATAATGTGTATTATAGTATATTTTATAGAATTTAATGAACTATATCTACTTTACTCATCCTGTACTTTAATCATTGTATGTGAGGGTTATATGGAAAAACAGGAAAACTCAATAAAAAAAATACTTTTTCAACAAATCCATCATTAACTGAACATAAATCAAGTGTTTCCATCCACTGTCATTGATTCAACCCAAATATGACCATAACTGATGACCATGAAATGATGAAGAACTGTATTTTACAACAATTATTGACATGTTTTGATAGAATTAGTGGATCAACAGTTATTAAACAGTTTAGATCAGTAGATGGTTTGTGTCACATGTGACTCTTTGGGTCTTTATGGGTTAAGTCTAACAAGATTTGCACATAATCAAATCATCCTTGATTTAATAGTGGTTATTGACTGTTCTCGTTAAATAAATGTAAGCACTATCACTTAACTAATTTTGCCTTAAGTACCAATAATGGGAAAAGTATTGATGTGAATTTGTGAAGCACTGCCGTGTAATGAGGAGGACTTAAAGACCCCCTCCAGTCGACCTTTTTAGTCATTTTAAAGTGTTCTCAGTGGTCTTTAAATTGTGATTATAAAGTTTTTACCCATAATCACCAAACTTGTGCCGTTTCCCAGGATTCTCCTTCTGCAGAGCGCCAGGAGTTCATTAGCAATGTGTGGGCGGAGTCAGTGCTGCTCTGTATTCTCTCCCTTTCACCCCCTTCACGCTAAAATGCGCACATTTTTAAAGTATTATGAAATGGTCAAAAGCTGCCTTGATGCTTACACTCTCATCTGGTTTGGATTTTGGACCAAATGAGGACAACGTCACTAAAGCTGTGTGTTTTTCATGCAGAGCGACAGTTGGTACGTTTACATGAAGTTTTTTAATTCCCAATTCTTTATTCGTAATAAAATAATTCAGAATTAAAGCTATTTCCTTCGTATTAACATGGACATGTTAATTCAGAATAAAGTTTTCCATGGAAACAGGTGTATACAAGTTAATTGGGCTCTAATAGTTGGTGGTACAGAGGGTTCTAATTGGACAGAACGGCCACTTAACATTGGGATGTCTAGTGGAAGGAAATGATTGTGTCTACTTCCTGTTTTGCGTTCATTTCAACTATCACCATGTTAGAGCAGATACTACATGTGATTTTTGTTTTGTGTTCCTTTTTGACGACCAAATTTGGCGCACTGTTTGCTAAAACATGCAATGGCTTGTGTGAATATGTGTATGTATGGTCTGGTGAGCGAGACTATTATTTAAAACGGGATATGTAAACCACAAATTTACAGAAGTTGAAAACACAGCTAAAGTCAGATTAGCAAGAGAATTACCACAGTACGAGATTTGTTGCTACAGTTACTATGTTAGCTACTTTAGCTAACTATGCTGTTCGTCCGCCATCGTCTTCTATTGGCTACTCGTCAGGGTCTGAGTGGAGCAGAGCTTGTGGGCGGGGCCTTGTGGCTGGCACTGGGGTTCCTACATCACAAACAGTCTGCCTGAAACTGCCTGTTAGCATCTGCTGTTGGTTCACAGCCATTTCAACACATAAATAGTCAGAAATGCAATTTCAAACCTAACTTTATTCTTATATATCATGTCGCGTTACAAAAATGTCACAAGAACATGTTAACAACACCAAAAAATGTTTTTCATCGGAGGCTAGGTTGGTGTTGTGTTTTCATGTTCAGCCTGCGTTCTCTGAATACTGGCCTGAAAAGACACAAACAGACTCATCACCGCTGAGGACCAGCAGAGCTGAAGGGACTTTAATCACAGTTCTCACGGGACCCGTAACAGGCCCCTGTGGAACCTCACAATCTATCATCAGGCTTTGGGTTAGTTTATCTTGCAGGTCATAAACTCCTCCAGTGTTAGCTAATGCTGTCTATAAACTGTAGACCTGAGTTTACATATCTCATGCAGAGAATTTCTTTAACAAATAGACAGATAAATGCTTTATTGATCCTGAAGGAAATTATGCAAGAAAATGATGCATAACGACCCAGTGTGACATTTGTGTAAATTCACAAATATTTTTTTCCCTCCATATTCAGAGCTGGGAAAAGTACCCCCATTCTGTACTTAAGTAGAAGTACTCACATTCTGTACTTAATTAGAAGTACTCACATTCTGTACTTAATTAGAAGTACTCCTATTCTGTACTTAAGTAGAAGTACTCCCATTCTGTACTTAAGTAGAAGTACTCCCATTCTGTAGAAGAAGAGGGAGATATCTAAACCATGCAGGACACTGGGCCACAAGGACGGGATTTGAGAACCATTGCCATACACTAACTTCCCTGTAAGAACCTTGCGATGACATCATCATATTGCGTCATATTGCTCCAGCAAATACTCTTGAGTTGTTTGTCGCAATCTGCGGATGCCATTTCCAACAACCAATCTGTGCGACTTCTGCCCAACGACTATGGGGTCGCTCTCAAGTACCTACTGTGGAGCAGGAACTCCGTTGGTTCCAGTAAAAGTTCCGGAAGGTTGCCCTGTCCATGTGATGCATGCGCATACCGTGAAGTTCCTGTATAATGTCCTGGAAGTTCCCATAATGGAAACACACCTATTGACTGTTCCTCTCTAGAGTTCCTGAATATTATTCAATATACAAATATACATTAACAGTAGCTTTTCCATGAAGTATTCCAAATACGAATATAAAGAAAAGAGCAAACATGGTGCATGAAACACATCATATACTATTTAAAAGGGTAAAACTCACCCAGCTAAGACAAAGTTTTCGCAGAAGCTCACGTCACACAACACCTTCCCCAGCTCAAACTGCAGCTGGCTGATGGATCCCACTCGATTCTATAGAGAAAAAAATTAGTTACATGACTGAAAACAATCTACAGAAACAATATTTACTAAGGTTTTTATCCCATAAAGACCCAAACAGATACTGCTGAATAAAACCATCTACTATATATGGATATTTGTGGTAGAGGTAAGATTTTAAACCCGAGTCCTAAAATGTCAATCATTATGTTCGGGTCAGGGCGGGCTTCTGTCTCTCGGTGACTTGTTTTTTTTTTTTAATATATGTTTATAAAAATCTATACTAAAACGATGTGTGGATATTAAACTTAGGAATACTTAGTCTCTGGTCCGCAGAAATACAGAAGTCGCCTCATTACAACACGTTCTGTAGTAACGACATTTCAAAGAAGTACTTCCTGTCTCTGGAATTATCCACCCGCCATTGTTCTTCTTCGTCTCTCTGCCTCTCTCTTAAAGTGCCGCGCTATATTTTTAAGGACGTACTGCTGCTGTAGTTTATGGCCCAATTTTCAACCAGTCAAAATGACGGACGGCCTTAAATTTTTCCGTCAACTCTTAAAAAAAATCCGTCAATGACGGAAAATTGTCGGTTAAATGTTACCTCTGCAGACACAGAAATATAACAGACGTAAATGTACACAGTCTTGTTTTACTTAGAATTCGTTACAAAACACAGGCTTTAATTTGTTATCATAAATCACCCTCCTCACTCGGTCAGGCTTTAATACCCGTGGGCCTGAGTCGGGTCGGGCTGGATTTTTTAGGCCTGATTTTACCTCTAATTTGTGTTATGAAATGGACAGAGTTTTATTTTTTAATATGTGTATTATTGTTATAAAATGGACTGAACAACAGAGGAACATATATTATTATTTCACAAATTAATTAACTAATTAATTCATGATCCTCATGTTGCAGTGGATCATGAATTTATTTTAACTGTCAATCTCACCCATCAAAGTCAGTGGGCGGGGCTAAAGCGAATCTTGTCAAATCCACTTCATTGGGAGTGTTGGAGCCGGGGTCTAGATTTTTAGCAGTTGTCAATTAAGTTTCGTTTTCCTAAAGTATCCAAAACAAACGTAGAGGTTAAAGGTCACCCGGTGTATGGGAATGTGTTCACAAGCTCTGCATTAAATTCTTTATCTGTAATCTATTTGACTGGACTGGATGTGCAGGGGAACCAATCAGCTGTTAAGACCCGCCCACTGACTTTAATGGACGAGGTTGACAGATAAAATACATTTATGATCCACTGCAACACAATGACCGTAAAATAATTGATTAATTAAGGAAATAATGTGTTTGGTTTTTTTTAAACTAAAATGAATTTGTATTTTTAATGAATGACACATTTAATAACATATTTATGTATTTGTCTGTCTGTCTGTCTGTCAGCAGGATTACGCAAAAAGTTCAGAATAGGTTTTGGTTTTTTTGGTTTTTTTAACCTCAAATTAATTGATATTTTAGTTAATTAATGATGCACTTATAACACACATATGTACTTAATTCCAATTTGAATTAATTAATGACATGTAATTAATTATTTAATTTATGTCTTTCTTTATTTAATTTTGGCACTTTAAGTCCTCCACAACCACAAGTACCATGAAATAATTAATGAATTACTGTAATAATAACACAAGGGTTTTTATCTTTACCTAAAATGAATTAGCATTTTAATTAATTAATAACACATTTATGTAATCAATTCCAATTTTTCACAAATGAATGACATATTTAATTAATTATTTAATGATTAACTTACTTATTTAATTTTGGCACTTTTAGTCCTCCACAAACACAAGGACCATGAAATAAATAATTAATTAATTACTGAAATAATTACATAATGGGTTTTATTTTTACCTAAAATGAAGTGATATTTTAATTAATTAATGACACATTTAATAGCACATTTGTATCGGCAATTCCAATTTTAACAAAGTAATGCCATATTTAATAAATTATTTAATGTTATATTTACTGATTTAATTTTGTCACTTTTAGTCCTCCACATTTTAACACGCCATCTTTATTTATAAAACAGCCACAGCTGACACAAAGCGCTGCACATTACAGGGCATAAAACGCAAAGCAGAGAAAGGAGAACAAGGCAATAAAATAAATCTAAAAATACAATTTTACTTCTATTATGTATTATTATTATTATCTATCTTGTTTTGGCTTATTTTGATGCGTACCTTCCAGTTGGAGCGCACAGTTCTGGCTGAGCTCCTGCAGTCTCGTAGCGTGCTCTTCCAGCAGGGGGTGTCTGACACACTGGCATCTGGATGATAACCCTCCCTCGTGCACATCCTGAACCACAGAACGCCGTCCTCTGCAAGCGCTCTCCATGCCCTGCTCACCTGGGATGAGATTGGACAGTTTAAGTGTGGATTGAGTCAGCATACATTACACGCTTGCATCACTTTATTTCTTTCGTCTTAACGGGCTGCACTGTTCGCCAAATTTAATCTACACTGCGGGTCTGTGTGTAATGAAATGCATGAGAGGAGATGCAAAGTGTGCAAAGGGAAGGAAAAAAACAATCTGTTACAGGTGCTTTTTCTGTTCATACAGCAAAAATTTAAATCTTACCTAGTGCATTTGTCTCATTTCTGGTCCAAATATCTCATCTCACTTAAAATAAGACAAAATCACCCAAAGAGGAACTTGTAATTCAGGTGTAAGAACTGATTTTTAGAGAAGAGACCTGGAAAATCTTGTTATTTCAAGAAATCTGACCAAGTTTATTTTTCACTTGTTCCACTAAAATCCACTAAAGTTCACACATACAATGAACTAACACAAAAAAGCAGTGAAAAATATTCAAAAACTCTTTTAAAATACAGAAAAATCACCCAAAAAGTGATCAAATATCCAATATATATGGAAAAATATGAAAAAATATATATAATTAACATGTTTAATCAACACCAACAATCAACTATAAACAACTGTTCCATTTAATTGCATTGACATTTAAAAAAATCTGATTAATAATGATGATGGATTAATCTGCGTTAACGTTGACAGACTAACAAAAAAATATACAAAAAACATGCTAAAATCCACTAGAAAATAAAGTAACACAAAAAAGTGATGAAATATCCAAAAACATATTCAAAAACTCTTCTAAAATAAATAAAAAAACTCAAAAAAGTGATGAATTATCCAAAACATATGCAATAATATAAATATATATATGCAATTAACATGTTTATTCAACAGTTTCAACAAAACAACTGTAAACAACTGTTCTATTTAACTGTGTTAAAACGTTTAATCAGATTAATCATAATGATGGATTAATCCAGGGGTGTCAAACTCATTTTAGTCCAGCTGTCACATTCAGATAAATTTTATCTGAAGTGGCCGAACCAGTAAAAAAAAAATCACATAGTATATGAATAATGTCAACTCCAAACTTTTCTCTCTGTTTTAGAGCGAAAAAAGTAAAATTACATTATGAAAGCAAAAAATATTAGGCTTTAGTTTACCATTTACACATATACATTATAATTTAGAGATCACACTCTACAGATAAACTAAATATTTAGTAATAAGTGGAATATTATTAAAATTATACTTCTCTTTTCATTCAAATATTTCATATTCTTATTGTTGAGATTGTTTGTGAAATTATACTTTGTTTTAATGTCACTAAATTAAAAAAATAATTACATTTACAAAGACTTTTTTTTTTTTACTTGTGAATATTTATAGGTTATTATGAAACTGGATTGGTCACAATGTGAACCATGACCCAAAATAATTTATATCTTAGTGTAATTTTTGCTTTTCAGAAATTCATCCAAAGGGCCAGATTGGACCCTTAGGTGGGCCAGATTTGGCCCCCGGGCCGCATGTTTGACACCTGTGGATTAATCTGAGTTAATGCATTAATTTTCACAGACCTAGTTATAAAGGAATCTGAACATAATGGACAAAAAAAAACTCTTTATTTTAATATGATGAAGAGGATGGGCTTAAAAAACATTGCTTCTGTCAAACCCTTTTTTTATTATTATAAATCATTTTAATCTTTTTTAATGTACAACTTTTGGTTGCTGTTATTGTTTTTTTTATGTAGACAACCAAAATAAATGTCATGCATTTATTCAAATACTATCTTTTTTAGTCTAGTGTTTTTCGTAGGAGCTTACCTGCGCACATCGGCCGAGCTCGGTGCAGTCGAGATACTGAAATATGTTTAAGGCCAACTCGTACGGAAGCTCAATGTCAAAGAAGGGAATGTCATTGACCTCATTCTGAAAAGGAAACATTTACAAACATAAGACATGACACTAAGATAATCATATAAAACATGATCATTATCACGTTTTACTGTCTTTCAACAAGTACTAATAGTACACTCCAAAAATACTGAACCATTCTGACTATATCATATAAAGACTAAAACTATTTTATACAATTTTTTTAAACTATTTTATTCCAAATGCTTCTGGAATAAAACTAATTAAATGTTCCCACATGTGTTTTAGAGATAAAGAAAACTCAAGTCTTAAATGATGGTTGGATCAAGTTTCCAAGATAAGTCTGGGATCAAAATGTGAAATTCTTAGAATGAACAAGAGAATAGGTTTTATATTGTATAATATTTAGAGTAATTTTTTAGTTTTTTATCTCATAATTGTGTCTTTTATCTCATAATTTTGACTTTTAATCTCATAATTCTGACTATTTATATCATAATTCTGACTTTTTAATCTCATAATTGTGACTTTTTTATCTCGTAATTATGACTTTTTTAATATATCATCATATTATTCCTGGTTATTAACTTCATTCTGGGTTTTTTTTTTCTTTTGCATTTTCTCGTGTTATTTGTTATTTTGTGAATATTTATTAGCTTCTGTTGATGATGTTGCTTATTTTTTCCACATTTTGTTTATTTATTTTATCATTTTTCTTCAATTGTTTTCTGTTAGCGACTTACTTTGTTCATGTTACATATTATTGTGTTAGTTTAATATTCATTTTTGTTCATTTTACTCATCACTTTACCAGTTTTTGTTCATTTTGTTGCTTTTTTTTTTTACTGTGAAACTGCTTAAGTCTCAGGAGTTAAAATGTTAATGGATGACCCCCCCCTATTATCATCATTATGTTATTATTATTATTGTTGTTATTATTATTATTAGTAGTAGTAGTAGTAGTAGTAGTAGTTGTAGTTGTAGTAGTAGTAACAGTAGTAGTAGTAGTAGTTGTAGTAGTAGTAGTAGTAGTAGTAGTAGTAGTAGTAGTAGTAACAGTAGTAGTAGTAGTAGTTGTTGTAGTAGTAGTAGTAGTAATAGTAACAGTAGTAGTAGTAGTAGTAATAGTAACAGTAGTAGTAGTAGTAGTAGTAGTAGTAGTAGTAGTAGTAGTAACAGTAGTAGTAGTAGTAGTAGTAGTAGTAGTTGTTGTAGTTGTAGTAGTAGTAACAGTAGTAGTAGTAGTAGTAGTAGTAGTAACAGTAGTAGTAGTAGTAGTTGTTGTAGTAGTAGTAGTAGTAATAGTAACAGTAGTAGTAGTAGTAGTAATAGTAACAGTAGTAGTAGTAGTAGTAGTAGTAGTAACAGTAGTAGTAGTAGTAGTAGTAGTAGTAGTAGTAGTAGTATGATTCTACTCCTGCTCATCATGGTCCTCATACCAGGTCCTGAATGAGCAGATCCACCAGCTCCTCCTGCTCCTTCTTGTCCTTTTTCTGCTGCTGCTGTTGAGTCCTGCTGTAAACACCAGTCATGTTGTCATACTGTCTCTTCCTCCTGCTCCTCTCTTCCTCCAGTCTGTCCAACAGAGGACTGGTCCTTCCATCCAACAGACTACCTGCAATGGACACATACTGAGGCTGCTCCTCCTCCTCCACTTCATCCTCTGTCGTCTTCTCTCCTCTTGACTCTGCTTCATTTCTAAAACTGTTAGCTTCTAAAGCACTACTACATGCCTCATTTTTCTCACCAACACTTTTAAACTTATCGAAATATCGTTGTTTGGAGTCTCTTTGTCTAATAAGATTACAGGAATAGGAAGAAGCAGCAGATTCGAGGCTCGGTTTCTCCTTTTTACTCGTTAACTCCTTTTTCCAACGCGCCCTGAACGCAGCAAGTTCATTTTCTTCCATATTTTTCACACATCGTTGAGGAATATTATTCAATTCTGCTTGAATTACTTCACAAAACGCATTAAAGTCATTACGGACCGACGAGGCAAAGCAAAACAAGCGAATATCCGTTTACGTAAATAGTCCGAGAAGCAACATTGAGCCGTACATTTGTTCCGTAGTATTTTAGTTCCGCATGTTTTATTATAGACGTAGTGGATCTGTTTGGTTCTGTTCTCTCTCTCTTTTTCTACTGAGTCGAAACCACCATCCATAAAACAACCAAATGTTTTTGTCCTGTTCTTTGTTTCAGAACAGATTCATGTATTTACTGATGAAATGTCAGATTTATTTCCTTTCTAAAAATATTAATATTGATCAATATTGAATAATATTGATGTGTCAAATGGGCGCAGTAATCACATTAGGTTACAGATCAAATAGGTAGGTAGGTAGGTAGGTAGGTAGGTAGGTAGGTAGAGCATCCAAGGAAGAGTGCTACTCTATTGACTATTAATAAATGATATTGGACTGAGTAAACCAAGGGTAGAATAATTTTGAACGTGGGTTTTTTTGGAAATCCACTAATATCCAGGAGCATGTACATTTAATGTCAGACTGAATTTTATGAGATTTTTTCCTTTTCCGTATGTTTTACCATATAAGCCTTGTACCGTACTTGTTTAAATAAAAATAGACTTAAATTGCAAAAAAAAAGAAAATCCACAAATAAAATACATGTACTCCTGAAATAAGTTTTTACTCCAAGTAAAATTAGTTCTTATTCCCTCACTTGTGTATCACATATAAGTCACAAACAAACCTTATATATATATATATATATATATATATATATATATATATATATATATATATATATATATATATATATTTATTTATTTTTATTTATTTTTTTCAAATATAAAAACAGAAAATCACAATGTCCCTGAATGCAGCACAAAAGCCTCTTCAGATGGAAACAGAATAGATTGAACATTTAAGCAGTGACTGCTCTGTCTGTGGGGAGAAGATGATGTAAACACCTAACCATGTGACACTGACATGAATAATACAGTAGAGGGGGGGGGCAGAAAGAGAGGGACAGACAGGGGTGAGAGAGAGAGAATGAGACAGGGGAGATAGAGTGAGGGAGGGGGAGAGAGAAAGAGAGAGAGGAGCAGAGTGAGACAAAAAGAGAGAAGGCAGAATAAGACAGAGGGGGGAGGGAGAGAAAGGGTGAGAGAGAGAGAGACAGACAGAGGGAGGGGGAGAGAGAGGGAGGAGAGTGGGGCAGAATGAGACAGAGAGGGGGTGAGAGACAGAAAGAGACAGAGGGGGAGGGAGAGGGGCAGAGAGAAAGAGAAAGGCTGGTGTAGAGAGAGAGAGAGAGAGAGAGAGAGAGAGAGAGAGAGAGAGAGAGAGAGAGAGAGAGAGATGGAGAAAGAGAGAGAGGCAGAGAGGGATATATAGAGAGAGAAGTAGAAAGGCAGGAGGAGGCAGAGGGGGGAGGCAGAGGGGGAGGTAAAGGCAGTAGATGTTTGATGAAGGAACAGAAGGAGGCTCATTTCTCCTCCAGACTTCCGGGGACTGTTCCAGACCACAGTGGATGAAGATGTGCTGTCTGCCCGTAGACCAGCCTCTGCTGCGGCCCGGGGACTCCAGCTGTGCCCGCGCACCGGCTCTCTCCTGCTCCGTGGCTCAGCTGCTGGCCTCGCGCCTGCGGAGGATCGGTGACCGGCTGGAGAAAGGCTGGACGAGCGCCGCGCGGAAGAGCGAGTGCGTCTGCGCTGAAGGAGTAGAGGGACACGCGGGGGTGAGCGCGAGCGCCGCCACTACCCACCTGAAGAGCTTCCTGTGCACCGCCATCCACTTCACCGTGCTCGTGCTGATGCTCACGAGGCGACACCTGTAGGGCGCGCGGGCCGGCGGACACAGCAGCAACAGGTGCGTTAACAGCGCGTGACACGTGAAATCAGTGACCTCCACCTGTTTGACCCCGATTCAAACGGAAGCAAAGAGCAGTGGACTGGTAGAATATACAGAAAACAATAATACAATAAATAAAAAAAAAAGTTACCCATAGAATATACAGGAAAAACATTTTTACTGTTAGAATGTAAAAAGAAATACTGTTAGAATAAACAGAAATATATGGAGATTTTTTTTAACTGTCAGAATGAAAACAAAGTAAGATTGCTGTTGGAATATTGAGGGGAAAAAATTGTGTTAGAATATGAATATAGAGGAAAAACTAAGATTACTCTAAGAATATAATAAACACATAAGACTACTGTTAAGACTATAGAGAAAAAACAAGATTTTATATGAAAATAAATGAAGTCGAAGAATATTTGATTTATTTGGTGCAAATACAACTTCCCTGTTCTTTGTTTTACTTTATTCTTTATGATTAGTGTCAATAGGAATAGTGTATATTTGTTATTACCACTACTTTATGTACTATTTATTGACAGTGTACCTATTCTGTCTTAAATAGAAAATACATCTGAATGAATTAATTGCAGATTAGCATTTAGCCATGTTTTGTTCCAGATAGCTTGATATTTCTTTATTATAGTCTATTTGCCTTTTGTTTGTAAGATAGCTAGATAGATTTTTTTTTTTGTCTTCATCTAGTTAAAGCAATTAACATGACATTTAATAATGCAATGATCCGTCATATGTTGGTTTATGTGTTCAGCTTATGTAATTTTGACAACACAACTGTTTAACTTGAAATTTTATGTGATTAAAAAAAATAATGATTTTTGGATTCTCCTCATGAGACTGAATACATTTAATAAAAAAAAATATTTTTTAAATTGGGTGTATTTTATTCTATTATTTTACTACTACTACTACTATTAATAATAATAATAATAATAATATATTTAATGTATAATGCACTTTACATTTAACTCATCTCAAAGTGCTATATAGACATAGACAAGAAAAGAAAATACACAGTGGGATCTGTCAGGGGTGAGAAAACACTCTACAACATTTGAGATGAATGCCTAAAAATCCCAACGGTGGCAGACAGACCGGTCTGTTTACACCTGGTGTCAGGTAACTGCGATTTTTATCAACACTGTAAGGTTTCAACTAAGTGTATTCTTTCTGTCCGGTGTGTAGACGGTGCCTTTAGGATCTGAGGACGACAAAAAGAAGACACGGGGGCCCACAAGATTTGCACTAAAATAAAAAAAAAAAAAAGAAACAAAACACTGTAGGGCTGCAAAGGAGTGCGGAGATGCAGTCCACAAAGGAGTGCACACGATGATGAAGATGATGAAGAGGAGAAGATGCATGGTATTGTGTTTGATGGTTGCAGACTGTTGTTTCCACACATACTCCAGTCGTCGTGAAGACTTTCCTCAGGGCTGATGTGACTGAGTGGACCACTGACACCAGCAACAGCAGCATCAGCAGCATGTGCAGCAGCATCAGCAGCATGTGCAGCAGCAGCAGCAGCATATGCAGCAGCAGCAGCAGCATGTGCAGTGTGTAAAGGTACTATTGGGAAAATTAGAATATGGTGTAAAAGTTGTTTTATTCAGGTAATTTAATTTAATTTAAGGTGAAACCAATATATTTTATAGACTAAAACCCACATATATCACCCATATCCCATATGAAAAGTGGGATATCTGCAGCATTTCTTTGTTGTAATTTTGCTAATTATAGTTTATTAACCCCTTAACGCCTACTGTCGCAAATATGCAACATTGTACTGTATGTGCTCGAGTCAAATTAATGATTTACTTTCTTATAGGGCTGTCAAATTATCACAAATTTTAATTAGATTCCAGATTCCATTTAATCAGATGAAATTTGTTTTGGTTCTTAACGCATAAAAACCCAGTGTGAAAGTTCCCAAATGGATGTTTGTCCATATTTAACCCCTTAAAACCTACTGTCTCAAATATGCAGCATATTAAAAAAAAAACCTATTGTATGTGCTATAGTCAAATTAATTATCACTAATTATTAAAAATGTACTTTTTTGTAGGGGTGTCAAATGATTATATTTTTTAATCAGATTATTCATTAATTTTGATTAATCACGATCAAAACAATTTGTTAGTCGACTGTTCTGTCTCAAGTTTTCTTTTCTTTTTTTTTGTACTCAATTTTCCCACAAAATGCGCAAAATACACTAAGAAACCGCAAATAAAAATTTACAGAACATTCTAAAATCCAATAAAATTGACCAAAAAATGAACTCGCATTAAAAAAAAGGGATGAAAAGTCCAAAATATACTCAAAAAGTCTGTTAAAATACAGAAAAAAACCCACCAAAAATATGATAATATATCCAAAATATATGCAAAAATATGAACACATATGGAATTACCAACTATAAACTGTAAACAACTGTTCCATTTAATTTAATTGCGTTAAAATTTGTAATCAGAAGAATCATGACGATGGATTAATCTTGCTTCAATGTTTTCATTTTGACAACCCTACTTTTTTTTTCTTATATATTTATATTTAAATTCAGGCGTTGAGGGGTTAAAACCTCAAATCCAAAAACACAGAAAATTGGAATATTGTTTGAAATTGCGTTTTCTGAAGCTATAAAAGTCATAATAAGCAAAATCGAAAGACA
The DNA here is from genome assembly GCA_020466265.1 of Siphamia tubifer. Taxonomy (NCBI): domain Eukaryota; kingdom Metazoa; phylum Chordata; class Actinopteri; order Kurtiformes; family Apogonidae; genus Siphamia; species Siphamia tubifer. Next base: position 45,566,307 of record CM035791.1, on the reverse strand, counting down.
GAAAAGCTTGAAATATATTAATTCACATATTATTTGTCTATATAATGTGTACGTTTCACCGTTAAAAGTTTAGTTACAGAGACACAGGCACTTTTTCAGGAGATTCTAATTTTCCAAGTAGTACCTGTAGATGCAGCAGCAGCAGCAGCAGCAGCAGCAGCAGCAGCAGCAGCAGCACGTGCACGTCCTGCCCGTGCACGGCTCCATCCTCCTGGTTCCAGAGCGGTGATGTAATGCTCCCATGGCACAGACGAAGGGAAAGCTCACTAATAAGACTGCTTTGAATGTTCACCTCCCACATCATGAGCGCATCAGTTACACAAAAACCCCAACAGAGCATCACACGCTGGCAAAATATTCATCTGACCAAATGCTTTTTAATCATTTCTTGTCCAAATATGTCGTCACACTTCAAATAAGCTTGTAATTGAGATGCAAGAAGTGATTTATAAACAATAGATCTGGAAAATATCATTTCAAGATTTTATATTTTCAATTTGTTCCTTATTTATTTATTCATTAATTTATTTATTTATCAATTTTGGCTTAACTCATAAAGATCCAAACCTTTTATTTGATGTTTATTGAAAAAAAAAAAAACACATACATTTTCATTTTTATTTTTTTTAATGATCAATGGATTAAATATAGACAAAAGGGGAGTGTGAAAAAATTCTTGAGATGCAAGAAGTGATTTAAAGACAATAGATCTGGAAAATCTCATTTTTCACTTTGTTCCTTAATTATTTATTCATTTTGGCTTAACTCATAAAGATCCAAACCTACATTTTATTGAAAAAAACAAAACATCCTTAATTTTTCCTCAGTTTTTGATAAAATAATCTTTAAATTTACTCTGAGTTTTAATGATCTATGGATTAAATGTATAAAATGGGTTTGTGTGGAAAAAACAACAAAATCTTGAGATGCAAGAACTGATTGATAGACAATATATCTGTAAAATATCATTTAAAGATTTTTCATTTTGACTTTGTTCCTTATTTATTTATTTATTTATTCATTCATTTATCCATTTTAGCTTAACTCATAAAGATCCAAACCTAAATTTCATTGAAAAACCATCACATTTTCTTAATTTTTCCTCAGTTTTTGGTAAAAAAAAAAAAACAACTTTGAATTTACTCTGAGTTTTAATGATCAATCGATTAAATATAGACAAATGGGAGGAGGTTGAAAACAACTCTATAAATCAGTTCTTGCATCTCAATAATTTGTAGACAATAGATCTAGAAAATCTAATTTTTCACTTCGTTTCTTATTTATTTATTTATTCATTTTGGCTTAACTCATAAAGATCCAAACCTAAATTTTATTGAAAAAAATTCTAATTTTCATAAAATAATCTTCACATTTACTCTGAGTTTTAATGATTTATTTTTTTTTTTTTGCTTAAGTCAAGAGGTTTATTTATTTTTTGCTTTAACCTATAAAGACCCAAAAATCATCCACTCATCAATAATATTTATTACCTATTGATCCACTAATCATATCAATGCATGTCATTAATTGGTGTAAAATACAGTTTTTCTATCTTTCCATTGTCATCACATATGATCCACTACCAGAAACATAAACAGGAAGTTAAAATAAAACAATAGTTGACCTACAGTAATTTTCCAGACTTAGGATTTTACACAAAATATTTAAAAAAAACTAGTCGCACATGTAAAGGCTTAGTTCATACTGAAGACGTTGAATAATCACTGTTTTTATTGGCTCCAAATGTTGATGAAAGGTGATTTTTGATGAGGTCAAAGGTCATTCCCATCATCATGTGCCAACTAGTGTCTTGAAGGAAGATGTCCGAAATTTCATTTTGTCCCGTAGCCGTATTTGGAGCCCTGTTGTACCCCCACCAAAGGCCTGACTGTTGTGAAACTCTTTAAATATACAGTAGAGTTCCCAAATATGATGATTAATCAGTTGAAAACACACCAACAGAAAATATTTCCAAGATATTCCCTATTTATCTATATATATATATATTCCCTATTTTTCGTTTTACATTAGATTATTTTAGATTGCCTAACCCTAACCCCAAAATGTAAATTTTTAAAAATAGCTTTTAAAGGGTTAAAAAGAATAGTACATCTATGCTATTTTTAAGTGCATATTCTGATAGACAGGGTGAAAATACATAGATATAGTAATTTACAGGTCTGTACATTTACTGTTAAAATAAATACATAACAATATAGCACTTTTTTTGGCCACTCAAAGCACTTCACATTTGAGACCCATTGTTCCTTCACTCTCACATGCTCCCTCTGGTGGTGGTAAACTGCATGTGCATCCACAGTGTCCCTGGGGCAGACTGACAGAAGTATGTTTACGGTCCTTTGACCACCACCGAACATTTATACACCAGTGTGAAGGACACTGGAGGGTCCCAGGACACAACGGTCTGAATGGGACAGAGTGGGATTCGAACCACTAACCTTTTGGTTATTGCACAATCCACCAACTGAGCCATGGACACCCCTAGCAAGCAAACAAATAAATGATTAATTAATGAACAAAGTGAAAATGTTAAATCTTGAAATCAGATTTTCCAGATCTATTGTCTATAAATCAATATATTTAATCCATAGATTATTAAAACTCAGAGTAAATTTTAAGGTTATTTTATCAAAAACTGAAAAAAAATGAAGCAAATTCAACTTTTTCAATAAAATTTAGGGTTTAGATCTTTATGATTTAAGCCAAAATGAATAAATAAATAAGCAATTAATAAATTAATTAAGGAACAAAGTGAAAATTTAAACTTTTGAAATCAGATTTTATAGATATATTGTCTATAAATCAGTTCTTCCCTCAAGAATTTGTAGTGTTTTCTTTCACACACACACACTTAATCCATTGATCATTAAAACTCAATAAATTCAAAAATTATTTAATCAAAAACTGAGAAAAAATTAAGAAAATTCTACTTTTTCCAATAAAATTTAGGTTTGGATCTTCATGAGTTAAGCCAAAAATAAATAAATAAATAAATAATTAAGGAATAAAGTGAGCATTTTAACTGTTGAAATGATATTTTATCAGATCTATTGTCTATAAATCAGTTCCTCTTCAGGTGATTCTGTCTGATTTTAAGTGTGATGAGATAATTGGATTAGAAATGAGTCAAATCCACTGGTTCATATTTATATTTTTGCAGATCATGTATCTACAGGTTACAGTCGTTCACTAATGCACTATACTCTGGAACTTCACAATGCACTGTACTTTTATTTATTTAATTAAATATAAGCTATACTGTAAACAATAAGAAGGTGATTGTTTTTCTACAGGTTTTTTCTACAGTGTTTAGATGATGTTTACACATTCTCCTGTGCTTTATCATTATCTGGTCTGTGAGGGCAGTGTTCAGTGGCTTTGTTATCTTCTCTATAGGACCTGTTGTATAGGAAGCCCTGCTCTACTGCTGTCACCGATCTATGGAACAAACTTTCTCTGCTTTAAGTGGAACGTGACATCAAACTGTCTTTTATAATCTGTGTTTTTACTTAATAAACGTTTTCATATTGACCTTTCAGTGGTGAGAATTAATAAAAGCTTTTGTGATATACGGTCAAATCCTCTACGAGTGTTTTAAGATTAAAAAATACTTAACGGCCGAATTTAAATATAAGCATACTTGAAAAATAAATAAATGTAGGTCTGTCAAAATTAACACATTAATCTGATTAAACTATTTAAATTAAATGGAATAGTTGTTTTGTTGAAACTGTTGAATAAACATGTTAATTGCATATATACACTGCACAAAGTGTGCATAAGCAAACAAGAGTGTAATAAATTAATAAATTAAATTAAATATGCTCAAAAAGGAGTATGAAGAATTAAAAACTTATATACTCCTACCAGTTATCTTTATTCCCTATGTCTATATAGCAATTATTATTTCATATGAATATAAATGTAATAAATATGAATGAATGAATTCATAATAAATAAATTAAAGATTATTTATTTATTTTTGCTGAATTCAAGCAAAAAAAAAATTCCTCTTTAGGTGATTCTTTTTTATTTTAAGTGTAATGGGATATTTGGACCCAAAATTACAAAAATACACTTGGTTAGACTTAGATTTTTGCAGTGTTCATATTATGGAAAAATGTGACACATTCACAGCACTCCTTAAATTTACAATATATTTTTTAATGTGTAATTTACTAACAAATAACTTCATTTTCTCAAATTCACCCATAAGTCACTTTATGTCCGAGATTTAGCTTTTATTTACATGGTGAAAATCCTATATTTGACATACAAATATATATATATATATATATATATATATATATATATATATATATATATATATATATATATATATATATATATATATACACACACACATATATATATATATATATATATATATATATATATATATATATATATATATATATATATATATTTTTTTTTTTACAGTGCAGTGCCAAATAAAATACTTTTAAATCTTAACAAAAGAATAATAACAAATAAAATAAAACATACACAGACATCACTATCAAACAACTTTGTGCCAAATCCAGTTTGAGTTGTGACAATATTTTTCCCAAACTAAACTGCTGTGACATTTTTACATGTGGTTTTCATGTAAAATAATGTATGTATTTTCCTGATGGCAGAGGTGGTAAAAGTACTAACATTCTGTACTTACGTAAGTAGAAGTACTGTACAACTACTGGTGTGAAAATATACAGTAGAAGTACTGATTCAACTCCTTTACTGAAATAAAAATACAAACTCTCAATTGTAATAAAGTAAAAAGTCAAATTTAATGTTTTGCTATGGATTAAATAATACTTATTTAACCAAGAAAAATCGGAAAAGTTTCAAGTTTCCAAAAATAAAGCCTGTAAAACTGTCGACATAATGCATTTTATCAAGTCACAGTTACACAGTTTTATGGGTATGGGGATTTAGGAAAAATGCAAGGGGAAAAAAAAAGTCACAATTGAGATAAAAAGTCAAAATTCTGAGGAAAAAAATGTATAATTATAAGATAAAAAGTCAAAATTGTGAAATTAAAAATCTAAATTCTGAGATGAAAACTTGAAATTATGACATAAAAAGTCATAAATATGAAATAAGAAATGCATAATTATAAGATAAAGACTGGAAATTCTGAGATAAAGTAATAATTCTCAGATAAAAGTTATTCTAATTTCTAAAGTCCTCCACTGAAGTGATTTATTTTTTGTTATGTCACATCTGTTTAGTTTGAAAAAGTATATTCTAAGAAAGTAAAGAGTATAAAGTACAAATATTTATGAACAAATGTAGGGAGGAAAAATAAATACTTCAGTAAAGTACAGATACCTCAAAAATTTACTTAAGGATAGTAATGAAGTACTTTTACTTACGGTCGTTACTTCCACCTCTGCTGACGGTCGTTCACATTCGTGTCTAAATCTACATGTACAAACATCTAAGATTTTCACCAAACAAGAAAAGGGTCCAGTTACTGTATGATGCACTTCTTTTATTGTTCTATAAATCATGTGTAATATGTGATGACGGCACCATTTCTTCATTATTGTGTTGAAAAGGTTTACATTGTTTTTCTACTAAAATGAAAAGAACTGTCAAAGCGTTAACCCATAAAGACCCAGTGTTACCTTTGTGTCACTGCCAACATATGTTCTAATATATACTTTTAAAATAGTACTTGTAAAACTGTTTTGTTTTTTTGGTGATTTATCATAATTTATTATGACATTATCTAAATGTATTTTGTGTCTTTTCAGTGTAAATCAGGTATTTTTCTATATTTAATTCCCTGATCGTGTAGATGTTCATTAAATTTCATATTAAAGTAGAGGGTTATTTTATCAAAAACAGAGAAAACTGAACAAAAAGTTTACAAAATATATACATCAGTGTTTCCATCCACTTCCATTGGTTTTACTGCTGAGTCCGTGTTTTTGAAGATGATGGCGTTTCCATGGTAACTACGGAGCCTCTGAACGTCCAAATATGGTCGTATCTGATGACCATTAAATAATTGTATTTTACACCAATTATTTAAATGTATTGATAGAATTAATAGATGAACACACTGGGGAAAAGTGCTCCACTAAAAACAAGTACATAACAAATTAAAACAAGATATTTTTGCTTGATTTAAGCTAAAATAAGATGGGATGTTGTGTGCACAGATATTGTATCTGGGGTGGACCGTGTATTTATTTATTATGTTTTTAAATTAGTATTTTTAGCTTTTATTATGTTTTACTGTGTTTTTATCTCAGTATTTTTAGCTTTTATTACATTTTATTGTTATTTTATCTTAATATTGTTAGTTTTTATTATGATTTGTGTTTTTATCTCAGTATTTTAAGCTTTTATTATATTTTATTGTTTTTCTCTGTTAGTATTTTTAGCTTTTATTATGTTTTATTGTGTTTTTATCTCAGTATTTGTAGCTTTGATTATGTTTTATTGTTATTTTACCTCAGTATTGTTAGTTTTTATTATGATTTGTGTTTTTATCTCAGTATTTTAAGCTTTTATTATATTTTATTGTTTTTCTCTGTTAGTATTTTTAGCTTTTATTATGTTTTACTGTGTTTTTATCTCAGTATTTTTAGCTTTTATTACATTTTATTGTTATTTTATCTTAATATTATTAGTTTTTATTATGATTTGTGTTTTTATCTCAGTATTTTAAGCTTTTATTATATTTTATTGTTTTTCTCTGTTAGTATTTTTAGCTTTTATTATGTTTTATTGTGTTTTTATCTCAGTATTTGTAGCTTTGATTATGTTTTATTGTTATTTTACCTCAGTATTGTTAGTTTTTATTATGATTTGTGTTTTTATCTCAGTATTTTAAGCTTTTATTATATTTTATTGTTTTTCTCTGTTAGTATTTTTAGCTTTTATTATGTTTTACTGTGTTTTTATCTCAGTATTTTTAGCTTTTATTACATTTTATTGTTATTTTATCTTAATATTATTAGTTTTTATTATGATTTGTGTTTTTATCTCAGTATTTTAAGCTTTTATTATATTTTATTGTTTTTCTCTGTTAGTATTTTTAGCTTTTATTATGTTTTATTGTGTTTTTATCTCAGTATTTGTAGCTTTGATTATGTTTTATTGTTACTTTACCTTAGTATTGTTAGTTTTTATTATGATTTGTGTTTTTATCTCAGTATTTTAAGCTTTTATTATATTTTATTGTGTTTTTTTCTTAGTGTTAGTTTTTATTATATTGTGATTTCATCTTAAGTAATATTACCTTTTATTATGTTTATTTTATTGTACAGCACTTTGGAAACTTTGTGCTCCATGAATTAAAAACAGATTGGATTGAAAAAAAATCTGCCAAAGGAAATGAGTGAAAATGATCTTGGTGAGACTTCCCAAAATAACATTTTAAAGATCTATCATCTAAAAACCACTTCTTATATCTAACTGAAAAACACCTCTTTTTGGCGATTCTGTTTTTTTTTTTTTTTTTTTTTTTTTTTTTTTTTTTTTAAGTAATGAGATATTTGGACTAGAAATGATTAATAATAATAATAAAAAAAAAAAGGTTTAAATTTAGATTTTGGTATTAAACAGTTTAAATCAGTGGATGGTTTTGGTCGTGTTTGGGTCTTTATGGGTTAAAAACGACACCTACTCTGGCTGAAATCATACCTACACTGCCTCCTAAACACGGCCCATTGTCTGTGATGGCATCATTCTGGATCCATATGGAATGATGTCAGCGCTTAGTAGATCTGGAAATGAGCCGAGGTGGTGCCGTCCTTCCAGCATCGCAGGGTCTCGATGACGGTGGAGCGACACAGCGGACACGTTCGCTCGCGGTCGAACCACAGGCACAGGCAGTCCTCGCAGAACACATGCTGCACAGGAACAAAACTTTATTATCAACACAGGGGGGAAAATGATGGGATACATTGGCTTTTGGCAGAATATAAACTATTAACCCATGATGGGCCTGTTTACATGAGAGTTTTTATTCCTGTTTAATTCAGAATAAAAGTTAATTACGCTTTAAACATCTAATGCCAGTTGAAAATTATAATTCCCAATTAAACTGAATTCAGAATAAAGTCACTGGTTTAATTTCCGAATGCAATAATTCCTCTGACATGGAAACATTGTGCTTCATCCTATTCCTTTTGGACTTTTGTAAAACGTATAATGATAATAACGAATGCACTTTTTACTTTTCTTTACTTTCTTTATATTTTTTCTTTTGCAGTGTGATCATTGTTATCTGTTTTTATTTTGTTTTCTGTCTTTTAAATTGAGTTCAAATAAAAACTATCAATCAATCAATCAATCAAATCAATCAGAAACAGTTAATTCCTCTTTAACATTATTCCTGTTGCTCTGCCTGTTGTCACCTTAACCCACATATTTTGCCTTGATAACGTATATATTCCACGTTTATGATGCACATATTTTGCGTTGATGACAAACATATTCCGATCATAATAACCCGATATTGTGCAAAAATAGCCTGATTGGTGATTGGAAAAATATACAGATCAAAAAGTGGATCATGTGGCGTAAATGACTAGAGACGATTTCAAACTTGCAAACATGCTACAGATCAGGTGCATCTCGTCTTGACTGTTTCTGTATTTTAAAAAATATAGTTAGTTCATTAATAGCAGACGTTTGGGAGCATTTTACGCCGCGAATTAGCATTAGCCTAGCACTGCCGTATTTGCAACAACACTTGAACCGAACGCAACCACACTTCAACAGGACTTCGTCAAAGTGGCTAAGGTGCTAACTGGTGAGTATTAGCATCTGTTAGCATGTAGCCTCATGTCTTATAATTATTTTTTAGTAAATGTACCAAGGTAGTGTAATTATTAGACTACATCTGCTACCACATATCCAGGCACGTGTGCACGGATGCACACACACACACACACAACTCAGAACATCTCAGCCTCTTCCCATCCCCATTTATTGATTGATCTAGTTTAACCCTTTAACTCCTGAGACATTATTTCAGGTGCTGCTGTGAATTTGTCTTAAAAGCTGCTGTGAGTCTGTGCTTGTGTTCCTTTTCTTCATGGGTTTAGTTTTACTGTGTTTTAGAGTCAAGTGGAATAATAACAGAAAAGACAAAGACAGTGTAAATTGAAGACACTATTATTATACTATATTATATTATATATTATATACTATATTAGGTTAAGTTAATGTTAAGTTAGGTTATACACTTTTTTAAAATTAGGTAAAATTATTCTATTAAGTTATAAGTCCCATCAGCTTGTTGTATTCTCACTATTTTATATTGTAAGTTCACATTTTTATAATATAAATAATAAATATTTTCCTTTATTTCTGACACTATTATTATCAACATTAAATTGTTAATGGAGGTGGACTTGAACAAGCCTCATGGCTTTTTTACAGTCTCCAGCACATTCCTTATGTATAGGTAATATACTTTCTATATTTTTCTTCTTTTTTGTATGTGATATATGTGTATGTATGTATGTATATTTTTAACCAGTATACTTTTTATATGTCCAAATAAACAAACAAACACTCACAATGTCCATCAGTTTAGGATGTTGAACATGGACTGTGAACTGTAACACATTGTACAACAAGTATTTGAAATTTGGCCCAGCAGGTTTTTATTTTGGGCTCTTAAATAATTCAGTTCAAATCCTTTCTGGCACTTGGTTTGATTCCCAACAACATTTACACAGTCAAAAATTTATAAAGATACAATGGAGGAAAAAAAAAAGGAAAATCACAACAAAACTTTAAACCATAGTAAAAACAAACAAATCCCGAACCGTTTATTTTTGGTCTCACTCACTGCTTTGTTTTTTCTCCATTGTATGTTCAGAATTATGAATATTTAGAATAACTCATACATATAAAACACTCACCAATAATGTGTCAGAAGTTAAAGGGTTTTTAAAAAATGGAATTCATCCGATTACTCGATTAAACGGTAAGAAGGGTCAACAAAATACTCGATTAAAAGACTATTTGACAGTTGCAGCCCGATGTGACTATCCACATCTAGATGAAAGATATAAAAATGTTCAATTCCTTCCATGATCTGCAGTGATTGGCAATCGGTAAATATTTTTTTTAGGTGATCGGGCCAAAAAATGCTGATCGGTGCATCACTATTATTACACCCTAACACTTCTAGTAGTTGCTGATTATTACATAAGACATTACATTGGAAGAGGATGTGGGTTTTTTTCATCCTCATACTCATTAAAGGAGGATTCAGATGACCTTATTTGTAAAAAGCAGAAGTAAATAGTGAGATGACTAACAGGAACTTCACTCTTAAAGCCAGTAAAATTTACTAAAACAACCCCCCCCCCCCAAAAAAAGCAAAAAATTAACACAAAAACACAATGAAAAAGTCAAAACATATTCAAAAACTATTCTAAAATACAGACCACCCCCCTCAAAAAAAATAAATTATATAATAATTATGTATGTATGTATTAATTATATCAAAAACAGAGAAAACTCAAGAAAAAGTGTGTTTTTTTTCAGCAAAATATATTCATAACCATTTCAATTAGCTGGACTAAGGCAATAATTCAAATTTGTGTAAGTTGATGTAAAGGTACTGAGTGTTTAGTGTCAGCTGTTGGTACCTGGCAGAGAAGTGCTATAGGTTCTCTGAAATCAGCCTGACAGATAGCACAGATGTCCCCAGCCTCACTGCACTGCTGACCTCCAGCCCTCACTCCATAACTCTGAAGGAGACAAAGACACAGCAGGGACGTTTAAACGCACTTGGACAAATTCCAATTATCGCTTCAGTCCGATTAAAGTCACAGTTTTCAAAACCGTGTAAACACTTTAATCGGAGTGGAATCGAATGGAACTGGAGTTTGAGAAGTCGGAGGAAGCGAGTCGGCTAATGCGATTGTAATCATATTTCTCCGTCCGCGTAAATGTCACCCAACCTTAGCTCGACTAAGACTGGCCTGGACACGCCCCCTTCTGGAAGTGACCAGAGTCACCATGACAACACGTACGTTACATGAAATTAATCAGAGTATAACAGTATGTAGGAAATATACTGAGATGATGCATGGTTTTGGTCCATATCTTCATGGTTGTGGTCCATACCTTCATGGTTGTGGTCCATGTGTTCATGGTTGTGGTACCTTCATGGTTGTGGTCCGTATTTTCATGGTTGTGGTCCGTACCTTCATGGTTGTGGTCCATATCTTCATGGTTGTGGTCCATATGTTTATGGTTGTGGTCCATATATTCATGGTTGTGGTCCATATGTTCATGGTTGTGGTCCATATGTTCATGGTTGTGGTCCATATATTCATGGTTGTGGTCCATATGTTTATGGTTGTGGTCCATATCTTCATGGTTGTGGTCCATATGTTCATGGTTGTGGTCCTTATATTCATGGTTGTGGTCCTTATGTTCATGGTTGTGATCCTTATGTTCATGGTTGTGGTCCTTATGTTCATGGTTGTGATCCTTATGTTCATGGTTGTGGTCCATATCTTCATGCTTGTGGTCCGTATCTTCATGCTTGTGGTCCGTACCTTCATGGTTGTGGTCCGTACCTTCATGGTCGTGGTCCATGTGTTCATGGTTGTGGTCCGTACCTTCATGGTTGTGGTCCGTATCTTCATGGTTGTGGTCCGTACCTTCATGGTTGTGGTCCATATCTTCATGGTTGTGGTCCATATGTTTATGGTTGTGGTCCATATATTCATGGTTGTGGTCCATATGTTTATGGTTGTGGTCCATATATTCATGGTTGTGGTCCATATATTCATGGTTGTGGTCCATATGTTCATGGTTGTGGTCCATATGTTCATGGTTGTGGTCCTTATGTTCATGGTTGTGGTCCTTATGTTCATGGTTGTGGTCCTTATGTTCATGGTTGTGGTCCTTATGTTCATGGTTGTGGTCCTTATGTTCATGGTTGTGGTCCTTATGTTCATGGTTGTGGACCTTATGTTCATGGTTGTGGTCCTTATGTTCATGGTTGTGGTCCTTATGTTCATGGTTGTGGTCCTTATGTTCATGGTTGTGGTCCTTATGTTCATGGTTGTGGTCCATATCTTCATGCTTGTGGTCCATATCTTCTCTGGGTGGTGTTGTCCTCTTTTTACTGAGGCTGCTTCAAATCTGACACACTTGGTTTTTTTTAGTTCTTGTTCTTCTGAAAAATGTCATTGATTTTAGAGGGAAAAAAACCTGACAGCTTTAATCTTTAACATAAAAACCTTCTCAAATTTACAACTGCATTGTATTTTCACTTACAGCTTTTTTTAAATGTTGCATTTCTACAACTTTCTATGGTTATTTTTTACAGTGTACATCTTACCTGGGTGCTGCAGAGCATGACAAAGGCCTTGCGTATGGCAGACACACGGCCACAGATGTCGAAAGACTGGAAAACACAGACAAAATAAGAGAAATACAACAGTATCCTACAACTGTTCAAACTATTGCATATATGACTTCTATGTCTCCACTTATAGTATATTTCAGCTGTTTTTATTACTACTTGAATTGATTAACATGTATTGTCTAATATTTGTTTCATGCTCTGAGCTGGTTTGTTATTATCTTTAATAACCCCCACCCCCCACCCCCCCAACACACACACAGCCACCAAAATGTTACTTTTTTTTAGCTTGGTGTTAGATCTCCTTTCTGATGTGTTATTAGCTCAGTGCTAGGTCTACTTTCTGATGTGCTATTAGCTCAGTGCTAGGCCTACTTTCTGATGTGCTATTAGCTCAGTGCTAGGCCTACTTTCTGATATGTTATTAGCTCAGTGCTAGGCCTACTTTCTGATGTGCTATTAGCTCAGTGCTAGGCCTACTTTCTGATGTGCTATTAGCTCAGTGCTAGGCCTACTTTCTGATATGTTATTAGCTCAGTGCTAGGTCTACTTTCTGATGTGTTATTAGCTCAGTGCTAGGCCTACTTTCTGATGTGTTATTAGCTCAGTGCTAGGTCTACTTTCTGATGTGCTATTAGCTCAGTGCTAGGTCTACTTTCTGATGTGCTATTAGCTCAGTGCTAGGCCTACTTTCTGATGTGTTATTAGCTCAGTGCTAGGCCTACTTTCTGATGTGCTATTAGCTCAGTGCTAGGCCTACTTTCTGATGTGTTATTAGCTCAGTGCTAGGCCTACTTTCTGATGTGTTATTAGCTCAGTGCTAGGCCTACTTTCTGATGTGTTATTAGCTCAGTGCTAGGTCTACTTTCTGATGTGTTATTAGCTCAGTGCTAGGCCTACTTTCTGATGTGTTATTAGCTCAGTGCTAGGCCTACTCTCTGATGTGTTATTAGCTCAGTGCTAGGTCTACTTTCTGATGTGTTATTAGCTCAGTGCTAGGTCTACTTTCTGATGTGTTATTAGCTCAGTGCTAGGTCTACTTTCTGATGTGTTATTAGCTCAGTGCTAGGCCTACATGACTGATCACGGAGGCTTTAGTCGGTACACGCTTCTGCTTTAAGGTATACACTGTGTGCCACCAAATGCTTAATTTAATTAGACCTTTTATAGAGGGCACAATTAAATAACAGCTGCATATGTGTATGGTACCAAAGTAAGGTATCAAAATTCATGTTAGATATGGGTCTGCTTACTAACATTGTTTACCCCAGATCCACACTGATATTGACTTTCTGTTCCCAAATTGATTCATGAGTTTGACAAAACAGCATGACAAATGAATCAGCCACTCGTGTACATCCTGCACATCAGCCTGAAAAAAAGGAATATGAGCTGATCTGGGAAAATACCAGAATACACACACACACACACACACACACCCAGAAAGGAACTAACATAACACTTCATCCAATGAATCACTGATTAATTTAAAGAAAACACTGGGCTAAAACTGACGCCACAGTGTAAATATAACTCAACATTTCACACTCATTCCTTCCTCCTAATTTCACTATTTTAACTTCCCACATTGTAAGAATGCGACGGCTCGCCCACGCAAAGACGTTTTATCCTGTTTTCAGTTTCAAACAGCAGAAATATGACACTGTAACCTCTGTCTGTTCATTTCCTGTCCCTTCGATCTTTCGTCACCTCACACGTCCACAACAAAACTGTTGGACTTACACAGAAACATAAACTTAGGTCAACAGTTAAACATACTACAGGTGACCCACTGTGTGTTAAGACTAGGGCCGTCAAATATGCCGATTAATCTATCATTATGACTAATCTGATCACGAATTTTAACACAATTCAATGGAATTCATATTCATTTCAATTCATATATTCATATTTTTGCATATGTTTTGGATATTTTATCACATTTTTTAGTGGGTTTTTTTTCCTGTATTTTAGGAGACTTTTTGAATATGTTTTTGAATGTTCTTATAGAATAGAATAGAATACAGAAATTGTTTTCGTGTTATTTCCTGTTAGTTTATTTTTTGGGCCATTTTAGTGGATTTTCGCATGTTTTGTATATATTTTTTATTACGTTTAGTCCTCCACAAACATTGGCCTTAATGCAGTGTATAATGCTGACATTGTTGTTTTACTGCCAGCTGTGTATATCATAATGACCCTTATCTAACCCCTACCATTTAATCAGACCATCAGCGTCAGATGAGTCAGTGGTGTCATCCGTCAGTGGTAATAATGAGTCAGTGTTTATAACGGAAACACCTGAAGGAGAATAATTATCTTTTGGGTTCTGGACGTTAATTACCTTGCAGAGGCTATAGATGATGATGAGCGCGGCTCCCAGAAAGTAGCTGTTGGAACGGTCTTCTCCCATGATGTATTTGTACCACAGCTGGATGGGGACCAGGGTCCGAAAGAGCTGACTCATCTCCTCGATCAGCAGATAGAACTTACCCTGAAAAACACACACATAAAACACAGTTATAACCTCACTAAAACAAACTTAAAACCTCACAAAAAAAGTTAAAACCTCAAGAAAACACAACTAAAACCCTAACAAACAATTAAAACCTTTCTAAAACATGGTTAAAATCTCACTAAAACACAGTTAAGTACTCAATAAAACAGTTACAACCTCAGTAAAACACAGATAAAACCTTGATAAAACAGTTAAAACCTCACTAAAACAAACTTAAAACCTCACAAACAATTAAAACCTCACTAAAGCATGGTTAAACACAGTTAAGTACTCAATAAAACAGTTACAGCCTCAGTAAAACACAGATAAAACTTCAATAAAACAGTTAAAACCTCATTAAAAGTAACTTAAAACCTCAATAAAAAAGTGAAAACCTCACGAAAACACAGCTAAAACCCTCACAAACAAATAAAACCCCACTA
This sequence comes from Siphamia tubifer, assembly GCA_020466265.1. Lineage (NCBI taxonomy): Eukaryota > Metazoa > Chordata > Actinopteri > Kurtiformes > Apogonidae > Siphamia > Siphamia tubifer. The sequence continues at coordinate 45,550,982 of CM035791.1, read as the reverse complement.
AAACAGCTAAAAGCTCAGTAAAACACAGATAAAACCTTGATAAAACAGTTAAAACATCACTAAAACAAACTTAAAACCTCAATAAAACAGTTAAAACATCAGTAAAACACAGTTCAAATCATGCAGCCCTAGTATAAATCACTCAGGAAGATGAAGAATTTACTATGGTGGCATTTGAAAGGGCAAACCACAACAACAAACAGCAAAGAAGACGAGCACACACAAGAAAAAACTAAACAACTATTATAAAGCATGAAAGAAAAAGCTGTTAAATGCTACGTACAATGTTTTTAATGGAAACTAATATTGGGCCAATTACTTTATTTGATCTGGATTGACTCAGTGAATCAATCGGAAATGCAATCTGTTGAGAAGTGAGTAGTGATTTTAGTGAGCAACTGGAAAAATAAACAGTTGTAAACAAACGGATTACAAAGACAAATTTTGACAAAGTGATACGTTTTGTGCCCAGTCCTTAGATCTATCTAATGAACCAATCAGAATTGAAATCAGTTGAGAATTAAGGGAAGAGAAGCGATTTTAGTGAACTGAGGACACTGACGGACAAACAAACAACAAAAGAAAATACACAAGAAAAACTAAACAAAATAATACATTGTAAAGCACATGAAAAAGATGAGCACCGAAGAAAAAAAATACACAAGAAAAAGAAAATAATGTAAACAAGAAAAAACAAGTAGTCACAAAAATAAAAATCTGGTAATGAAAGCATAAGTACCTGCAGTGATCAGGAGCTGGATGCTGATTGGTAGATTTTCCTAACATGAAGAAGGACAATCCTTCTGTCCAATCAGCATCTAGCTCCTGGTCACTGCAGGTACTTATGTTTTCAGTACCAGATTTTTTCTTTTATGAGTGATTTTCTTTTTTTGTGTGTTTGTTTGTTTGTTATTTTCCTTCAGTGCTTTGTTCTCTGTGGTTGTCATTTACTCTTCAGGATCATAGAACTTTCCAGATGATTAATAATGTAACATGTACATCTGGGAACATATCCATCTGCCATTTTTATTTTACTATTTATAGTTTTTGAAAAGTTCCAAACAAAACCACAGACAGTTTTAAATAAAAGCACTCTTCTTCTTCTTCTTCCTGTGTTCTTGAACTCGTCCAAACAGCAGACAGCACTGGACGCCTCCAGGGCACTTTTCTATCTAGTCAAGAGCAGTGCGGTATTAAAAGCTTAAAAACAGCACGCCTCCAGCACAAACATGGCCGCCATCCAGAGCGCCACAGTTTCACAGCAGTACAGGCAATTTCCCCACACTGCAAGGGAAACTGGCAGCCGCTCCTTCCACCTGCTACCCACTCCCCACATTAACCCTTCAGCATCCTGGGCTGATTTAGCTTCAAACACCTGAAAAATATACTTTTGCAAATAAAAACTGCAGCTGTTCTTCAACTGTTTGAAGTACAGATAAAAGAATGGCCTCTTTGTAAAGGTAACACCCTGGAGTTTGGACTAAAACACTCACTTTTACTCTTTATTACACAGAGAAAAAAAACTGTAGACTGAAAAATACTAAGAAATTTAGATTTTTTTTCCTCCTCTAGACTTAATTTTTTGTGTTTAAACCTGGGTTTATTTGTTTACATTTGATAAGTATGGACTGAAACACACCATTTACCAACAGACCAATGGTTAGTTTATTTGGAAAATTTACAGCATTTTTTTTCTGTGGTCATATTGAAGTGTTTTACAGAGGGGAAATTTGGGGAATTGTCAATTTTTCCCAAAGGTATTTTTTTAATTGAAATTCTTGGATTATTTTGGTCATTTTTGCAAATGTTCTATGTTTTATTAAAATTGTTGACTATTATGCACATTTTTGCTAATATTATTGATTATATTGTTGATAATTAAGTAGCCACATTTGGAATTTTTTGGAAAAAGTGAATGGTTGAAATACGCATATTTTAGCAAAAATTTATGAAAATAAATATTTCACATACAAAATTATTATTTTCGATCGTAAAATAAAGCTCAAACTTGTATTGTGGTCCAAAAATCCATCAAGATTTTTTCTTTCCTCATCTTTATTTTTGTGTTTAAACCAGGATGTATTTGTCTGCATTTGGAACGTATGGACTTAAACACACCATTTATCAACAGACCAATGTTTGTGACCTTTACAGTTCAAAATTCACTACTGTATTTGGAAAATAATCAGTTTTACAGTATTTTTTCTATGCTTATATATATGTATATGTGTTTTACAGAGGTGAAATTTGAGGTGGCTACATTTGGAAATTTTGGGAGGAAAAAAAATTAATAACTATTAGATGCTTTAAATAAACATATTTTAGCAGAAAATGATGAAAATAAATATTTCACATACAAAATTACCACTGTTAATAGTAAAATAAAGACCATACTAGTTAATATTCCTGTTAAAAAATCCCATCGTTACATATGACTTGGACCTATATACTTTACTGTATTACGTTCACTGGAGTGTTACCATGGAAACCACACCATATTTGTCCAGATCTGCAGATGATTGATCAGATGACAGCCTTCAAAAGGAAGAGAAGACACATTTCCCATATTTATCTGGTTATATTTATGCGTTTTGCAGAGGGGGAATTTGGGGGAATTATCAATTTTTCCAAAGAGTTTAGAAATTTTTGGGAAAAAAATAACTATTGAATGTTTCAAATACACATATTTTAGCAAAGATTGATGAAAATAAATATTTGGTGAGTTTGTCCTTTAAATATTTCTGCAGTTTCTGTGTCCTTGTGGATCTGACATGTGTTTGGGACCTAAATACTTTCCTGGATTATGTTCAGTGGAGCGTTACCATGAAAACCACACCACATTTGTCCATATCTGTAGATGATTGATCAGACGACAGCCTTCAAAAGGAAGTGAAGTCCGATTTCTCCCATCAGTCTTTAGTGTAAACCATCCTTTTGTGTATGCGGTGTTACTGTTGCACTTCAGAACGGTTTATATTTTCAGAAAGATGAGTTTGTTCACTTTTATTCGATGTTCAATCAGTGCGGGTGCATTAACGAGGGAGCTGAATATATAACTGTGTTATTATTATCTGCCGAGACCGGGACGTGAGGCTGGGAAGTGGTTAAGACTAGCCCTACGGGGGCTTTCAGCACCGCCTTTGAAGGTACACCCATCCCTGGCATAATCGTAGAGAAGAAAATGAACTTGTGCCTGAGTCGCCGCCGCTGCAGCAAAAGTGTTTGTTAAGTGAAATGGGGACGTTTGAAAACAGAGCTGACAGAAATGAAGGCAAACTTGATTGGGCGCTGGCCCCCCTGGTTTGTGTAATGACTTCCTGGATGGTAGTTGACAAAGATTGATGACTGGAGGTAAAGAGCCACAAGCAGCCAGGTTGGTTGGGGAGGAAGACCTCTGCAAGCAGCTAATTCATCTTCCTTATTGTCCCCTCTGCTTCATATCCCACCGTGCCCATCACGCCCACACAAAAACTGTCACATCTAAGAGCTGGACTTCAGCCAAACAGTTAGAGTAAGCTCCACTGCAGGCCATGTTTCTGGAGTTTGTTGCTTATTTGGTTTCATTACTTTGCCTGATATCTTTATCTACTCCACCGCTACACAAATACACACACGACTGGCATATTAGTTCACAAGGAACATAATGAAATCAAAATGACTGGAATTCACCAACATTGTATCTTACTGAACAGTAATAATGTCCCGTAAGTCGCCATACATAGGAAAAATAAAGGTTTCTTGACATAAACCATTTTTATTTCTGTAGTGCAGCACTTTTAGAATCAATAATGCCCTCTAAATCATTCAGATCTTTCTGATGTAGATCATAGTAATTGTGTCAACTTGTATTAATATGGATTCATGTGTGCTTTATACGAGTCGTGTTCATTGATCGTTTCCCTATTAAATGATTTGAGTTCATATTTTCTGCTCATAGACTTTATAGATTTGCTTATGCCACTTCATTAACCCTGTAATCCAGACAGGCGGATCGGGGCGGCATCTGCAGTAATGTGGGTGAGGGAGGAGCTAAGCCAGAAGGCGAAGCTCTTGATTTACCGGTCCATCTATGTTCCGACCCTCACCTATGGTCATGAGCTTTGGGTCATGACTGAAAGAATGAGATCCTTCACAGGGTGGCTGAGCTCAGCCTTAGAGATAGGGTGAGAAGCTCAGACATCCAGGAGGGACTCGGAGTAGAGCCGCTGCTCCTCCATGTCCAGAGGAGCCAGCTGAGGTGGCTCGGATATCGAGTGAGGATGCTTCCTGAACACCTCCCTAGAGAGGTGTTGTGGGCATGTCCATCTGGGAGGTGACCTCAGGGCCAACCCAGGACACGCTGGAGGGATTATATCTCTCGGCTGGCCTGGGAACGCCTTGGGATTCCCCTGTAGGAGCTGCTGGAAGAAGTTGGGGTGAGGGAAGTCTGGGGTGCTTTGCTAAGTCTGCTGCCCCCACGACCCGGATAAAGTGGAAGAGTATGAGTGTGGAAGAAAAGGAAAAAGCAAATGGTCTTTTTCTGTATTTTAGAAGAGTTTTTGAATAAGTTTAGGATCTTTCATCCCTTTTTACTCCAACGAGGAACAGCAGAGTTATCTTTTTGCCGGCATTTGTCGGATTTGGCTGCAATTTTCAGGAAATAATGATACTAGCACATGGAATAACTGATTAACCTATCAATGCATGTGTTTGGATGGTGGGAGGAAACCGGAGTACCCAGAGAAAACCCACGCAGACACAACAAGAACATGCAAACTCCACACAGAAAGGACTGGTGTGGGATTTGAACCAGGGTCCTTCTTGCTGTGAGGCACGAGTGCTAATCATGGCACCCCTGATTAATTCAATTTAAAAAAAATTTGCATTTGACAGCATATATATATATATATATATATATATATATATATATAGGGTGTCCAATAAGTCTCCATACATGGGAAAACTAAATGTTTGACATAAACCATTTTTATTTATACCTTATGACTGAGATTTCAATTCATTGCTCTTTATTCAAATGCATTCTTTAGGTTATCTGAAATATAAATAAATAACAATAAACATATATATGGCTGTTGTGATCATGATGGTTCATTAGTGTGTCCCTGGTTGGATGCAGTAATGACATCAAAAGGTTGACTATGACTTCACAAATGCGACAATAGCTGATCTGTTCAACCTCTGAACATGTATAGACCAGAAGGCCTCCCTCTAAAGCTTCACAAACGTACATGTTCGTATGGTTGGTGTGTGTGTGTGTGTGTGTGTGTGTGTGTGTGTGCGTGTGCGTGAGAACGGAGAGTACAGGTAATGGTCCAGCTCCAGGGGGAGTGATGACCTCACCCTTGCTCCCCCCTTGAGGGTAAATGAGCTCAGTGGTTCTGATACGCTGGCAGGTCTGTTTATCAGTGGAAAATGTAATCCTAATAATATGTATCCTGTTTCCTTCAACACACACACACACTGAAAATATGATCAGCGGCACCTTTCTACCAGCTCTATATGTATGTGTGTGTGTGTGTGTGTGTGTGTGTGTGTGTGTGTGTGTGTGTGTGTGTGTGTGTGTGTGTGTGTGTGTGTGTGTGTGTGTGTGTGCAGTCAGATTCTGTGGCCTGAGGCAGCACCAGATACTGGGAGACTCCCGCATGTGGACCCTCACCTGAGGAGGACCTTTTAAAAGCTTATGAATACAAAACAGTTTCACACTGTCACCCTTTAGCACTTTCTTCACACAGCACAGAATTTCATAATTTGTTTTGGAAAATGAGTGTTTCCTACATTACAAAGCAAGTTTACTGGCTTTAAGTGTGTGCTTCCTGTTACTCATCTGACTATTTACTTCTGCATTTCACAAATAAGTGTAATTTACAGGTTATATGATTCCTCAAAAAACACACCCTGTTCTAATGTAACATCTTATCTCAGCAGCAGAAGCTACTAGAAGTGTTAGGGTGTAATATTATCAACTGCAATATTTTACCTTCTTTTAACAGGGGCTGTCAAAATAACGCATTAAAGCTGATTGATCCATCATCGTGCCTAATCTGATTACATTTTTTAACACAATAGAACCGTTGTTTACAGTTGTTTTGTTGAAACTGTTAAAGATGTTTAAAAAAACATGTTGCGACAGCTCCCATTCACTTTGAATGGACGTTCCCAGCGTTCTGCGGGCAGATTTAACCGCCCGCTGCGCCATTAACGCCCACTGCCAATGGTAACAAGTTATGTCAGATTCACGGTACCATATCACTCCGCAGGTAGTTCAGCCTATTTGAAAGTAAATATTAAATTGTCTGTCTTTTCTCAAAATAAGCTGTAATAACCCGTAGAATAAGTGGGATAATGTATTGCCCACGTGTAACTATCACAAAATATTTCCCTTCGGGGCGGAACAATACTGTTCGGCCCCATCGGGGAAATATTTTTCTGATAGTCACGTGTGGGCAATACATTATCCCTTACTAACTGCATGTATATTCATATTTTTCTATATGTTTTGGAGATTTACCTCTGCCAAGGAGGCTATGTTTTCGCTGGAGTTTGTCTGTCTGACTGTCGGCAACATTACTCAAAAAGTTATGGATGGATTTTGATAAAATTTTCAGGATGTGTTGGGAGTGTCACAAGGAACAATTGATCTGGAAAATGGAGAATAAATTTCAAAGTGATCCAGAATCCAGGATCTCTTACGGATCCAAAATCAATCCATAACCTTTTGAGTAATGTTGCTGACAGACAGACAGACAGACAAACAAACTCCAGCGAAAACATAACCTCCTTGGTGTACATCCCTTCACTCAGAGGGGAGGGGTCTGCCTTAGTGGAGGTTTGTGCTCTCAGGGTGCTTTTCTAGTTTATCACATTTTTTGGTGTGTTTTTTTTCTGTATTTTAGGAGACTTTTTGAATACGTTTTAGATTTTTCATCGCTTATAGAATAGAATACAATACAATAACAACACATTTACCAATACATTAGCAAATTGATCTCCAAGTAACACAAAAGACTGATAAAACTGTTAGAGACAGTGGTTTCTTACCCTGGACTTGAAGGCCAGGAGAATCTTTGGCAGAAAGAGGATCAAGCACTTCAGGCCGATGGTGAAGTACTTCAAGACAAAGTCTGTGATCCCCACAGCCCAGATCAGATCAAAGAAGTCAAAGCTGTCGAGGTTGGGCTTGGCAAATATGAGACTAAATACATAAAAATAAAAAAAGATAAAAGCCATGTATTGTTAGAAGCGCCCCCCTGGGGTTCCCCACTAGGCTTAAATGAGAAGGAACAGCCACGCAAATGATTAACAAAATGCAAGAAACTCTGGAAATCAAAACCAGAAAATTAACACAAAAATACTCACAGGACAAGACCAGACAAGAACAGCGACACTGCCTAAAAATGGAAACAAAAATTAAACGTCTTACACAACGCAAAGTGAATGGCAAAAATGTATGAGGGGAAACCAAAAACAGGAGGATGGAAGGCAAAGAAACACACAGATGATGTGTAAGTAACTATATGTACCTGTTGTGAAGCTCCTCCTGACTGAATGTGTAGTAGATGTAGACTATGTTTCCTGCAAGGAACAAGATTATCCACAGAGCAACCAACACAGAGCGCTCCTCCTGGAAGCAGAAAAGATACAATATTATGATGTGTTATATGATACGATACGATGCGATACGATATATGGGGCTGCACGATATTAGAAAAAAATTACTAATAACAAAAAAATTTTAATTAAGTAAATTACAAATAAATTACAAAAATAATAAAATAAATTTAAAAATACAAATTAATACTAAATATAAATGAAAATATGATTTTCTCTTATTGGTTTTAGGTGATTTGCTCTTGTTGGTTTTTTCAGTCTTGTTACCAGATACTCAGTCCAAACTGCTTCAGAATGATTGTGATGTGCTCAACTGAAATTAAATGAGAACATATTGACCTCATTTGTCTCCTACATTACCAGGACCTGTCATGTGACTATTGCGCACCTGTATTAAACATTGTGATGTCGATGCTCAAACAATATACTGTATTGTGCAGCTCTAATATGATATGATATATAATTTATTGTCATTTCACACAAAACATCACAGATGCACTGCAGAAACAAAATATCAAAACACAGTCAACATGATTAAAAACATATTAAATAAATACAAAAATGCTGATATATATATATTATATCTTGCTAACACATAATATATCTTGCTTTTATCTTGCTAACAAACAAACAGACAAATGCAGGCAAAAACAACTCCACCATTTCTTCTTTCTTTCCTCTACAGTCGCTCTTACCCTTAATGATACTTGGTGCCTAAAAGTGGAATTAGCATAAGCAAATGTACAGGCCATTCCCACACACACAGCTATACCTGCAAGAGACAGAAGCACAAACATCATTAAAGCAAGTCTATACACCAACTCCACATTTTGGTTTCTTTATGTATTTTGTGAGAAATTTAATCTTATTAAAAAAATATATATTATTTGACAGCCCTGTGTTTCTGTCTTATTTTAGGTGTTATGAAATACTTGGACTAGAAATGAGAAAATAGTGTTTTGTCCATTACTGTTCATATTGGTTGTACTGTATGCCTGGTGTACCTAGCTTATGCTGAAAGCAGACTTTAGCCAGCAGAATTAGGATGAAAGGGAAGCCCCTCTGAAGCCAAGTGACCACTGCTTTCAGCTCTGACAGGGCTGGAGCTGGGGTGGACTGATCCTCTTGTGAATCTTCCCTGGAGCCATGTCTGTCTGAGCCAGCTGCCGTGGTGGCCTGTTGCAGCAGAGACGAGGTCCGATGCTGCAGGGGCTGGTGGTGGAAATGGTGATGGTGATGGTGGTGGTGCGGGGGAGGTCGGGGGAGGAAAGGGCCACCCTCAGTGCGGTGGGGGCCCCCCTCATCCCTGGACGATGCCGTCATCTGGATAAAAACTTCAGGAGGAGAGCCCAGGACTAAGCCGGCTGCCTGGAACTGAGCAGAAGAGACAGAACCTGAGGGGACGCCCACCAGGCCGGAGAAGAGCTGCTGAGGTGAAGTAGGGGCCTCGGGTTTCAGGCAGTCGAACACACCCCCCTCATCCAGGCTACTCTCTGATCCCAGAGTTTGGCTTCGGCTCCTGATTGAAAAAAACAACCATCCATTAAAGTATGTCTAGTGTGGTATGATCTGAATGTACTACTATACTATATATTAGGGCTGTCAAATGAATGCATTAACTGCAATTCAGTGGAAGTTGGTTACAGTTTTGTTGTAAACCGCTGAATAAACATGTTAATGGAATACATATTCATATTTCTGCATATGTTCTGGATATTTTACCAATTTTAGTAGGGGTTTTTCATTATTTTAGAAGAGTTTTGGAATATGTTTTGGCTTTTCATCACGTTTTTTTAGGTTAGTTTATTTTTTTTGTGGATTTTAGGCATGTTTTGTATTTTTTTTCTCTGCAATTTTTGCATTTTTTTCTGTATTTTGTGAGAACTTTTAATACAAAAACAGTCTTAAGAGAACTTTAATTTTTTTTTGTTATTTGAATGCTATTATTATTATTAATTATAGTAAGATAATATTAATTATTCTAATAATTGAATTTCGGTTTTCATGAAAATTTACATGATCTGTGACTTAAATATAGCACAAAACAAACACATGATTCACACCAAGAAATGCAAAACACAGAGAGAAATGTGAAAAAAAAAATTGTTGATAAATCAGTAAAGAGACATAGAAACAGTAAACATATCATTTGGGAACTGCCAGTACAGTAGCACTGGGTCTTTATGGGTTAAAAACGAGTTTCTTTGTGTATATTTTAGCCTAAATGTCTGATGTCTGTACACTGTAAGGAGGGGTGACCTGTATGGAAGAGCTGCTCTCCCCACCTTTCAGAGGGCATGCCATCCGTGTTGCTGCTATGTCTCCTCTGCATGGCATATCGCTCATCACCACAAGGTCCAGCCCTGCGAATACAAAGTTAGCTTAATTCAACACAGCCTTACCATCAAAAAGGCCTAATTCAACACAGCCTTATTGTCAAAAGGCCGGCCGGCTTACAGCTTATATAACTTCTTCACTTCACTTATGTTTGTCCCAAGTCAGTAAAATAACAAAGTGCTTTGAGTTTACCTGAATTCGTTTAGTGAATTGTCCTTCAGCTCTTGTCATTATTGATGTGATGTTAGCTTGATGCAGATGCTGAGATGCTCCGGGTACCTGCTGGAAAAACTTCCTGTATGACGTCATGATATCCTCTTTCCCACCAATCGGAACCGTTTTTCCAACCACACCACTTCCGTGTTCTGGATATTTGTTTTGCTGATGGTGGATGTCAAAAAACGCTGGATTAAAAATACACTAATTTTTTTCCCTATTTTTTAGCGTAGCGTTGGCTGTGCCGATTCTTTTTTTTACTATAGAGAGAACAAATAGAGAATACTGACTGATAATATAGCTTTCTCGTTAGTATTTTTGTCACATAACCAACATATCATAGCTAGCTGAAGACAGCTAACTAGCTGGCTAACAAAGCTGGGTTTATGGGGAAACACTATTAGCTTGTGTGCCTGCTTTAGTACTGTAAAAACGGGGGTCATAAATATTTTTTTAGCAATACATACGTCGTTTAGCTAAACTACTTGTAATTTAAGTCTACATCATGGGCTAGTTGCTGTGGCTTTATAAAGGGACTTTCGTATCACAGTTGTACGTTAGCATTATTCCATTAATAAGCTAGCTACACTGAAGGTGACAGCACGAGCTCTGCGCATTTTTACACTTATCTGAAAGTCGTCGTCTATTATCACATATTCCAGATTTTAAAAAGCCATTACGACATTGAGACCGGTGCAGTTGTTTTTAATGTTTGGGACCGTCACCTCCTCACGAAAGCCATGCCATGATGGTGCTACGGCGACTACTAAGAAAGCGCTGGGTGCTTGGAGTAGTTTTTGGATTGTCTCTCATCTACTTTCTCACCAGCACACTCAAACAGGTACAGACACATGGCAGCACACCTGATGGACTTCTTACAGAGGTTGATGATCGGTTGATCATTCGAACCAAGGGATAGATTTAAAACCTGCAGGACAGCAGCTCTCTAGGACCAGGGTTGCAGACCCTTGTTGTAGAGGTAACAATTCAGGGATAATGGATTAGAATAAAGTCGTGTGAAATGTATTATTGCAATACATTGTTTTTTTTATACATTGCATATTTTGCTAAATCCATTTGAACTCAATTTAACTTTATTTTTTGGCTGTATGTTTACCTTATTGTATTCTTCAGTGGTTTTGTGCATGAAGTAGATGAGTGTTTCCCAACCCTGGTCCTCGAGGAACACTACCCTGCATATTTAGATGTTTCTCTCTCCAACCACACCTGATGCAAATGATCAGCCTGTCACCCAGCTCTGCGGAAGACCGATAATGACCGTCAGGTGTGTTCAAAGAGGGAAACACTTAAAACATGCAGGATATTGTGCCTCGAGGATCATGGTTGGGAAACACTCATCTCCTTCATGCACAAAACCACTGAAGCAAACTCCTAGTGTGAACCCTGTTTAATTACATGGCAATAAACATGATTCTGGTTCAGATTATCCCTTGTGGGTGGTTTATAGGTACATGTTGGAATTTCTTTTAAAAAGTAGGTCTTTATAACCATGGTTCAGTCCTGATTGATTTGCATTATTTGTCACAGTAGTTTATTAAAGTATGTCTTTTATGAAGCATTCAAACCTCAACATGATTCCTTTCTGGTATCTCAGGGGGATTTAGCTTTTAATTACTACCTCTTAGGATTTCTGTCTATAGTCATACTGTGAAACAGTCACAGACTTCATTTCACAGGTACTGCCATTATTGTCTTGGTTATCTTAGTATTTTTGTTTGTTTAACAAGGGTTACTGTAAAAAAAAAAAAAAAGAAAAAAAAAAAGATGATCATAGTTCAAGCTGACCTATTTTTTATCTGCTTGTTTTGTGCAATCAGTGGTTTAAAATTAGTAACTACAATTTCAGACTTAAAAGGTGTTTACACTTAGTATATGATTAAGTGTTTCTCAGATTTCTTACCATCATTGCCTTGTATTGGGGAAACTGTCTCCAGGAAGGCCTAAATCTACTTGAACTTCCTAATATTTCTCAATTGTATACCATCATTTCAAAATTCTGTTACTTTGTCAGGAGGAGAGGACCATACGGGACCGCACACTGCTAGAGGTTAGAGATCCAGACCATCGCATCCCCTGGAAAGTCCGTTTTAACTTGGGCAACAGCAGCCGACAGATCACTCAGTGCCGGAACTCAATTCAGGGCAAGACGTTGCTCACAGATGAACTTGGTGAGTCATACGATTATGGGACTGTTTACGTGAGAGTTTTTATTCCTGTTTCATTCAGAATAAAGGCTAATCCTGCTTTAAGATGAACCATGTAAACACTTCATCCCAGTTGAAAATGACTATTCCTAATTAAACATAGTTCCAAATAAAGTCACTGGTTTATTCCAATTTTAGTTGTGAATTTGTTAATTCCTCTGACATGTAAACAGTTAAATCCACTTAAACATTATTCCTATCAACCTGCACATGCTTCTGGTCTTGTCGCCATGTACATATTTCGCAATGATGACGCATATATTCCACACTGCCGGAATGAGTATGTTGATTCAGTCGAGCTGCTGCTTCGTAATAATTACAAAAATAAAGTCAAACACCACATTTAGTATCTGGTCTAACATGTTGATAGTTGAAACGAAAGCAAAACAGGAAGTGGACACAGATCTTTTCCTTCCAGTCAACATCCAGTGTTCTGTCCACTCAGAACACTCTGTACCTCCAGCTCTTAAAGCCGAATCAACGGGAGCGGAAACCTTTATTTGTTATCAACAGTTCCATGTAAGCACGGGGGAAATAGCTTTCATTCTGAATAATTTTATTCAGAAAAAATTATTCTAAATTAAATAACATCATGTAAATACAGCCAATGACAGAGTAACAACGTCACAGTGCTTTCATTAATTTGTCATCAGTGTTCATCTTCTTTGTGTTACTGTTTTACAGGTTATGTCTGTGAGAGAAAAGACTTGCTGGTTAATGGCTGCTGTAACGTCAACGCTCACAGTACCAGACAGTACATCTGTAAAAGCTGCCTGGCCAACGGCTGCTGCAGCATCTATGAGTATTGCGTGTCTTGCTGCCTCCAGCCCGATAAGGTAATCTGTCATATCAAAGATGTTCAGGGGCATTTGAAAATAGTACAAGTTCCCTTCTAATAACTTCATATGTATCAAAGTACATCTGAGGCAATACAAGGCTGATTGAAATCTGTCCTTTTTTTCTTTTTTTTTACTTTTTCGTTTTTATCAATGTTCTCTTCGCCAGCAACCTCTGCTCGAGCGTTTCCTGAATCGTGCAGCTGAAGGTTTCCAGAATCTCTTCACCGCTGTGGAGGATCATTTTGAATTGTGCCTGGCCAAGTGTAGGACCTCTTCACAAGTACGTTATGGACTGAAACTAGCATCAGAGTATCAAATAATTAACTTTCACAAAGCATGAATATTGACCATCATTTTCTGTCAGTTCCAAACATCGTACCTGTTTTCTTGGAAGTTCATGTAGATCTTAAATTAAGAAATAAATCAAAATAATCTTGTTCATGGTTCACTCCCCCAACCATCCGTCACTGTTCCGAACTCAACACTTTTAAATCCCTGTTAAAAACTAATTTATTTAAGACTGCTTTTCATGTTTGAGTACTGTTATTCTGTCTGTTTTTAATGTGTGATTGCTGTGTTTTCTATTGTTTATTTTTTTATTGTTGTATTTTTATTTCCTGTAAAGCGTCTTTGAGTGCCATGAAAAGCGCTATATAACTCAAATGTATTATTATTATTATTATTATTATTATGAGCAAACTATTTGGTTAGACAACCCTGATGAAAGAGTGTGAAACTGTTACAAGTCAAACAAGGAATGGCTTTGTATGTTTTAAAAAGTATTTAAGTAAATAAAACTATGTTTTAAGACAGGACTTAAAGGTGATCAGTGACTGGACCTGTTCTATACAAACACAAAAGCATTTATTACCGTCTGTTTGGATCTGACTGGAGGCTTTATTTAATTATTTGCATCAAAAAATAATGAAACAGATGAAGCTGCACATCCAGCTTGTTCTGTTCTGTTTTGTTGTTTAATTAACTTGTGTTTATTGTTTTGTTTTCTTGCAGAGCGTCCAACATGAGAACACATACCGAAACCCTCAAGCTAAGTACTGTTATGGAGAGAGTCCTCCAGAGCTGCTTCCTGTGTGACCGCTGTGGCTTTTCTGAAGTACACCAACGGCAGTGGGACCTTAAAAACATGGCTGCTGTTTGGGCCCCTGAAGGTGCTTGGACAACACACTCAGCTGTTGTTTCAGGATTATTTTTCTGCATGATGACGACGAAGAGACAGAGGCGTTCGAGCCGCCAAACCCAACCTCAAATTGGGACTGATGTTGTGTGTGATTTTGATTATTTTTACACTTCATAAGTGCATTAGAAAGCTCCATACGTTCATCCATGATGATCATCAGGTCGACATCGCAGGCAGCTGGGGATTGGTTTCACTCACTTAACGTCCTGAAATAAGCTTCGGTTTAACCCTTGTATTATGTCGAAAATTAACTCATTCACTGCCATTGGCATGTTTTGGTGTTAATTCAAATTCAAATGAACAGTCTACACTTTATTTTGATGGGTGCCATACTTATGTAGTCTTAGTCTTTTATTATATTATATAATATCGTAGTATAATATTATATAATATTGAATATATTCTGAGTCAATATTCTCTTGTTCACCTGGTAGTGAATGAGTTAATTACATTGTTTATGTCGTGTGTCATTTTTGACACGTACTGTATAAATTTACTCAAAACACTAATAATAAAATAAAAAAAAAAAACGGGTTAAACCAACAACTTTATTTTAGATAATGGAAACATTTCGAAAAGAGACAAGACAATACATGTTTTTATGTCAACGCTCTATTTAAGAACTATTTTGTCCAAAGTTTTACCCTCTTCACAAACGCATTTTCTTTGATTTTTCATTGTTTTTATCTCTTTACACCAGTATCCACTCCATCCTCCTCCAGTTTACACACTATGTATGGAATACAGTGCATGGCTCCTACATCTGGAGCTCTAGGGCTGAACGGCTTTTAAAAAATATAATCAAAAGTACTAATAACATTAGTCTACAGGTAAAATGCTCCCGGAATCAAAATAATGAAATGTTCCCACATGTGTGTTAGTGATAAAGAAAACTCAAGTCTTAAATTCTGTTTTACTCAAGTTTCCAAGATAAGTCTGGGGTCAAAATGTGAAATTATTAAAATGAACAAGAGAATAGGTTTTAGTCCAAAGCAGTGGTTCTCACATCCAGTCCTCCTGACCCAGTGTTCTGCATGTTTTACATATTTCTTCTTCTATCAGACCTCGTTCAATCATTGATCAGAAGCCTGATACCGATGTAATGGCTCCCAGGTGTGACAAAAGAGGGAGCTTTTTTTTTTTCGATTTTTTAATTTTTATATATTTTTTAATACATTTTTTTAATAAATGTTTTTATTTGTCATTTTATTCTTATTTTTTTTTTATTTTTTTTTATTTAATTACATTTTTATTTGTGAGTTTTTAAATTGTTTTATTTTTGTATTTTCATTAGTTTATTTTAATAAAAAAAAAAAAATGTAAATACTATTTATTTATTTTAAAAAAATGAAGAGGGACATATCTAAAACATGCAGGACATTGGGCCACAAGGACCGGATTTGAGAACCACTGGTGTAAAGGAATATTGATCTCAGATCTACCAGATCTATTTCAAAACATTGTCTGAACATTATGATCCATTCACTTTACAGGTTCTTTTTAGTGGAATATTTACTAATCCATTGTTTACATGTACATAAACCAGCATATATGTGGAATAACACACCACACACATATTAAAAACACAAGCTAACCAGCACTAAAGTCATTTATGTTCTGATTCATCTTATTAAAGTATGTAAGATTTAACACATTTAATGTCTGAAGAAGATACTTTCTAAAAACAATTGTAGAGCAGTGTAATTGGCCAATGGAAATTAAGTACCTACATCATAAAGACAAGACAAATAAGTCAAAATGACCCTTTGTATACAAACTCTGCACAAACATTCAGATTTTATTCACCAGTTCATGTCTCTAAATGTCAAAAGGTCACAATATTTCATGAAGAAAAAGGAAAAAAACTGAAATGGGTCAAATTGACCCTTAAGATAATACGAGGGTTAAACCTGCTTCAATAAGAAAACGACTGTTTTGTGTTTTGTTGTTAAACAGCAAAGAATGTGTCATTCTGTGTATAGTGCATGCGTATAAATCAGCTATTTAATAAAAGTAACTGTGACAATAACATGGGCTGTTTATTATATTTGGGGACAGTTTATAGTCACAGATAATCTTCATTTTGACACCGCCAATGTTAGTTTCTGTGGGTTGATTTTGATTTTATTGGTGTTTATCAGAGGTAGTCAAAGTACTCACATTCTGTACTTAAGTAGAAGTACAGCTATTTATGTGAAAAAATACTCTGGTAAAAGTAGAAGTACTGATTCAACTCCTCTACTTAAGTAAAAAATTTAAAAAAAAAAGTACAATTTCTCAATTGTAATAAAGTACAAAAGTAAAAATTTAATTTTTTTTGCCATGAACACAATAATACTTATTTAACCAGGAAAAATCTGAAAAGTTTCACAAGTATCAAAATTAAACCCTTTAAAAGTGAGTTAATGTGTTGAAATTGTGTTTAATCGTGTCATAGTTACTTGGTTTTGTGGATATGGACAAAAAATGTAGGGAAAAATGATTTTTAAAAAAAGTCACAATTGAGATAAAAAGATAGCATGATTTTTTTTAAAAGTTATATGAGATTAAAAAAATGTATAATTTTAATCTAAAATAAGTGAAGTGACTTTTTTGTACTATCACATCTGTTTAGTTTGAAAAAGTAATGAGTATTCAGAGAATGTAAGGAGTATAAAGTACAGATATTTATATAAATATAAGGAGTATAAAGTACAGATATTTATATAAATATAAGGAGTATAAAATACAGATATTTATATAAATATAAGGAGTATAAAGTACAGATATTTCTATAAATGTAAGGAGTATAAAGTACAGATATTTATGCTAAAATGTAGGGAGTAAAAGTAAAAAGTTGCAAGAAAAAAAAGTACAGATGCCTAAAAAATGTACTGAAGTACAACAACAAAGTACTTTTACTTAGTTATTTTCCACCTCTGCATAATTTTAATCGGAGTCTTTATGAACATCTACATAACCAGTGAATTAAACATGAGAAAATGTGATTTTTATTGAAGAAATGCAAAATAAAGGGGAAATATTTACATAATAAATCCTGATGAATCACTTAAGAAACGTTAAAAAGAAAGAAAAATTAATTTGCATTTACCTCAAAAGTTATACTGGGACTTTATGGGTTAAATCCATTTACATTTATTAGAATAATTTTTTTTAATATAACTCAAAAAACAGATGTCGTCTATTGCCTCGAGTGACAGTCGTCTTATGTTCTGAAATTAATTAAAAAGGTACGTCTATTAAACACCGTCATTCTCTTCAAAAATTGATTCAGTAGTAAAACCCATGGAGTCGGATCAGAAACACTTGTTTTTACATTCAGTTAATGATAGATTTGACAGAAAAAGGCACATTCTCTTCTGTTTGGTCTGTTTGTGATATAATAAGCTTCAATTTTAACCTGAGTTTTAATGAATATTTACATGATCTGTGAATTAAATATAGGAAAAAAACCTGAGTTTCACTGAAAAAAAAAACAAGATACATTAAATAATATGACAAAAACAGTGATAAATAGTTTAAGAAACGTTGGCAACAGAAAAAATAAATTGTGAACTGTTATAAAAGTACCTGTGGGTTTTTAAGAGTTAATATAAACTTTACAGCCATAACAAGAAGGGCATCTTATTTGCTAAAGTCACTTATTAATGATTGTTTCCTGATTAGAAGTGTTTCAGTTGTTAGAATCAAGTATGAAGTTACATAGATTTTACAGAGAAAATTTAACACACAAGTGTCAAACATGCGGCCTGGGGACCAAAAGCAGGCCGCCAAAGGGTCCGATCCGGCCCTGGGATGGATGTGTGAAATGCAAAAATTACACTGAAAATATTAACAAACTAATCTGTTAAAATAATCTAAGGTCAATTCAATCTAAAGTGGATCCGACCAGTAAAATAACAAACTAAAAGTGCCAAAATTAAAGCAATAAATATACCATTAAATAATTAAAAATATGTTATTAATTAATGAATCTTACAACATTGTTGGGAGAGATTATTGTAATCTGTGTGTGTGTGTGTGTGTCATATCATCTATAACTCAATGAATACTTGAGATATCACCATGAAATAACATGGACATATACATAAAGTTAATGTGCATCAGATGCAATGATCCATTTGAGTAAAGGTCAAAGGTCAAAATCACATTATTTGCTCTAATTCAAGAATGGGTTGTCATAGAAATATGAGATTAACACAAAATGGGGGTGAAATCAGGCGTTCTGTGAATACATCGTAAAATTCGGATTAAATACATAAATTTGTGATTAATTCAAATCCTAAATATCTGATTGGATTAAAATCAGACAGAATCACCTACACTGGAACTTTTCAGTCAATAGATCTGGAACTAATCGTTTTACCTGGTTCCATTGGCAGATTTTATTTATTTATTTTTTATTAATTACACTTTTTTTTTTCTTAATTCAAGATTTATTTATTTTGGGTTTTTTTTGCTTGATTCAAAAATAGATTTTTTTCTTAATTCAACAATTTTTTGCTTAATTCAAGATTTTTTTCTAATTCAACTTCTTTGCTTAATTCAAGATTTATTTATTTTTTGGGTTTTTGCTTGATTCAAAAAAATTTTTTTCTTAATTCAACAATTTTTTTGCTTAATTCAAGATTATTTTTCTGCATGATTCAAGATTTTTATTTATTTATTACATTTTGTTCGAATTGCATCTTACTTCATTCAAGGTACTTATTTATTATTAATTTTCATTCATTTTAATGATCACTTTGGCATTTCTCCTTTTTGCTATATTTCTTTTTTAATTTGATTTTTTTTTCTTCCATTTTGTTCCCTATGCGTCTTACTTTGTTCATGTTACTTATTATTTTGTTAGTTTATTATTCATTTAGATTTTTGGAGTGCAGTTTGCGCTCTAAAATTTAAGTCCAAATGATTCTGCTCTGTTATCGTTGTTAGATAAAGTCATTTGTCATCGCGAAAACCTGCAAGTTGTAATTAAATTTTAATGGATCACTTCATTTGAGGAGGCACTGGCTGGCATTAATCTTTTTTTTTTTCCAGTGTTGTTGTTGTTGTGTTTGATGGAAGTGTGACAGAGTCCTGTAGCTCTGTCCATCTGTCCATCTGTCCATCTGTCCACTCATTTGGACAGTGACTGGGAATCCACACCAGTCGAGCTTTTAAGTGGATTCTTATCTACTTAACCTCAGGCTAAAGGAAAAAAAAAAAATCAACCTGCGCATGGGGGATTGATCACCAGAGCAAAACAATTAATCATTGTGAAGGCTGAGAAAACAAACTGCTGGTAATTAGGAAATGTATTAGAAGCCGTTCTCATCTGCCTGTTTTTGGCAACTTGATTAATTGACGTCTCTGGGGATCAGTGGGAGGTGAACAAAGCAGTTTTAGATCAGCAGACGATTGGCCACGAGCTGCTGTGAAGGCGGAGTCTTTGTCATGTTTGTCTTTATCGTGTTCATCGTTTATCATCTTTATCATCTCTAGTATCTTTATTATCTTTATCGTCTTCATCATTTTTCGTATCTTTAACGTCTACCACTTCGTATCTTTATCTTCTTTCGTATTTTCAAGGTCTTTATCATTTTTCATATCCTTATAATCTTTCGTATCTTTAACGTCTATCATTTTTCGTATCTTTATAATTTTTTGTATCATTAATGTGTTTATCATCTTTCATATATTTAACATCTTTATCACTTTTTGTATCATTATCTTCTTTCGTATCTTTAACATCTTTATCATTTTTCGTATCTTTAACGTCTACCACTTCGTATCTTTATCATCTTTCGTATTTTCAAGTTCTTTATAATTTTTCATATCCTTAGAATCTTTCGTATCTTTAACATCTATCATTTTTCGTATCTTTATCTTCTTTCGTATCTTTAACGTCTTTATAATTTTTTTGTATATTTTTCTTCTTTCTTATCTTTAACGTGTTTATAATTTTTTCGTATATTTTTCTTCTTTCTTATCTTTAACGTCTTTATAATTTTTTCGTATATTTTTCTTCTTATCTTTAACGTCTTTATAATTTTTTTGTATATTTTTCTTCTTTCTTATCTTTAACGTCTTTATAATTTTTTCATATATTTTTCTTCTTTCTTATCTTTAACGTCTTTATAATTTTTTCCTATCTTTTTGTTCTTTCATATCTAACATCTTTATCATCTTTCGTATCGTTATAATTTTTCGTCTTTCATATCTTTATCATTTTTCGTATCTTTCATATCTTTCTATAGAAGAGTTCAAAACAAACTGACCAGTGTAATCAGCTGTTTTTGTTGTTTTCACAGTAGGTATCCACTTCCCTCCAGGTATTTATGATCCTTTTTCTTTAAAACCTTCTGTTTAACCTTCACATGACCTTTGACCTTTACGCCCATCTTTTGTTCCAGCCTCAGCAGGTATACTTTGGCTTCCTTCAGGAGGGTGTGGCTCCACTGCTTCCTATCAAACGTGGTCTCGGGCATGTGTGGCAGGGGGGGCGGGGCCTGGCACACCCCCGCCATGACGCTCTTGACGCACGTCTGCAGCAGCTGGATCCTGGACACTGTGTGGCGGAGCGTCTGGTGAAGGGACACGTCAGTGGGGTTGAGGTTGTCCCGCTGGTCCTCCAGGACGGCCTCCACCCCCTGGGACATGAACTGGAGGCTGCACTGGACGTCTGCGCCCACCAGGGGGGCGCTGCGGTCCAGGTGGAGCAGAGGAAAACCTTTAGACCATGTGCCCAGGTGATGTCCGTTAGCTGCATCCTGCACAAAAACACACTATTATCTACAACTGTCCACATCTGGGTCTGATTTAACCCTTTAACTCCTGAGACTACAATGGTTCCACAGTTAAAAAAAGACTAAAATAAGCAATGAAATGAACAAAAACAGTCAAAGTGATCAATAAAAAAAACAAAAATTAATAATAAACCAACAAAATAATAAGTAATATGAACAAAGTAAGACACAAATGGAACAAAATCCAAGAAAAAATACTGAAATAAAAAAAACTATATGTAGTAAAATACACAAAATAAGCAACAAAATGACAAAAACAGTAAATATTATACTATAAATGGTTGCTCATAAGCTGCATCCTGCACAAAAACACACTATTAACAACAACTGTCCACATCTGGGTCTGATTTAACACTTTAACTCCTGAGACTTTAACAGTTCAACAGTTAAAAAAAAAAAAAGACTAAAATAAGCGACAAAATGAACAAAAACAATCAAAGTGATCATTAAAAATGAAGAAAAAACAACAAAATAATAAGTAACATGAACAAAGTAACACACAAACGGAACAAAGTTGGAACAAAAACAGCCAAAGTCATCAATAGAAATCAACAGAAATAAGTAATAAACCAACAAAATAATAAGTAAGACACAAATGGAAAAAACTGAAGCAAAAATAATAAAATAATTTTAAAAAGTAGAAAAAGAAGTCACAAAATGAAT